>CM041548.1:26192250-26509750 GCA_023238725.1 Scortum barcoo
CTGACTGTCCTTCAGTCGACCTTTGATCAGCTGATCCAGAGTGTCATGAAGCAGCGGCTGATGCTGAGTGTACACGTTCTCTACGCCCTGCACACACACACACACACAGCGATAAGTTGATGGATCATCACCTGGATTCTTTGATTTCACTTTTTAATGAACTTTTCCTAATTAAACTACAAAGGTGCAGGTGTGTGTTAAACACCTGGAAGAAGAAAATATAAGATGATCAATAAGATGACGATGAAGAATAAAAGTGGTACAGGTTGTTTTCTAGGTTGCTATGCTCTGTGTGTGTGTGTATGTACCGAGAGTCCTTTGAAGAACTGTTTGGTGATGGCGACGGCGTCTGTCGGCGTGATGAGGTCACTTCCTCTAACTCTTTTTCCTCCGTACTCCACCACTGACTTCACCATCTGAGAGAGGACAGACACACACACACACACACACACACACACAGAGGAATGTGTTGGAGGAGATTTTACAGGTGAAGCAGCTCCACCTGCTGGCATGCTGACGTCACAGGAATCAACAGAGCAGCCGTGTTTGTCAGTAAAGACGGCGATCTGAAGCGCAGCCGTGCACATTGACAAACGACGTGACCGTGTGACATCATTACCCTGCGGTGTCGCTCAGACACACCCCTCCTGCTCAGCTCATCCATCAGAGACGGGAGGATGCTGCTGCTGTGGCGCTCGTATCTCAGAGCATAAAGCATGACGAGCCGGACGGCGTCCAGCTCTGACAGGCGAGGATTCTGCAGCAGCCGACGGACGTTCTGAAACAGGAAGCACACACGCACACACTCTCTGTCTGTAAACGTCCAAACTTGAACCAGGTCAGCTGTCAGCCGTCGGTTCCTCCTCTTACCTGCTGAGCGTTAGAGTGGTCGTTCTGACAGGCCAGCTCCTGCTCCACCTCCGACACCTCCATCAGCTGCCGCTCAGACACCAGCCGGGACAACTCGCCCACCACCGTCACATGTTTGGACACGGTGCCCGACATCTTCTTAAACTGAGGGTAGTTATCCACAAACGCCTGCAGACAGACAGACAGACAGACAGACAGACAGAGTGAGCGACAGTCTCAGTCTGTAGATTTCAACCAGCAACCTCAGGACAGCTGTCTGTCTGGCTGTCTGACTGACCTTCATATCACTGATGGACTCCAGCTTCTGTTGTCCCTTCGGTTTTTTCTTCTGGAAATCTTCCATCAGGTTTTTAATGTTGGTGCCAATTTCCCCGAAGTTCAGGTACAAGTTCTGACACACACACACACACACACACACACAACAGAAAGAAATGAATAAGAAACAATAATCTTATTCATCATCATCTTATTACTTTTTTGAATGGTCATCATTTGTAGAAATCAGGTGCTCTAAACATGAAGATCCTAAACCAGATCCTGGTCTGAGCAGGACGTCAGCTTCACATATTTTTTATTTTCCTGACTCAGGAAACTCAGGAAAAGACTGCATCAGTGGCTCCGAGGTCAAAGTGAGTCGATGTTGTGACCTGTTGTGGTCTTCAGACTCACGTTGGCGTAGAACTCGTCGTTCTCAGCGGAAAGAACCACCTCCCGCAGGTCTTTGCTGATCCCCGGCACTCTGGAGAGGTCGATCCTGTTGTTGTTGAGACCCAGCAGCTCGTGGACCATCGCCTGGTAAGTCCACTGCAGGACACCAACACACACACCTCAATATTAATGATTATTTTCACTGAGTATACTTGCTGTATGTGGTTAAAACCTGGTGATGTCACAGCGTGGAGCGCTGTGAATGCTCACCTGATTGAGCAGAGGCGTGATGGCGTCGTCGCTGCGGTCAAGGATCAGCAGCAGAGGAGGAACTTCAGTCTTCCTGAAGTCAAACAGCTCGTACTCCTTGGTGATGATTTGCTGATGGACAGAATGAGGTGACCGTATTAGATGTTAACGTTAACATGGCGAGGTCATGTGTGGCGAGAGTGTGTTGCCATGGAAACCTTGACGCTCTCGGCGAGGCGTTTAGACATGTCGGAGGACAGCTGATAACGGATGATTGGACATTTCTTCAGAGCGAGCAGGACGGAGGTCAAACCCTGAGTGCAGCGAGACAACATGGACGCCTCCCAGCTCCGCCCCTGAACACACACACACATCAGGACCTTTAAAGGACTCGTCCACAGCTCAGGTTTGTGTTCACATGGACTCCTGTATTTACTCTGTGTAATCTGAGTGCTCTCTGTACTCTTGTTCAGAAACAGTTTCTGGTTTCTCACCCTGGCGACTCCCTGCAGGTTGAGGGAGAACACGTGAGGATTCACGGCGATGAAGTCTCCATAAAACTCCTGCAGAGACACACACATTTTACAAAGACGTAAAACACTGAAAAACAGATTGACTGAACTTAAATTCATTTTGAGCCGACTGATTAAGCACTGAACTGATTAATAACTAATAATTTAATAATCAATAATAATCAGTTTGTGTTGCAGTCTGGAAAAGTGACACCTGAGACTCACCTGGACTTCAGCCACCACTTCCTGTTCATCAGCCTCAGCCAGAGCTTTGATCTCACTCTTACTGATCACATTACTGAAGTCTGAAACACACATAAACGCACAAACACACACGCACGCACGCACACACACGCACGCACGCACGCACACACACACACACGCACACACACACACACACAGCCCGTATTTGTAGAAACACAAGACTCTGCTGGGTTTTATTAAAGAATCTTTAAAGATTTCAGAGGCACAAACGAGAGCGTCTGTGTGAGTCTGGTTTCATGCGGTCCGGGTCAAGTGTCATTACACACACACAGACACACACACACTCTCCTTATAACAGAAAGTGTTGCCATGGAGGCAGTGAGTTCGCTGACAGCTACAACTTGCTGTCACTCTCTGTCAGACAGTGTCATTAATCAGCTGTTAGCAGCTCCTGGATCAGTGGATCACGTTCAGACAAACATCACTGACATATTGAAAAACAGGAAGATGATTCCTGGAGCTTTATTGTGGAGGGACATCAGAGGTAATGATCCTCAGGAAGTGAGGTCACACTGAAGCTTCATGTTTCAGGTCTGACCCAGTCTGGAGGAGGAGCGACAGATTAAAAACAAACCTCCTGTAGTTTCTACCTGTGTGCACCTGTCCCTGTCAGACACCTCCTTTACCTGCCCCCCTCCGTTAACCCCCCCCGTTACATGAAGCATCAGTACCAGTCGTCTCGCTGCAAGTGTTAAAGTGTCTTACAGATGAAGTAGACGCTGTACTTTGGTCTCCTCAGCTCCTGGATCAGATGTTCTACGTTCTCCTGCAGACAGAGAACACACAGACACCAATATAATCAATCTGCTCTGATCAATGTGATTAGAGATGATAAAACTATTAAAATCAATATCATTGAAATATCATCTCATATTTACTATAAGAGCTGGTACCTTGGTGGGCCTGAGGAAGCAGATGGCCTTCAGGTGCTTCATGTTGTCTCTGTTCTGAGAGTCGATCCGTTCAAACAGGTAGACCTCCTTCTGCAGGATCTCTGACTGAGTGTACACCACGCTGACGATGCTGGTCTGCACAGACAGGGGGCAAACAGTCACTCACCGCCCCTCTGTCAGTAAACAGTTGGTTAACAGTCAGTAAACAGTCTCTCACCGTCTCCTTGTCCATCAGCAGGACTTTCATTCCGGGCCCGCTGTTCTCGATCATCTTGGAGATGTACTGCTTCACCGCGAGCGTCACGTTCATGATGGCGACGCCGAGAGGAAACAACAAGAAAACAACAACAGCGAGCAGCAGTGGAGGGTCTGTTTCAGTCTGTTTCAGGCCGCTGTTTGTTTCTGTCTGTTTCTGTCAGCTGAGCTGCAGCAACAACACAGCTGCAGCTTGGCTTCCGGGTCACTGACGTCACCACGTCGCACGCACACTGGTGCGTCGTCACGTAATAGCTTTGAAGCATTGTCAGCTAATGTACCAAAGTATAAAAAGTAAAAGTACTCTTTATGCACAGTTATATTATTGTATTATTATGTATTATTATGCACATGTAAATAAATACACTGCATGTATTCAGTGGAAATGAGGTCATGAAAGAGTACCTGACTGAATACTGAATATTTACTTACTATACTATATTACTTACTATTACTATTTTTTTACTATATTTACGTTTAAAGCTGGAAGTCACCAATATTAATTTTGTCATGTGAAAACATGATGACAATAAAATGATTCTTGATTCTTGATTTCCCATGACTCCCATGTGATGGTCCACATGATAGATAGATAGATAGATAGATAGATAGATAGATAGATAGATAGATAGATAGATACTTTATTGATCTCAGAGAGAAATTCACATTTCCAGCAGCTTGAAAGGTGGAAACTAATAAGGGCATGCAAGTAAATACAGTAAAACTATAATAAAATAGAAGGTAAAAATACAATATAAAATAACAATATAAAATTAAAAAATATGAAATAAAAAAATATGAAAAATGAAATAAGCATCTGGCAGTTCTTGTTCAAAAGTGCAGTTGTGCAAAATGGCAGTGTGTGACATACAGTTGTGCAGCAGTCGGTTTGTACACACTTGACTCCATATATAGATGTGTGTGTGTGTGTGTGTGTGTGTGTGTGTGTATGATAAAGTGCGTGTGTCCAGGGTGCGTGGTGTGAGTGTGTAGTGAGTCCGAGTTGAGTGAGTTGTAGAGCCGTATGGCGTGGGAGGAGGAACGATCTCCTCAGTCTGTCTGTGGAGCAGGACAGTGACAACAGTCTGTCACTGAAGCTGCTCCTCTGCCTGGAGATGGCGCTGTGCAGTGGATGACTTGGATTGTCTCTGTGATGGACAGGAGCCTGTTCAGCGTCCGTCGCTCTGCCACAGATGTCAGGCTGTCCAGCTCTGTGCCAACGACAGAGCCTGCCTTCCTCACCAGTTTGTCCAGGCGCGCTGCGTCCTTCTTCTTGAGGCTGCCCCCCCAGCACACTACTGCGTACAGGAGGGCGCTCGCTACCACAGACTGGTAGAAGATCTGTAGCAGCTTCTTGCAGATGTTGAAGGACGCCAGCCTTCTGAGGAAGTACAGGCGGCTCTGTCCTTTCCTGCACAGAGCGTCTGTGTTGGCAGTCCAGTCCAGTTTATCATCCAGCTGCACTCCCAGGTATTTGTAGGTGTGTACCACCTCCACACAGTCCCCTTTGATGATGACCGGCTCTGGGTGCGGCCTGGGTCTCCTAAAGTCCACCACCATCTCCCTGGTCTTGGTGGTGTTGAGGAGCAGGTGGTTCAAGTCACACCATGTGACGAAGTCCTTGATCAGTTCTCTGTACTCATCCTCCTGTCCACTCCTGATACAAGCCCACGATGGCTGTGTCGTCCGTGAACTTCTGTACATGACAGAACTCTGACTTGTACTGAAAGTCGGACGTGTACAGGGTGAACAGGACCGGAGAGAGCACAGTTCCCTGCGGTGCTCCTGTGCTGCTGGCCACAGTGTCGGACCTACAGTCCTCCCAGCCTAACATACTGAGGTCTGCCAGTCAGGTAGTCTGTGATCCATGCCACCAGGTGTGATCCTACTCCCATCTCTGTCAGTTTGTCCCTGAGGAGCAGTGGCTGGATGGTGTTAAAGGCGCTGGAGAAGTCCAAAAATGTAATCCTCACAGCACCACTGCCTCTGTCCAGGTGAGAGAGAGATCGGTGGAGCAAGAAGATGATGGCATCCTCCACTCCCGTCTTCTCCCGGTAAGCAAACTGCAGAGGGTCAAGAGTGTGCGTGTGGGTGAGCAGTGCCTCAGGTGTTGGAGCAGCAGCCTTTCCATGGTCTTCATCACGTGCGACGTCGCAGGGATGAAGACCATGGAACGGCTCCTGCTCCAACACCTGAGGCCACAGACCCACCACGCTCTTGACCATTGACCATGACATTATCAGTCATGTGATTTTCTCACATCATTAAAGAAAAAGATTCAATAATAAAGTTTGATTTCAGTTTATGATGTATTATAGATATATTTTATTAACACTGTCATCCCTTGTTTTGAGTATGTTGTGCACAGGATTGAAATATTTCGTGTACACTTCTACATTTTCATTCACACATCTGCTGCGTGACACTGTTTAATGCTGTCAAAGCACTTTGTCTGTTATCATGTTGGGAATAATTATCTCTCCGTGCTGGTTTCCATTCTTCTTATTTCTACAACTAAACTTTGAGCACCAGCCTCTCTCTGTCTCTCTCTCTCTGCCACAAAATCTTTTAGTACATTATTCATACTTCATCTTTGCATCTCTTTCTTTGTCTATTCTGACATAATTTCACCTGCTCAGCTTTTTATATTTTCTTGTGTTTCATTAAATTTCAGACCTTTGTGAACTGAATCTGAACCCTCACGAGGATCCAAACGGACTGCAGCACACCAACATGCTCACAACACATTTAAATATTATCTAAAAGAAAATATAATATAAAAGAAAGAGGAATAAATCCAAATATTTATAATAATTAAGATCAAATACTTTAATTTACGAAAAATTTTTAGCATTTTAACTTAAATTACTTGCTGTTTGTTAGCTCGCTAGTTGTTACTAGCTAGCAAGCACCATTATTGAAGCTAAGTCCATTTATTAGTAGACAAATTGCATCTGATTATAGCGGCGGTATGTTAATACTTATTGATCTTATTAAACAAATGTAATGATCTCTTTTACTCAGATTGTACAACAGCTTGCTGTTTCCTGCTTGGCACAGAGCTAGCCATAACAACTAGCTAACTGCTAATGATTCAGTTGAACCGATTTTAACCATTAACGTTAGAAACCAAGTTAGTTCGCATTATTTTCTAGTAATCAACCTACTTAACTTTAATGAGATGAATGCAGCTTTATGTCTTATTTTACTTTTGGTGGAAATCCACCAAAGTTCGCTAACGTTAGCAGATGCTTACATTAGCCAGAGCTAACATTGGTTGATATTAACCGAAGCAGATTCTAATATTAGCTTATGCTAACGGTAGCCGGTGTTAGCTGCAGACTGTCATAAAAGTAATAAACTGTGTTGTCACTTCGACTTGAACTGAAGGAACAGAAAGTTTTTCTTATCAACATGTTAAACGTTTACTCATTTTACAATACAAATAATTTCCAGGTCAAGTTTCATGTTGTGAAACGTTAGCATGCTAATGGTCTTAGCAGACTAATGGTGTTAGCATGCAGATAGTGCCTTTATTCATTAACTGAATACTGATGTGTGTAGTACTCGTCGTGTTACTAAACGTGTATCTGTAGCGCCCTACTTTCAGTAGCATTGCTAAAGTATTTTTAAACACATTAATGCGTGTGCGGGCATATATCCCTCCGCCTCTCAGTGGCAGGCGAGCAGGCGGAGAGATACAGTAGTCCCTCCCGCAGTGAACAGTCCGAAGCTAACAGCTAACAGTAGCTGGTCTCTGCTGGTCACTGATTCTCTCATTATTTGTAGAAAACACAGTTTAAAGGTGGAATTATTGCGGAATAAGTATTTATTTGACATATAAAAAGTCCGGTAAGGTAAGTTAACTGCTGCTTCACTGTTTAAGTCGGATATCATGAGGAGTTAAAAAGTCTGTGTGTAGCTGTTAGCATGTTAGCATTGGTAGCTAAGTGTTAAATTGTGTGTGGGGGGGTGAAGATCTCTGCAGTGAAATAAAACAGCCTCAATTTGTTTGTAACTGTCAGGTTGAGATAAATGAACAGAAATAGAGAAAAGTTAGAAGTCGTTATTTAGCATGTTTGTGTTGCTGCTGAGAAAAAGTGCTTTAATTATCATTCATTTATTACTCAGCAGCTAACTGAATAACATAAAACAACGTTAAAACACATTAGTTAATAATTTGTGTTTAAAGCTGACGGTTGCAAACGTGTGAAACTGATCACAGATCTTTACTGCCAGAAATAATATAACAACAATAATAATAGTATAGTATTTATAATTAATAATGTTGTCAGATAAAGAAAATATGTTTAAATGGGCACAGCACAGCCTCAGTGTTTTCTGCTCTGACCTTATTAATCAGGTGAAAAACCACATTTAATACATTTCGTTCATATTTTTCCTCCATCGGCTCAGGATCAGATTTATTGATCAGGTTTGTAAACACATACAAGAAATCAGACTCCAGTTTTTACAGCACTGACAGTACAGACACAGAAATGGACATCCATACAGTTTAAAACAAGTATAAATATGTAGGCAAGTATAAATATAAATACATTTGATATATAGTTTGATTATTTCAGTGAGTTTTTGGTTCTTCAGCAGGTTTTTAAAATGTTCCACACAGAGAAGTTAAAAGATTTAAAGAACACTGATCTTAGGTCAATACTGTATTGATACTGTAGCAAACACCAGCGATTGATCCTCAGTACAGTAAAATTAATTAATATATATCAGTGTGTGTATAATTAATCACATTTTTTATTTGGCCCACAGACAGAACGAGTTATTTAAATTAGCAACACAAGAAGCTTGTGTCTCTGAATTTCTTCATTGTGAAGATCCAAAGTGAAGGGAGATTCATGTAATCAATACCAACAGTTCACCGACTGTCTACAAGTTACTGTTGCTGTTGTTTATGTGTTGGTTTACCTTGTTTAATATATGTATCTCTGTTTCTGTGTACGTATGGAGAGAGCGTCATGAAAAACTGACTGATTCCTTGCATGTGTTCACACGCCTGATTAATAACCCTGATACTGATTCAGGTATGTCCTCTCTGCAGGTGAAGAGGCGATGGAGGAGGTGGAGCCAACAGGTGAGCCTGACCTGCTGATGGAGTGTGATGAAGAGGAGCAGAAGGTTTGGCCTCAGTCACCAGAGAGAGGCAAAGAGGAGGGACACAATGAAGGTGAAGAGCTGCTTTCACACCTCTGACTTTCTGATCAATGCCTCTTTTATACGCAGTGTTACACTTAATTCAAACAACATTTGGATTTCAGGACGGGGCACAAAACAAAACTACATTTGATGCTTATTTATAAAAATAAAACAGTTCAATTTGAACAAAACCAGAAACTTTTTCTTCTTTTACCAAAACAAGAACATCTGAGAGCTGTTTGATGTCATCTGAACACAAACTGCTGCTCAGGAACTGAATAAAAAACTGTTTCTCCTCCGTGTCTCTGCAGCTCCGCAGGCTGCTGGCAGTCCGATGGAGGGGGAGGAAGAGGACCCCCCACCACTCAGGATCATTCCCATCCCAGTTCAACCAGTCAGCAGCTGCAGCCCCCCCCCACACAACAACACACCAACGGTAACACACTTTTAGTCCACATCAGTTTCTCAGTTCCTGGGCGGCTCGCACATGCAGAGTTTACTCATTGTGAGTTATTCTGATGGTCAAACCGTCTTTTTCTTCACAGCCTGTCTGTATTTAAACAATTTCTTTATAAGTATAACTATGTCATGAACATTAGTTACAATCCATAATTTATTGTTCAGGATAAAGAAATAATAAAAGCCAGGGCTGTAACAGAGATTATTTTCATTATCGATCAATCAGTAACTCAGTTAATTAAGTCACAAATTCCATAAGCCCAAAAGTCTTGAGTTTGTCCGATCAAGATTTTTAATTTGCCGTCAGAGAAGTGCAAACAGAGCATCAAAACGAAATGTATTTCAAAATATAGAAGTAGATTTATTTGACTAATCGTTGTAGCTCTTATAAGATTTCCACTGAAAATGTGGAGAATCATGTGCACAAGTGTTTGATAAGATATATAATAGTAATAAAAATGTTCACTAACTGTTACTGAGGAAAATGTGACAGTTTATCATGATTTTAATTTTAGCTGACATTTCGCTTGTTTAAGAAGTGGAAGTTTTTCTGACTCAAAAGCAGTTCTGTGGAGTTTTTAACAGATCGTGAATCAGTCTCAGTTGAATCCTGATGCCTTTTTATGAGCTACTGAAGCAAACAGACCAGCAGAGAGCAGGTTGTCTGTTTCTATCAGTTTTATATCTAAATGGTCATGGAGCTGCTTCAACATCAGAAATATTGTTATGTGAATATTTCTGCCTTCTTAGTGAAACGTGTTGCCTTCTATGTCAGCCCTGCTTCATATGTTTCTTTCTGTGTGTGTGTTCAGTGTTCAGGCGCTCCTCTGGGCTTCATGGTGAACGGTCGGCTCATCCCCCTCCAGCCTGGAGGTCAGTTCAGTCTGCAGGATCATCACAGACATATTTCTTTTTACCTCTCATTAACTGTTATATAAAATGTTATTATTGTAAAGAACAAGCTAGTTTCTCACTCAACATGTCTGATTTTTTTTTTTCTTTCCTGTTTTAAGTATTGATTTGGTTGAAGTAGTGAGCAGGCTCATCGCTGAATGTTAGTGCTTAGTGACTTGAAGTTAATATGATTAAGATTTATTTATAATTACTATTGACAGTGTAATGTATGTTCATGCTCAAGAGAAAACATCACTTGGTGCTTTTACTTGTTCAGGATCAGGGAGCTTCAGAGCTGCTGTGGGGGGATTCTGTTTCCTTTGGACAGAGACAGGCTCTTTCAGTTCTTTATGCTAAGCTAGGCTACGCACAGAGGAAGAGAAGAAGATTTCACTGAATGTTGAACTATAGCTGTGATATGAATCTTAAACTGTTAGTCTTCAACTTCACAAACAGTTTGATGTGAGGCTCATGGAAACCACCGTGACTGAACGTGTACGTACATGCACCCAGTTTGATGCATCTGAAGCACTCTGACCCCCCCGCTGTCCCTCCTGCAGGTGGAGGAGCAGAGCTGAAGCTGCGCTCTTATCCTGAAGGTTCAGCCAGCGGTTTCACCACAGTCCAGATCCCCGTTACCGTCCACAGTCAGGCCGAACACATCAGCACCACGGCCGCCCTGACCGCCACCTCGAACCGCACTCCTCCTCCTCCTCCTGCCAACCCCACCCCCATTATCACAGGTAAAGACCCCCACCTGTGTTACTGATGAAAGAAGACATCGTCGTTCATAAACTCAGTGCGTCTCTATGTCGTGCAGGTGTCGTCTCAGGTGAAGCAGCTCAGAGAGTTTTGAGCAACCACAACTTCAGGTCCAGCCCCCCTCTGCCTCAGACTGGCACCTCACCACAGACCCCTTCCCCAGGCAGGACCAAGCGCCCCCCCAGTAGCAGCACTGCTCCTCACAAGCTGCTCCGTAAAGGTTTGTCAAACGAGATCTTCAGCAAGTCATTAGAGATGAAAGTTTAAGCTCTCCATGTGTGGAAAGAAAATGGTAACTATGACTGTGTTGTTGCCCTCCCAGGTCAGCTGGGACCCCCCTCTCCACCTGACTGCCTTGTCTGTATGTCTCAATACAAACTCATCTCGGAGCTCAGAGGATTCTTGTGTGTAAGTAATGAAACCTCACCCCTTCTTCTCAGTCTCTGATGGCACACCTCCTGACCCCGCCCTAACATGCCCCCCCTCCTCCAGCTGTGCAGCCCCCTGATCGCTCAGAGTCTGAAGAAGCTGAAGAAGAAGAACTCAAAACACCGGAGGCACAGAAACAAGAACAAGCAGGGACAACCAGGACTCGCTGCTGTGAGTCGACCTCTCAGATCTGGTTCACGTTTGATCCAGATCACTGTTCTGGCTCTGATCGATACCAGAGGAGAGTTCTGTTCTTCAAATCAGAGTTTCCTCCTTCAGGCGTTCATTTATTCCTGCTCTAACTCTCAGTCTACTTCCTGTGTGTCTCCTTCAGTCTAAAGTGTCTCCGCCCCACAGAACGTCTGATGGTTTCTTCTCAGACCAGTTTCCCAGCCCCACCAACTGCCCCACCAACTGCCCCACCAACTGCCCCACCAACTGCAGCCCCCAGCAGGACCAGTCTGAGTCTCCACCTGACCCCCCTCACAGCAAGCTGGTGATAATGGTGGAGGACTTTTACTACGGCTTTGCCCCCGGACGAAGCTCCAACACGCCGGATCAAAAGTTTACTGGACCGTACCGCTGTATCCACTGTCCCAAGATGCTGCACAACAACATCAGGTGACACACACACTCAGCTGGACCGCCACTACTATTGGTCAACATCTCAAACACATCATCAGTTTGTTGCACTTATCTTCCTGTCGGTGTCTACAAAGATTCATAACACAAAATCAAACCATCATCTGCTGCACCAAATATCCATGTTCGCACCATGAAGGCTGAACCTGACTGAAGTTTTTTTTCTATTAATAAACCAAAAAAGTTAGAAGGAGCATAGCATGAGCATAGTTATTGGTGGAAATGTTTGCTGCTTTCTTATTTTAAGGCTCGTTGAATATTAGTTTTAGTTTTAATCAGCTTTTTTTTTGTTTGAAAGTTCTAATTTTGGGACAGCAGCTCACATTACAAAACTTACACCATGCAGGCTTACTTCTTCTGCAGCCGACACAGTTTCAAAACTTAAGAACTTTATATATTCTGGGAGAGACAGATCATTCATCTAAATGTAATTATAAACCAGAGGGAGAAAAATAAAACAGATGATAATTTCTAAATAAAACAACATCACATTCAAGGGGATCACTCATTCGATACCGGCTATTCGATTTAATGTGAAGAGCCTCACATACCTGACGCACCTGGACCAAAACCTGATGAACACGTCTGTTTGGAGACACAGATTAATGAGCTTTGTATAACAAATAATGTGACATTGGTGAGAGTTTGGTTTCACTTGTTTTTGACGTCTTTCACTGAGAGGTTTTTATAAGAAACAACATAACTGACAGTCAGTGTAAAATGTGGAAGAAACAGAAGAAACTATAGTTTTGTTTGTTGTCTGTCTGTCAGGTTGATGAGTCACATGCAGCAACACGTGTCAACGATGTCTCAGCACGACGGACGCACAAACTCTCCGTCTACATGTCCTTACTGTTTCCGTCACTACTTCTCTCCATTCAAACTGCAGTGCCACCTGGAGGCTGTTCACAGTCAGTACGAATCCACAGGTCTGTAACACACACACACTATAGTCATGAATCAGACAGTCACTGCTGCCTGTTAACGTTTCTGTCTGTGATCCAGTTTGATGTTGTTGTATCAGGTGTTGTGTGATGCAGTAAGTGTTTGTGTTGCTTGTCCAGCCAAGTGTAAGATCTGTGAGCTGCAGTTTGGCAGTGAAGCGGACTTCCTGTGGCACATGAAGAACACTCACAAACCAGGAGAGATGCCGTACGTCTGCCAGGTGTGACGCCAGAAACACCTTCAGCAACACCATCACTAATATGATGTTAAGATGACGTGTGTGTAATGTGTGTGTGTGTGTCATGCAGGTGTGTGACTTCAGGTCGTCGTTCCACTCAGACGTCTGGTTTCACTTCCATCAGGTTCACGCTGACACCAAACACCTGCTGTGTCAGTACTGCCTGAGAGTGCTGCGCAGCAGCGCCTGCTACCAGCAGCACTTCGCCAGACACCAGGTACACCACACACACTCTGCACACTACACACACAGTCAAACACACTCAAACAAACACAGTGGTTATTCAGAGCCGCATGTTTTCTCTGACTGCAGTTTATTGTTGACAATTCATTAACATGAAAAGTCTGATCAGAGTCTACGCCGCCATCTTTATTTGTCTTTATTTATTATTGTTATTTATCTTTAGTTATCTTTACTGTTATTAACTTTATTTGTCTTTATTTATCTTTATTTATTATCATTTGCCTTTGTGTACCTGTAAGGATTTTAATAATGTTATAACTAAGAAGCAGATCAATGTAGAGCAACAACAAATGATTGTTTTCATTATTGATTATGCTGCTGATTATTTTCCTGATTAGTTATTATTTATTGTTTACTCAATGAAATGTTAGACCTTATTGAGATAACGTCTCTAACAGTCCAAAACAGACATGTGTGACAAATGAACTCAGAAAATCATCTCAACTCAGTTTTATGTATTTTCTCCTTGAAAAACGATGATTGATCAATTGTCAAAGAAATTACTGATTAATTCTCTGTCAGTCGGATAATTGATTAATTGACTGTGTGTGTGTGTGTGTGTGTGTATGTGTGTGTGGTGTGTGTGTGTGTGTGTGTGTGTGTGTAGAAAAAGCATGTGTTCAGCTGTGATAAGTGTCGCCTCCACTTCCTGTACGCTAAAGAACGAATTGAACACCAACGGCTGCACCACCGAACCCACATCAGACCTCCTCAGCTCACCGGACTCAAACCTGGAACAAAGGTGCTCCTCGATCCTGACAGCTCAGCAAGATAACATTTAGAGTTTATTAGTTTATTATTATTTTAGGATTATTTATTACAGCTTTTATCTCCTGATACACGTAAATAAGAACAAACACGATATTAGACAGTTTGTTCAAGCCTGCCTGCCTGTCTGTCTGTAGGTCACTGTCAGGACGTACTCTGTGGTCGGAGGATCCCTGAAGAAGGACGGACCGATAAGAAAGGCTCCATTGAAGGTCAGTGTGTGAACCAGTAAGATGTCTGTGGTCGGTCCAGCCTGATGACTCATCTGGGAGGAAAAGAGTGACCCACATTCACAGAAAATCCACGTTCAGTTCTGTTCGGCTCTGTTTGGTTCCATCGTGTTGGTCTTGTCTGTCCTGCAGGTGGTGGATGTCAACCGGCCCTCGCTCAGACAGGAAGCTCCAAAGAGGAAACTTGTGGAGAGTCTGGGACAGCTGCTGTCCAAGCTGAGCCAGGAGAGGTAATCTCCAACACAGCCGCCCAGAAAAAGCAGGGAGAGTCTTAGTTCTGCTCTCTAAACTGATTTCAGGAGATATAATGATAATCAGGAGGACTGCTGAGTCACTGCTCACACTTCATCAGTCTGTCTGTGTTAGTATCTGAATGTTCTCCACCCACTGTGTGAAGAATGACTGACTGCAGGTTTTTGTCTTGGTATGTTGACGCAAAGAAAAAAGCATAGTAAGTAGAAAAAATAGAAATCTATAAGGGCAGAGCAGTACATCAGAGTCAGGATCAGAGTATAAACTAAATATAAAATAGACAAATGATAAAGGTGACAGTAGAATCAAAGATATCAAAAAGAGTAAAATAAGATTAAGACGATATGAGCAAAACTTCCTGTTGTTTCAGCTCGTCCCTGTAAATCACACAGTCTCCCTCCCTCGCCCCCCCTCAGCTCTCTGTGAAACCGTCTAATTTATCTTTTAATAAAATTGATTCAGATCAGACATGCTGCTCAGCACATGTTGGACTCGTCTGTGAAGTCCTCTGTATTTACGTCCTCTCTCTCTCTCTGTGTTTCAGCGAGGCATCCGGTGTCTCTCGCCCATCTCAACGCTGTGTTGAGTGTCTGTCTTTGTTTCAGGACTTCAGGACTCATTTCCCGTCTCTGGTCCACTGTTCGCTATGCAGGTTCACCACCTGCTGCTCCACATCCTACGCCAACCACATGATCAAGTAGGTCACTGCTCCATCGATCACCTCCGATTGATCAGTTCTGGCGATGTCTTCAGACGTGTCGTTTGACGTGTTGTTAGTCCAAGAGAGATTCACTTTACTGATCTATAAATTATGTCAAAGGTTTATTAATTATCAAAGTGGTTGAATATTAATTTTTTCATTCAGAGGTTTTATTCTGTGGTAGTTTTTAGGTTCACAATGCTTGAAAATAATAATCGACATTATTAAAGATGAAATGAAACACAAAGTAATGATCATAAATTAGATTTTATCCACCCTTCATACAAAGTATAAATGATGACGTTTAATATAAATGGTATCAACCTGAGCTATACAAAGAAATTTCACATAAAAACACTGAAAGTGGAAGTTGTGAATGTTAAACAGACGTTGAAGGATAATAACTAATCAAACACAAATAAGAATAATAAGAAAATTAAGGTTTTTTTTTTGTTTGTTTTTTTTACAATGAATTAAACATGATCACATTTCATTTCATTGTTTTATCCGACAAAAAGAAAATGAAATATCTTTGTATACTAAGATTGTCATGGTTTATCGTTTCATGTGACTAATAGTCTGAAATGACCATTGACCTTTACAGTAACCACACAGCCTGCAGGGAGAAGTCTCAGTACCACAACGTGTTCCAGTCACACCCAAGGTAAAGATGCTTTCACTCCTAAACACACAAACTAAAGTTTCATTTTGATTTGAATTAAATTGAAAAAATTCATCAGATCAAAAGTTTCGGGTTCTTTTCTCCATGAAAAGTGAATAAAATCAGAAGTTCTTGTAGAGTCACTGGAAATGTTTTCAACTGCCAACCTGATTTAAACACTTCAAGAAAGACGGTTTAATGTTTGTAAATGTGCACTTTGTGTATGCATAGTGTTTTATAAAATACTGTGAAATATTAATGATGTGAGTTTTCACTGAACCTGCTTCCTGGGACAATCAGTATGTTTGTATTGATGTTGAATCAGCCGACGATCAGGGCGCTCCACACAAACTCCTTAACACACTGAAGAAGCTGATTTCACAGCCTGCAACTTAAATTGGTGTGTGTGTGTGTGTGTGTTTGTTTGTTTCAGGTTGGCACAGAGGTTGCGGTGTTCGTGTTCATTTTCCACTTACAGGGGAGATGCGATGGCCAGTCACCTGACAGAGAGACCAAAACACCACTGCATCATGTTAACACACACCGGTAAGACACACACACACACACACCGTTAACACATACACAAACACAGATGAAACTAGCCAACAGTTTATAAAGTCGTTCAAATGAGCTCAGCCTGAAACATGTACAGCAGTAAAATGCAGCGTCCACATTAATGCAGCAGGAAGATTAATCCAGAAACTTCAGACTGTCATTAACACCAAACTGTGTTTGTTTCAGAGCCAAAAGTTAACGGTCACAGCTCCTCCAGGTAACAACACACCCAACACGATGATAAGACATAATCAACAACAATACATAATTACTAATTAGACAAAATCACTAAAAATGTAAAATCACTAATACATGCCAGTCAGCTCCTTCACAGTAAAAGTCTTTCAGTGCGAGGAGTCTGAACCTCTTACACAATATCAGGTAGAGTTTGAAGGCTTTTAATGTGAAGGGACAGCATCTTCTCAGTTAACGTCACAGCTCAGGTGTCTCTAATTGTTTGAACGTTACCTTCATGAAAGTATGAATGTTTAATGTTCACCGAGCTTCACATCTGATGAAACGTTTTCTTTCTTCCTCTCTCTCCTGACATCACTTCCTGTCCAGCCATCCATCATTTAAACAAAATCAAATCTGATCAGAGGTCAGTTCAAGAAGTTTGTTTCTGTTTTTAATTATAATTGGTCACTTTTTTTTTTTACTCCACCCCCTCCTCCTCCCCCACAGTGTTACATCATCCGTACGTTGGGGGGGCGGGGCCTTCATCCCCATCCACCTCCTCTCCTCCGGTCAGACGTCCACTCAGCTGTCAGTCAAACCCCTCACCTCCCCCTCCCCCCTGTCCTCTCCCCCCGCCATGACCATCAAGTTCCTGGGGCCCCGCCTACAACCTGAGCAGGTGAGCAGAGCATTTTTAACACCTGTTGACTTCCCGTTTGTTACTGAAAATGTTCACAGACACAATCTGTTTTCATTTCCTGTTTGAGCAACATTCTGACAAACACAAATTTACTCTCAGTATTGATGATGATGACGATGATGATGACGGTGTGTCCTCCTCTCCCTCCTCAGCATCAGGTCTGTCCTCTGTCTACCTGGCAGCTCTCGGTGGTTCTCTTTTCTTTGTGTCATGGCGTCCTTCAGGCCTCACAGCGTTTCCGGACGTCTCCTCTGATGATCCGCTCTTGGATTCAGCAGCAGGATCGTCAGCTGTCCGACAGGAAGTGGCACTGGAGGACGGAGAAGGTGGCAGAGTGGCTGCTGAGTCGGCGCGAGCAGCAGCTGAGCGTGACCGAAGACGTCCTGCTGCAGACGGCGAGGACGGCTCTGGGAGAGGACAGCGAGCTGAACGACCGTTACAGCTGGACCGTCGACTTCATGCTGAGACATGAACTCAGCCTGCAGCCAGCAAACCCCGGCGATGCCCAACACCACAAAAGAAGACTGCCGCGCACTGTCAGAAAGAATGTCCGCGCGTTCAGCCGCTGTCTGTCCGCACGGGTCAGCAGATTATCACAGTATTATTATTATTATTATTATTACTACCATCAGTACGTTATTGCATTACGTTATGATATTACATCATTGTTTCATCAGTTAAAGCAGACATGTCTGACTGAAGTCAAAGTAATAATACCACAGTGTACAAATCCTACTTCAGTAAAAGTACATAAATATTATCAGACAAATGTTCTTGAAGTGTCAAAAGTAAAAATATTCCCTCTGCAGAGTGTTGGTGGGGATCCTGATCCTGCTGATTAATTTGATCTCCTTAAACGTCGTCAGCGAGCAGTAACCGTTCACACTGATCGAACGCTGACGATGAGAACAAACTCAGTGATGTCGTGTTTCTGGTGCAGATCCACGGCGTTCCTGCTCACCGTGTGGCCTCCATGGACGAGTTCCCCATCTTCATTGACTCGGACCGATTCTCCAAACAGAGCCCGGCGGCGCTGCAGCTGTTTGGCTCGCCCGGAGAGCGTCCGGCATTCGACATCGTCCTCTCCGCTCTGTCTGATGGGACCTTCCTGCCCCCCCTGCTGTTCTTCAGAGGAACCCCGTCTCACCTTCCTGAAGGGTTCCCGGAGAACGTCCTGCTGGAGGCTCGACGGAAAGGATTCACGGACCAGGAGCGCCTCCAGATCTGGATCGATGAGGTCTGTGTGAGAGTCTGGTTTTATGCTGCAGGAGGAGACGTGACGATATGTTTGTATTTTCAGAGTTTCAGGTTTGAGACGAGGCTGAACGTCAGAATGAGAATCTGTGATCGGTTTAATCCGACATCAGCTGATCAGCTGAGAAACAGGAAGTGTTTAATGTTGAAGTAGTATTAATGTAGTGTATGAAAGGAGGGTGAAACATTAAAATCAGAGAAGGTCATGATGACAAAAAAAAATCAAACTGATGTTTGATGCTCATTATGTGTCTGAAGTTTTATCTTTTAATTCTGTTTAATTAGCAAAGTTTTGTCAGAAAACCAAAAAGCTCCTCACTGTGCACTCTTATTTTGAAATCCAGTGTACAATTTGGTCTTGGGACATGTTTACCTGTGTGTGTATGCGTGCAGGTGTGGCGCCCCCGTGTGGCCGCTCAGTGTCACGGTGAGTTGGTGTTGATGCTGGACATCCATCGAGGTCACCTTACAGACGAGTTTCGGGGCAGTTTGGCGTCGATGTCCACTGACGTCATCTTCATCCCGTCAGGAACTTCCTGTCGTCTACAGCCGCTGGACTTCTGTGTGACGCTGCTGCTGCGAGACTTCCTGCAGGTATGCTCACCTGTCTGTACCTGTCTCACCTGTCTTAGACTTAAACTTAGACAGACTTTATTGTCATTCAGATATACAGTGTATATAGAATGAAATGTTGTTGCATTTGCTCGCAACAGTATAAAAAATATAGAATATAGACAGTGAAAATGAGGATATAGACAGTAAAAAATATAAATATAGAATATAAAGCGTAATAGAATTTAGACAGTGCAAATGGCCAAAAACAGTGCAAAATGCAGTATGCGGTGGTTTAAAAAGTGTCAGCAGTGTAGTGCAGTAGAATAATACAGTCTATGGATTTAAGAGTCTGATGGCCAGGGGGAAAAAGCTGTTCCTGAACCTGGTGGTTCTGCACCGGATGCTGCAGAACCTTTTCCTCTGGAGGGCAGAAGTGAAAAAAGTCCATGGTGGGGGTGTGAGGCGTCCTTGATGATGTTTCTGGCCCGGGACACACAGCGCTGAGGAGGCAATGTCCTGCACAGAAGGAAGGAGCTCCCGATGATTTTCTCAGCTGTCCTCACCACTCTCCTCACAGTCCTCCAGTCAGCAGCAGATCCTCCACACCACACAGAGATGCAGCTGGTGAGGATGCTCTCTACAGTACTCCTGTAGGACGTGGAGAGGATGGGCGGGGGCAGGTGAGCTCTCTTCATCCGTCTCAGGAAGTGCAGGCGCTGCTGTGCCCTCTTAACCAGAGACGCAGAGTTCACCGACCAGGTGAGGTCGTCTGTGATGTGCACCCCCAAAAACTTGGCTGCTGCTGACCACCTCCACGGCCGAGTTGTTGATGAGGAGAGGAGCGTGGCTGGGCTGGATCTTCCTGAAGTCCACGATGATCTCTTTGGTCTTGTCAACATTCAGGATCAGGTTGTTGCCTTCACACCATCTGACCAGCTGCTCCACCTCCTCTCTGTAGGCCAGGTCGTTGTCATCTCTGATGAGGCCCACCACTGTTGTGTTCATTGGCAAACTTCACAATATGGTTAGTGGCAGACCTTGGGACACAGTCGTGTGTCATCAGAGTGAACAGCAGAGGGCTCAGGACACAGCCCTGGGGAGAGCCCGTGCTGAGGGTGATGACGCTGGAGGTGTTTCTTGCCGACCCGCACTGACTGTGGTCTTTCAGTGAGGAAGTCTAACAGCCAGTTGCACAGGGGAGTGCTGAAGCCCAGGAGTCCCAGTTTGCCTACCAGATGCTGTGGGATGATTGTATTGAATGCTGAACTAAAGTCCAGGAACAACATCCGCACATGCGTGTTCTTCTCCTCCAGGTGTGTCAGGCTCAGGTGAAGAGCGGAGCAGATGGCATCCTCTGTGGAGCGGTTTGGCCGGTAGGCGAATGTGGGGGGGAGTTTGGGAGAAACTGGAGTGGGTCGAATGTGGGGGGGAGTTTGGAGATGATGTGGTCAGTGAGGTGTTGAAGATGTCTTCACCAGTCTCTCGAAGCACTTCATCATGATGGGGCTGAGTGCAACAGGCCGGTAATCGGTAGTCCGTAAGCCATGCCACATTCTCCTTATGCTTGTAGGGTCGTTGAAAAAGTCTTGTACTTTCTGACTGTAAGTACGTTTAGCAAGTCTGATGGTACGGTTTAAGTTGGCTCTGGCTGTCTTCAGAGCCTCCTTATCACCAGACTTAAAGGCTCCGAGCCTTCAGCATTCTGCGTACTTCCTCAGACATCCAGGGTTTTTGGTTGGCCCTGGTGGTGATGCTGTTTATGACACTGACGTCCTCCATGCATTTGTTGATGTAGGCCTGACACAGACGTGGCATACTCATCAATGTCCGTTGTCAGTTTGGTTGTTGTATGTTGCAGCCTCTTTGAACATGTCCCAGTCTGTGCACTCAAAACAGTCCTGCAGTGCCTCCATGGCCCCCTCAGACCACTTCCTCACCTGCCTAACGGTGGGTTTTTCCCGGATCAGCAGGGGCTTGTATAGCTGGGATTAGCATAACAGATAGATGGTCTGACGAGCCGATGTGGGGGCGGGGGGCTGCTTTAAATGCATCCTTAACATTGGTGTAGGCTTTGTCTAAAGTGTTCATTCCCCTGGTTGCAAAGTCCAAATGCTGGTGAAGGTGAGGGAGGACAGTTTTCATATTTGCTTGGTTGAAATCGCCAGCAACAACAAAAACTCCCTCCGTGTGGGCAGTTTGCAGCTCACTGATAGTCCGGTAAAGGACACTGATAGTCCGGTAAAGAACACTCATAGCCTCCTTGGTAATTGTTCAAGCGCTGGGGGAACTTTGCATACATACAGCAGTGATGATAACAGCAGTAAACTACCTGGGCAGGTAGAGCGGTCTGCAGTTCACAGTCAGGAGCTCAATGTCCGGTGAGCAGTGACTGGAGACAGATCTAGCATTATTACACCAGTTGTTGTTGATGTAAATACACAAGCCGCCACCTCTGGATTTACCGCTGAGTGCTGCTCCTGTCGGCGCGGAGTGTAGCTAGCCCCTCGATGCTAACAGCGTTGATGAGTTTAGCAGGTTTCTGTCAGTATGATGGCGCAGCACTTCCTTAACTCCCGTTTAGATGTTAGGTCCAGCTGGAGATGGTCTATTTTAGTCTCTAGGGAGCGGACGTTAGAGAGGAAGATGGATGGAAGCGGTGTTTTGTAGGGGTTAGCTTTTAGCTTAGCCGTTAGCCCTCCTCGACAGCCCCGCTTCCGCCTTCGGTCACACCGCCTCCGCTTGCCCTGCTGTCGGCCATTGCTGCTTGACGAATCCGCTGCTCCACAGGCCGCTGGGTCTAGCCAGGCGTAGCGCTCCGAGGCTGCGTAAACACTCCAGAGTTGTCGTGTCTACAAAGCTGAAGTTGCTGGATGGTCGCAAATCAAGCAGCTGCTGGCGTTCGTACACTTTACTCTGCTGAGTATTGACTAGATTCACGGTCCTAGATGGCGTGTTTCGTAAAAATGTCCATGCCGGACAGGGCGCCGCCATCTTATATTGTCTGTACCTGTCTGTACCTGTCTCACCTCACCTACTCATTAAAAGTGAATCATTAGAAATAATCTATACTAGTTTTTCATGTTGTTGCTGAAAGTAACTTTCAGTTTGATCTTGCCATTTAAAAAATCACTTCAAAGCTGATCAAACAGATATTAAAGTATTGATCCTGATGTGTTGATCCTCTCTCAGGCCCGGTGGTCCCAGCTGGTCTCTCAGGGCGGTCTTGATGGTCTCGGTCTGGATCAGCTGGCTCTGACTTTGGCTTGTTGGCTCAGTGAACTTTCGTCCACGCTGAACTCAGAGACAAACGTCCTCCGCAGGTCTGTTTGGCATAAAGATGAAATAAACAGTTTATATTTTACTACTGTTAAATAAACACACACTTTATATTTAGAGTTCTTATACTTTCACACAGTTTCGCTTCATCAACTTTGTCAGTTTCATTAGTTGAGTTTTGTCTTTTATTTTGACAGTTTGAACTGTGATGACTTCCTGCAGCGTTTCTTCTTCTCTGGTTCTGTGTGTGAACACTAGTCTTTGTTTCCATGGTAACTCCTCAGGTCGTTTGCTGCTGTGTGTAACGTGCAGCAGCGGGAGGATCGACAGGAGGCGGCCAGGATGATCCAAACCCTGAGCCAGGCTCTGATCCAGCCCCCGCCAGGACCAGGACAAGACACAGATCCAGGACCGGGACCAGAATCAGAACCAGGACCAGGACAAGAATCAGATCCAGCATCAGGCCCAGAACCGGAGCTGCTGCTGCTGGTGGAGCAGGAGGTGTTTAAAAGTCCGTCGTCTCTGAGTCGAGTGTTTGACGTTGACAGCGATCAGGAGTCGTGTCGTGGTTTCCACGACGACTGAGTCTCTTCTTCTGTGTTTCCAAAGAGAACAGACGGAGCTTCAGACGTCGTCAGGGAGGAAACATGAAGAATGACAACAAACAACAACAACAGGAAGTAAATGAGGTTTCATCATCATCAGGTTTCTTCAGGTTTATGAAGGAAAGTCTTTTAATGTCACATGAGATTTGAGGTTTAGTGATCAATAATTGATCATTTATTTTGATCAGTAATATGATCAGATCTTTAAAGGTTCAGATGGTTTAAAGTGTAAAAACTTTTTCTGCTGTTTGTAAATAGTTTTTCTACAAAAACCTGCATTTTCTAGTAAAATAAAGAAACGTTTCAAACTTTATTGATCTTGAAATCTTCATTTCTCATTCATTATTGATGACATATTATTTCATATTGATGACTGAAGAGACTACTGATGATGAGTCAAACTGATCCTGATTCCTTCAACAGCTTCAGTGAGTCCACGAGGAGTCGCAGCAACAACACACACTCACACAAAACAATAAACTATGTGAACGTCTCAGCTGCTGAACACACTCCGTTTACTGAGAGGTTTCATCACTCAGTTATTACAACACACACACTCCTCCAGCTTCTGGTCTAAACTGACCTGTTTGATTTATGGATCATTTCGATGATTAATCATTGAGGAGTTGCTGCTGATAATCAGAGACTTTTAAACTTGAATCATAAATTTAATCTTATCGTGAAGAGACTGACGGGGGGCGCTGTGTGTGCGTGCGTGCGTGCGCGCATGTGTGTGTGTGAGAGAGAGTGTGTGTGTCTTCATGCTGACAAACACTTTCAGTCCCGAAGCTCGTCTCGTTCAAACAAAGTGAGACAGGTGAACTAACTGTCGACTAATCACAGTTCGGCCATCATCATGATAGAGAAAACAATCAGTTCCTGTTGAGTCAATCAGAAGACACCTGATCAATGATCAATTATTGTCTCATCTGTGATCAATGTGCCTTCAAAAAGAATCCAAGGCAATGAAACAAGTTAAACATGATCAGTGTGAACGCTGCAGTTCATCATGACTGTGAACCAGATCAGGATCAGAGGGACCACAGACCAAAGACCAGGATCAGAACCATGTCCAGGCTTTTAAACTTAGAGCTTTTGGAGGATTTTTTAGGAAATTAATGAAAAAGAATAAATTAAACAAGTTTAGGAAATATTCTGTTCAACACCAGGATCGGACCCAGGATCAGATTCAGGATCAGGGTCTCGTGGTCTCTGGACAGTGTTTCCCACCAGCTGCTCATATTTACAGTCTGAGACATAAACACGACTTAAAGCAGCCAGACTGCTGTTTACATGAGTCAACACACACACTCTCTCTCTCTCACATACACAGTCATGTTTTCAGGACTTTGGGGGGACATCACATTGACATTCATTCCCTGTAGAAGGAACGTTCTGTCTCCATATGGAAGAAACACACACATAAACACTCTTACATACACTCTCTTACACAAACACACACACACACACATACTGGCACGCACGCCCTCACACTTTCACACACTCTCTTACACAAACACACTCACACACGCTGCGCTGTGTTCAGGAACCCTCAGCTCCATCAGTTAAATATAGAAGCCATGAGAACACCACGACTTTCCCAGCATGCCCTGGGGCAAGGAGGCGACCCCCCAAGGACAGCCCTGATCAGCTGGGAGATGCATGATGGGAAGAATCTGAGGACAGTTTGACCTCAATGGTAGTCAGTTTAACTTTCACACACCTGAAGTACAACAGCTGACCAAACACACTGCAGAGTAGATTTTACTTCATAATAACACTTCATTTACCAAACTGTAATCTGTTATCTGTGAGATTATTCATTATTACCACCATCAACTATTTAACTATTTAAAGCCTCCTTGGATCAGCTGCATCGTCACAAAGCTGAAAACAGGCTGTTTTTCTGACTTTTTACAGATACGTGGTTCTCACAGGACAAACATATGATGATCTTATAGACCATGATGCATTGCTGCAGATGAAACTAGCCAACAGTAGTATATAAAGTCGTTCAAATGAACCTGAAACATGAACAGCAGTAAAATGCAGCGTCCACATTAATGCAGCAGGAAGATTCATCCAGAAACATCAGAGAGAACAGGAACACTTTACTGACACACACACACACTGTTACTGTTACACACACACACACACTGTCACAGATACACACACACACACACACACACACACACACACACTGTTACTGTCACACACACATCACACACACACACACACACACACTGTTCACACACACACTGTACACACACACACACATTGTTACACTGTCACACACACACACACACACACACACACTGTTACACATCACATATACAAACACACACACACACACACACACACTGTTGCTGTCACACACACACACTGTTACTTTTCACACACACTGTTAATGACACACACACACACTGTTGCTGTCACACACACACACTGTGTCACACACACACACACACTGTGACACACACACACTGTTACTGTCACACACACACACACACTGTTACTGTCACACACACACACACTGTCACACACACACACTGTTTACTTTGAAGTGGAGGATTTTCTTTGTGTATCTGCACTTTCACTGCACTAAAAGGACATGAATATTTCTACCTCCTCTGGTACCAGTAATAATAATAACAACAACAATTATAAAAATAATAATAATAACAGCGACATTAATAATTTCTAACATGCTAACTAACAGCAGAGTCTTTTTCTCTCTTTTCTTCTTAATTTTCTCCCTTCCTGTCTGTTTTGTGTTGAGAGGAAACTGTCAGGTTGTCTCCAGCTGGTGTGTGCTGCTGCAGGACGTTCACACACACACACTCTCTCTCTGTCTGAACCTGCAGATTTGTTAATCTCTGAACTTTTGTTTTTCTGTTGAACGTGTCGCCTCACAGTTGTTTCCCACGATGCACTTCAGCAGCTGCTGAGACACTTTTAGTTTCTTTAATCACCTGAAGCTTGTTTGTTCTTCACTTCCTGCGTGTGGACGCAGTTCATATCTGTTATTGTTGTTTATTAACTTTAAGTTGATTCATTAACTTCAGAAAAAACTTCACTGGGTTTTAACAGCGAAAATAATCTTTGTTTTAATATGATCAATAAAGTTTTAAAAGATCAAAACAAATAATGTTCAGAAAGATTCAACTTTAAACAAACTGATTAAACTGACTTAACTGACTGAATGTTTCCCTGTTTTCCCCTGTTGTTTACCCTTTGTTTCCCTCTTGTTTACCTGATGTTTACTTGTTGTTTCCCTATTGTTTACTTGTTATTTCCCTGTTGTTTCTGTTTACCTGATGTTTCCTTGTTGTTTTGTTGTTTACCTGATGTTTCCCTGTTGTTTACCTGATGTTTACTTGTTATTTCCCTATGTTGTTGTTTCCCTGTTGTTTACCTGATGTTTCTTTGTTGTTTGCCTGTTGTTTACTTGTTGTTTCCCTGTTGTTTACCTGATTTTTCCTTGTTGTTTCCCTGTTGTTTACCTGATGTTTCTTTGTTGTTTGCCTGTTGTTTACCTGATGTTTCCCTGTTATTTACCTGATGTTTCCTTGTTGTTTCCCTGTTGTTTACCTGATTTTTCCTTGTTGTTTCTTTGTTGTTTGCCTGTTGTTTACCTGATGTTTCCCTGTTGTTTTCTTGTTGTTTCCCTGTTGTTTACCTGATGTTTCCTTGTTGTTTCCCTGTTGTCTCCGAGCAGATCCACATCAGTCCTGCAGGAGCCTGTGTGGGTGTTTTGGCTCTGGATCAGGACGAGTCCACTGAACCAGGACTGTAATTATCAGAGATTTGGAGGCTTTATCTCAGTGAGTCAGCAGCGATTTTCAGATTAAAGGTTTAGTAATCAGGATCAAATCTGTGAAGTTTGTCTGCTCAGACTTTTATTCATGAAGCTGCTTTAAAGTCTCGTTGAGCTGAATCTGTGGAGGCTGCAACTGACGGTGGATTTCCTCCCTTTAAACGTCTTCCTGTTGTTTCCCTTCACTCTCAGCAGACTGCATGCTGGGACGCCATTAACAATGCTAATGCTAGTCAGAGGGATGCTAATAGTTGCTAATGAGTCCAGCTGTGAGGATGAAGAGA
The DNA here is from genome assembly GCA_023238725.1 of Scortum barcoo. NCBI lineage: Eukaryota > Metazoa > Chordata > Actinopteri > Centrarchiformes > Terapontidae > Scortum > Scortum barcoo. The sequence continues at coordinate 26,219,551 of CM041548.1, forward strand.
CGAACACATAAAAGACTTTGAATAAAAACCTCAGCTTGTTTCATAAACTCTTCCTCATTCGTTAACAACTAAAAAGTATTTAAAGTCCAGTCGGAGAATAAAAGAGACGAGTGTCAGTTTGATGCTTGTCTTAAAACGATCTTCAGTTCATTTCACTGTTTAAACTATTAAAGGTGACATTCACATTAAAAGTACCTTGATTATAATTTATTATGAATTATATAATCAGTTTTAATTTATTCCTTCACTTTTGTTATTGATCTGCTCAAATCAGCATAAAGGTCCTGTGACTTTTTTCTAATTCAGCGATCGAAGCAGTTTGGAAATCATTTCTGTGTGTGTGTTGTTGTTGATCATATCCAGTATTGATGATGGTTTATCATTTTGTTCCCACAGAGTGATCACTGAAACGCTGACATCACTGATGATGTCAGCGTTTCCCTGCAGCTGTAAATAGAAACAGACTCAGTTTCTATTGTTCTTCATCCAGCTGAGCAGGTCTCACATGGACCCCTCCAGCTGCTGGTCTCAGGCCTGCTGTGGACCGGCTGATGAAGGATGTTTGATCATGAGTGATGGCTGCGGTGCGTTCAAAGACAGCGTGATTAATGGTGATTTCAGCAGAGAAGGTCTCAGTGTGTCAGCAGGTACTCAGATTGACTTCAGTTAGAGGAGCTTACAAATACTCTGTGGTACAAAAAAGTACAACAGTGCCCTCATCAATGAATGAGCTGATCAGTTTGATGGTGACCGTTTGTGAGTTTGTGATCAGTAAAGTTTGATCCTTTGAGCATTAACGTGGCTTCTGGTTTGTTTCCTGAACCTCAAACTTGTTTTCTGATGTCAAAGAGCTTTTTTTTTAAAGTGACGACTCTTCATGTTCACACAGTGAATGAAGGTTTGTTTTTATCTGTAATATTACACATTTTAATAACATTTATAAAATAGAAATTCATAGAAATCTTTTCTTTCTTTCTTTCTTTCTTTCTTTCTTTCTTTCTTTCTTTCTTTGTTTCTGTTCGTGTTTTTGGCATGTGGAAAAAAACTTGGCAGGAAAACCAGAACACCCCCCCTCTCTCTCTCTCTCTCTCTCTCTCTCTCCTCCCTTTTCTGTCTCTCTGTCTGTTCATGTTCATTCACAGCTCATTCGCTCAGGACCATCACACCTCTCTGCACTTTTTGTCTCTCTCACTCACTCACTCACTCACTCACTCATTCATTCATTCATTCATTCATTCATTCTCTCTCTGTTCACTTGAATCATGTCCAGTCTCAGTTTTCTGTCTGTTTATTTGAGTGGAGCCTCACTGATCCTGCTGCTGACTGCTGGTGAGTCCTCACAGAGTGTGTGTGTGTGTGTGTGTGTGAGAGTGTGTGTGTAGGGGTGTTTTTGTGTGTTTGACATCTTATTCTTGTGATCAGTGTGTCTGTTGCAGCTGTCCACACTGTGTATTCTGTGTGTGTGTGTTATGGTGAATTTATTTTACTATTTAACTGTAACATGTGACCCCCCCGCCCTGACTGGCAGCCATGTTGGTCCTCCTCTCTGTGATCAGCTGACCGTGTTTCTGCTTTTTGTTGTTTTGTCTTTAAAAAGAAAAAGATGTTCAGATTGATTGGACAACTGTTAGCTTAGCATAAAGACTGGAAACAGGTGGGAACTGATAGCCTGAGTCTGTTCAGACCTGAGAGCCGTCGGGTTTGGTTCTGAAATGGTTAATTGATTATTTGATCCTCTGGAGACAGTTTGAGTTTCTTCTCAGTGATGATCATGAGAACACAGTGCATTACTTTATAGTTACAGTTACAGTTACTTTACTCTGATTACTCAGCTGATACTTCATCACTTTATTACATTAATCAGTCAGACACCAAAACTGTTCCCATCTGAGCTCACAGACATGAAGTACAGTATTTAAACAAATACTGAGTATAAACATGCAGTATTTAAACATGCAGTATTTAAACATGCAGTATTTTAACCTGCAGTATTTAAACATGCAGTATTTAAACATGCAGTATTTAAAGATGTAGTATTTAAAGATGTAGTATTTAAAGATGTATTTAAACATAGTATTTAAACATGCAGTATTTAAAGATGTAGTATTTAAACATGCAGTATTTAAACATGCAGTATTTAAAGATGTACATTTAAACATAGTATTTAAACATGCAGTATTTAAAGATGTAGTATTTAAAGATGTAGTATTTAAACATGCAGTATTTTAAACATGCAGTATTTAAACATGCAGTATTTAAAGATGTAGTATTTAAAGATGTAGTATTTAAAGATGTAGTATTTAAAGATGTAGTATTTAAAGATGTAGTATTTAAAGATGTAGTATTTAAAGATGTAGTATTTAAAGATGTAGTATTTAAAGATGTAGTATTTAAAGATGTAGTATTTAAAGATGTAGTATTTAAAGATGTATTTAAACATGCAGTATTTAAAGATGTAGTATTTAAACATGCAGTATTTAAACATGCAGTATTTAAAGATGTAGTATTTAAACATGCAGTATTTAAAGATGTAGTATTTAAACATGCAGTATTTAATGTAGTATTTAAACATGCAGTATTTAAAGATGTAGTATTTAAACATGCAGTATTTAAACATGCAGTATTTAAACATGCAGTATTTAAAGATGTAGTATTTAAACATGCAGTATTTAAAGATGTAGTATTTAAACATGCAGTATTTAAAGATGTAGTATTTAAAGATGTACAAACATAGTATTTAAAGATGTAGTATTTAAAGATGTAGTATTGAAGTAAACATGTAGTAGTTAAACTGCAGTAACAGCTGGTTTTTGTAAAGTTTGAGTGACTGAGCCAACAAATGCCCCCACACTGACCCCCCCACGCTTTTATTTTCTTAACTTCCTTCTACCCTCCTCTGCTCGGCTCCTTCCCTCCTCTCTCTCCTTTCTTTTCTTTTTTACCTCCAAAGAAGAAAACATCACAGATCGCACAGTTTGATTGATAAGTGATGTCTGCCAGTGTGTGTGTGTGAGTGAGAGTGTGTGTGTGTGTGTCTGTGAGTGTGTGTGTGTGTGTGTGTGTGTGTGTGTGTGTGTGTGTGTGTGTGTGTGAGTGTGTGTGTGAGTGTGTGTGTGTGTGAGTGTGTGTGTGTGTGTGTGAGTGTGTGTGTGTGTCTGTGGTGTGTGTGTGTGTGTGTGTGTGTGTGTGTGTGTGAGTGTGTGTGTGTGTGTGTGTGTGTGTGTGTGTGTGTGTGTGAGTGTGTGTGTGAGTGTGTGTGTGTGTGTGTGTGAGTGTGTGTGTGTGTGAGTGTGTGTGTGTGTGTGTGTGTGTGTGAGTGTGTGTGTGGGAGTGTGTGTGTGTGTGTGTGTGTGTGTGTGTGTGTGTGAGGTGTGTGTCTGTGAGTGTGTGTGTGTGTGTGTGTGTGTGTGTGTGTGTGTGTGTGTGTGTGTGTGAGAGTGTGTGTGTGTGTGTGAGTCACCTGGTTTTCATTTCCTCCTCCCTGCAGCATTGAGATGAAACTCTGTGACTGACATGCAGTTTGTGATGACACACTTCCTGTTTGGTAACAATTAACATCCCGCCCCCTCAGTTCCCATCAGCCCCCTGTGTGTGTGTGTGAGCTGAGCCTGTAATCCAGTGTTCAAGCTAACACGCTACATACATCTGAGGTCAAAGGTCACATCCGAGGTGTTCAGATCAGATTTTACAGATTATCAGAGGCTGACCTCATTCACTGTGTGTGTGTGTGTGTGTCAGGAGGAAACAGGACAGAGAAGAAGAAGCAGGAAGTTTCTCACCTGCAGGTCTCAGTTGGTTTTAAACTTCAGTTTAAGTAGAAAAACAGACAAAGTCACAGCAGCTTTTTATTTGAAGACGTTTCAGGTTTTCTTCTTCTCCTCTGAATAATGTGAATGATTGTAATGTGTGTGAATGATTTGGAGGTTTGAGCATTGTGAAGGAAGGTGTCACTTTGGGCTCTGGGTCATTGTGACAGCATTTCTCAGTATTTTCACTCTTTTTACAAATCAAACAATCAATCAATGGATCAATGGAGAAAAGAATCAGCAGATTGATCCAGAATGAAAAGAATCATTAGGACAGGACTTTACTTTATGGACTTTAACTCCACTTTACTGATTAGAAACATTACTAATGTTTCACTGCAGTACTTTAACGTGTAATAGAGTATTTGTACAGTGTAGTATTGCTGCAGCATATCTGTAGACGTTCTCATGTGAACCTCCTGCTTCGACCCCCCCGTGGAGGTTTCCTGTCACTTCATGAAGGTTTATGGCTGTTTCACTCGTTGGGTTCAGCCTCAGTCTGAACTCCTCAGCAGCTCCTGCATCAGTGTTTTTTACATCAGGACATGAAAATACTGTTTCCTGTTACACTCTGTGATCTCAGCTCTGTTTGTCTGTCTGCTCTGGACTTTGTGTTGTCTCTCTCTGATGTTTGACCTCGTCTTCTTCTGCTGTCATTATTAATATAGCTGCACAGTTGTGAAAGTTTTAACGTCTGATTCCAGGAAGAAGAGTTCAAGATCCCAAATGATTATAAATGAAGAAGAACTGAGACGAAGAAAAAGAGCAGAAAAGATCAACATTAAGTTCACAAACAGCTCATTCATAAATGATAAACGATAAATTATAAATAAAATAAACGATGAACTGAAAGAGAAAACACCAACAGACTGCTGAGTAAATGTACTTAGTTACTTTCCAGCAGTGTCAAACATCAGTAAAGCTCCTTAGTAATCTGATACACAAACACAAAGATAATAATAATAATCTGCTGATCACAGATGAGCGTTGGTTTGTTTGGTCAGTCGATCTTCAACCAGGAGACACTTAGATGTTTTATGTTTCTGTGCAGCCACAGGAGTCGAATAAACACTGAAACACACACTCACACACACACAAACACACACACACACACACTGAGATGATGGATGCTGAGGAGGAAGATCTTCAGGGATCAGAGAGTTTCCCATCAGACTGTGTGTGTGTGCATGTGTGTGTGCATGTGTGTGTGTGTGTGTCTGTGTGTGTTTTAGTGTGTGTGTGTCTGTGTGTGTGTTTCAGTGTGTGTGTGTGTTTAATGTTTGTGTGTTTTCTTCATGTTCTGACTAACTTGTAAACAAGTCACTGTACTGTTTGTAAACAGACTGATTGATCTGTCTCAATCAGCAGATCAATGATCCCTCTGATCAGAATGATCAATCACACATGACTTTAACATTTTATTGACTACGTCTTTATCAGTATTTGATTGATTATCTATGAGGCTGTTTGAGCTGTTTAACAGTTAAATTTCACTTTACGATCACGCTGAACTTCTTCACCTCCAACAACAATAACTGTTCAACATTAAAGTGGAAACATGCTGAGAACAGACACACCCGCCACCCGACACGACACACACACACACACTGTAACACATACACTGTACACACACACACACACAGACACACACATTCTTCATATTGAAGACAGATGGTGGAAACAGATAAATACCTAAATATGAGACACCTAACATTAGGTGTGTTACAGACTCTGTGTGTGTGTGTGTGTGTGTTTTCAGCGTCTCAGGCTCAGTATCATGTCTTCACACCGACTCCAGACTACGACGACTACAACGCCACCTTCGACTACAGTTTCTTCAGTAAGTGTCGCCTCATCAAACGCTAAAGATTCAAGATTTTATCATCCCGAGCAAAACGATTACACGGAGGAGTCGCTGCTGATGAAATACCTGAAATTCCCTTTTAAAGCTGTCGTTGTGTTTTCAGGTAACACCAGCAGCGAGGACCTGGAGAAGTTCAGTGAACGATTCTTCGACCCGGAGGAGGACAGAGGAGGACAGGAGGAGGATGAGGAGACAGCCACGGCGGTTACCACGGCAACCACAGAGCAGAACAAAGTCAACGTTCATCGCAACGCCGCATCACTTCCTGTTCCTCAGGTAAGAACCACAGTCTGTCATCATCTGATCCTTAAACCAGGTTTAGATTAAAGCTCAGACTAAAGTTTAAACCCAAGTTTAACCAGTTAAAACAGGTTTAACAAACTGAAGTAAACCTGTGCTGAAAAGTTAAACCTCAGATAGACTTCAGTTAAACTAAAGTAACATTTCTTCACAGCCAGTTTAAACTTCATCTTTACAGGATTTTGATTAAACCCGACTTCATGTTTATTAGTGTGGTTTAACTACAAACAAACAAACAAACAGCAGCTGATGAAAAACCGAGTCATTTTACAGCGATTATTTATAAAACTGCTGATTCAACAGCTGAGAGCAGGAAGTGTGTGTGCGTGTGTTTGTGTGTGTTGTGTGTTTGTGTTTGTGTTTGTGTTTATGTTTGTGTGTCTTTGGTTTCTGTGGTTTCTGTGGTGTCTTTGGTTTCTGTGGTGTCTTTGGTTTCTGTGGTGTCTTTGGTTTCTGTGGTTTCTTTGGTGTCTTTGGTTTCTGTGGTGTCTTTGGTTTCTGTGGTTTCTTTGGTGTCTTTGGTTTCTGTGGTGTCTTTGGTTTCTGTGGTTTCTTTGGTTTCTGTGGTGTCTTTGGTTTCTGTGGTTTCTTTGGTTTCTGTGGTGTCTTTGGTTTCTGTGGTTTCTTTGGTTTCTGTGGTGTCTTTGGTTTCTGTGGTTTCTTTGGTGTCTTTGGTTTCTGTGGTGTCTTTGGTTTCTGTGGTTTCTGTGGTGTCTTTGGTTTCTGTGGTTTCTTTGGTTTCTGTGGTTTCTGTGGTGTCTTTGGTTTCTGTGGTTGTCTTTGGTTTCTGTGGTGTCTTTGGTTTCTGTGGTTTCTTTGGTTTCTGTGGTGTCTTTGGTTTCTGTGGTGTCTTTGGTTTCTGTGGTTTCTGTGGTGTCTTTGGTTTCTGTGGTGTCTTTGGTTTCTGTGGTGTCTTTGGTTTCTGTGGTTTCTGTGGTGTCTTTGGTTTCTGTGGTTTCTTTGGTTTCTGTGGTTTCTGTGGTGTCTTTGGTTTCTGTGGTGTCTTTGGTTTCTGTGGTTTCTGTGGTGTCTTTGGTTTCTGTGGTTTCTTTGGTTTCTGTGGTTTCTGTGGTGTCTTTGGTTTCTGTGGTTTCTTTGGTTTCTGTGGTTTCTGTGGTGTCTTTGGTTTCTGTGGTGTCTTTGGTTTCTGTGGTTTCTGTGGTGTCTTTGGTTTCTGTGGTGTCTTTGGTTTCTGTGGTTTCTTTGGTGTCTTTGGTTTCTGTGGTGTCTTTGGTTTCTGTGGTTTCTGTGGTGTCTTTGCTCTGATCGTTGATGAGCAGATACGTTAACCACAGAAAAACGAGTCTCAGTGTTTCAGTGAGCTTTTAGTTCACCGAGTTCAAACTGAAAAAGCTTCTTTGTGTTCAAACCTCGAGAATCTGCACCACATCTTTATCTGATTAACTTTGACCTCAGTTAAACTGCAGGTAAACCTGGTTTGTCTTTAGAGTCTTCACTCTGATTGTTCAGTACTTTTATCAGTCACCTTTGCGTGAAGGACTTTGAACGTTTTGTTGTTTAAAGCTGCTTTAAAGGTTTCTGAGCTCTCAACTGTTTTTAGTTGGTCTCAGTTAAAGATCCTCCACCAGAACTATAGTGTTGTATTATCTGTTAGGGTTTGCATGTTCTGTCCTGCACTTCCCTGTTTTAATTTTGTAGTCTTGTCTCTCCTCACTTGCTTCGTACTTTACTTCCTGTCCTTTTCGTGTTTCCCTCCCATTTTGATTGCCTGCTCCGCCCCAATTGGTTTCACCTGTCCCCATTAGTCTCCACACCTGTTTCCACTTCCCTGTCCTCCAGTGTATTCTAAGCCAGTCCTTCTCATTTGTTCTTTGTTGTGTCGTCTGTGCTGTGCTGTCCTGTCCTTTGCTTCGCTTCCTGTTCGCTTCCTGTTCGCTTCCTGTTCGGTTCTTGCCTTCCTGCCTTCCTGTTCCGGTTCCTGCCTTCCTTCCTTCGGTTCCTGCCTCCTGCCTTGTGTGTTCCTGCCTGTGTTCCCTGTGTTCCCGTGTTTGCCCTCAATAAAAAGTCAAACATCTACTCAGCCTCCTGCCTCGTCTGCATCCTGGGTCCAACTCCGCCTCACCTAGCACCTACCCTAACAGAACGACACGACCATCATGGACCCAGCGGACGTGGTAGGGACCCGGGAATACGGGGAGCGTTCATTTCGCTTGATCACTGGCTTTCTTTCAATGTACTCAGTGCTAGATCACCAACAGAGGGTGACAGCATTAGAACTGGCCCTTGACCGCTTAGCTGGCGATCCTTGGCTGACAAAAAGGGTTCCAGGCTTATTCAGAGAACTGCTGACGGCACGGGGCTCTATGCCTGCCAGCCTCCAAGCCCAAGCCAGCGGGTTTCCAGCCTGCCTCCAAGCCAGCGGGTTTCCAGCCTCCAGCCTGCCTCCAAGCCAGCGGGTTTCCAGCCTGCATCCAAGCCAGCGGGTTTCCAGCCTGCATCCAAGCCTGCCTCCAAGCCAGCCAGTTTCCAGGTTTCCAGCCTCAGCCTGCTCTCCAAGCCAGCGGGTTTCCAGCCTGCCTCCAGCCAGCGGGTTTGCCAGCCAGCCTAAGCCGAGTCCCCAGCCGGCAGCCCCAGCCCCAGTGCCCCAGTGCCCCGGAGCCTCCCAGTGCCCCAGCCTCCCAGGCCCCGGAGCCTCCCAGTGCCCCAGAGACCGGAGCCTCCCAGTGCCCCAGAGACGGAGCCTCCCAGTGCCCCAGAGACGGAGCCTCCCAGTGCCCCAGAGACGGAGCCTCCCAGTGCCCCAGAGACGGAGCCTCCCAGTGCCCCCAGAGGCCGGAGCCTCCCAGTGCCCCAGAGACGGAGCCCTTTCCATCGGCCTTCCCCATGACACTTCTCCCGAACTCTGTGGGTCTCCACGTCCGGCCTTCCCTTCGCCGGACACACCTCTCCCTGAAGGCAGGTGTGGCTCTCCGTCCGGCCCGTCCCGCCGACACCTCTCCTGAACTGATTCGCCCGCCGCCGGCCTCCCGAGGGGTTCCAGCCTCCGTCTTCGCCTTCGCCGTCAGCCTCCCGAAGGGTCCAGCCTTCGCCTTCGCCCCACCCGCCAGAGGAGGTTCGCCGCCGTCATCGCCCGCCTGGGAGCCTTCGCCTTCACCGCCGTCGGCCTCCCGAAGGGTTCTGCCACCGTCGTCGGCCGCCAGAGGGTTCCAGCTTTTGTCTTCGCCTCCGTCTCCAGCCGCCAGAGGAGCTTCGGCTTCGTCTTCGCCGTCGCTGCCGGCCACTGGAGGTTTCCGGGCTTCGTCTTCGCCGTCGCCGCCAGCCACTGGAGGGTTCCTGTCTTCGTCTTCGCCTTCACCGCCGTCGGCCTCCTGAAGGGTTCAGCCTTGGCCCGCTGTTCAGCCCAGTGGCCTCCTGAGGTTCAGCCTTCGCCCGTCGGCCTCCTGAAAAGGTTCAGCCTTCGCCTTCGCTGGCCACCGGAGGTTCCGGGCTTCAAGCCCGCGCCTTGCCGCCCGCCTTGCGCCGGCCACGGAGGTCTTCGCCACCGCTCACCGTGCCGCCGCTGGCCACCGGAGGGTTCCCGCCTTCGCCGTCGCCACCAGCGAGGGCCAGGTCCCTCCTCCAGACACCCTCCGCCCATCCCGAGTCCCTCCTCCGCACACCCTCCCTGCTTAGACTTATTGGACTTTCATGGGGATGTCTGGAAGCCGTCCCTTGGGGGGGGGTACTGTTAGGGTTTGCATGTTCTGTCCTGCACTTCCTGTTTTATTTTGTAGTCTGCGTCTCTCCTCACTTGCCTTGTCAGCACTTTTACTTCCTGTCCTTTTCGTGTTTCCCTCCCATTTTGATTGCCTGCTCCGCCCCAATTGGTTTCACCACCTGTCCCCATTAGTCTCCACACCTGTTTCCACTTCCCTGTCCTCCAGTGTATCTAAGCCAGTCCTTCTCATTTGTTCTTTGTCGTGTCGTCGTGTCGTGCTGTGCTGTGCTGTCCTTTGCTTCGCTTCCTGTTCGCTTCCTGTTCGCTTCCTGTTCGCTTCCTGTTCGGTTCTTGCCTTCCTGCCTTCCTGTTCGGTTCCTGCCTTGTCCCTGTGTTCCTGTGTTTGCCCTCAATAAAAAGTCAAACGTCTACTCAGCCTCCTGCCTCGTCTGCAATCCTGGGTCCAACTCCGCCTCACCTAGCACCTACCCTAACATTATCTCTGTTTTCATTCTTATCTCTGTCTTTATCGCTGTCGCTATCTGTCTTTATTTCTGTCGTTATCTGTCTTTATATCTGTCTTTATCTCAGTCGTTATCTGTCTTTATCTTTATCTGTCTTTATCTCGTTATCGTCTTTATCTGTCTTTATCTCAGTCGTTATCTGTCTTTATCTCTGTCGTTATCTGTCTTTATCTCAGTCGTTATCTGTCTTTATATCTGTCTTTATCTCAGTCGTTATCTGTCTTTATCTGTCTTTATCTCATCTGTCTTTATCTCGTTATCTGTCTTTATCTGTCTTTATCTCAGTCGTTATCTGTCTTTATCTCAGTCGTTATCTGTCTTTATATCTGTCTTTATCTCTGTCTTTATCTCCGTTGTAATCTCTGTCATTATCTCTCTTTATCTCCAAACCAAACCATTTTTTTTGTTCAGATTTTAAAACCCTTTGAGGTTAACAGTGATTGGTGATATTTGGCTGTATGAATAAAAATGATTTGATCACCTTTTGGTTAATCAGCTCAGATTATTAAATCTCTGGCTGTTCCTCTTACTGAGATTAAAAAACATCCTGGCAGCTCAGCTCTTGGAGCTGTTGATGCTAGTTTGGACCAATCCTACTAAAACAGACGATGTTCGACATTTCTGGATAACTTCAGGTTTTTCTGAAAAAGCAGTCATGAAAATGAAGTTCCAGGTAATCTGACAAACACAGTTTCATCTTTTCTTCTTCCATCTTCACTTTTCCACTGAGAAGACGTGGAGAAATTATCTCATACACACAAACAAACAGATAAATAACCAATAAAACTAATGTATTAGTACACCTTGACTGCAGATGTTTAAGAGGTCAAAGGTCACAGAGCTGCAGCTGCATGGTTTCTCCGAGCTGACGATGTGTTTTCTGTCTGCAGGAAATCAGGACGCTGGTCTGGACTCTGGTGGTCCTGATGAGCCTGAACACACAGCTGCTACAACACACACTGTGAGGCCGACACACACTCAGCAGGTGAGACACACACCTGATGAACGAGGACAGTTTGCACACTAGTGTGCAGGTGTTTACAGCATCCAGCAGGGGGCGCTGCAACTCCACAAGTCTGATCTGCACCAACATGACTCACAACATATAGTCATTTAAACTTTTTACCTTTCATTTATTCAGTTCAGGTAAAATGTTTTAATTGCTGACGTGAAGCTCTGGATGTAGTTTCACTCTGCGTCAGACCTTTCTGCTGAAACGCAGCAGGTGGACGTTCACATTCACTCAAACCTTCACAGAGAAAAGCCAACGAGCAGCTTTGTTTTCAGCATTGTGCAGATAAAACAGAGCGTGGGAACAAAAAGTAGAATTTCAATTTCCTGATAAAGTTAATGTCATAAAGGAAATAATGATGTTTAAATGAGCTTCTCTGTGACACATCGAAAGGTTGATTCTTCACTTTTAGGATTAAATCACAAATGATTCACGATACATTACGCTGACATTTAGAATAAAATCTCTGAGAAAAACCTCCGAATAAAACCAGACACCAAGTTTTCTCCTGCTGAAAGTGTATTTTCACTTCACGTTTAATGTATAAATACGTGCTTTGTTTGGAGAATTATTCACAGGAAGTCATTCTCACGTTGCTCTCTCTTGGAAACGTGATGATCTCTCTGCTGAGAGAAACGTAAATCTGCACATGCAGCACTCAGAAAATCTGATTTTTGAATAGAAATGACTTCACTCCAACAGATCTGCAGGCAGGCTGTCTCTCCTGGATGAACCTTTTAAATCCCTGATGTTTCCTGTAGCGCCCCCTTCAGGACACGTTCAGCTCCTCGTTCAGATCATCAGGACTGTTTCTGTGTGTTTTTATGGATACAGATAACATCATTTTTATATACTTTATAACTGATCTGAGGCACATTTTCAACCCTCAGGTTCAGTCGGCTGTAATAAAACAGTTTGGATGTTAAACTGCAGGCAGAGGAGTCGGCACGTTTTAATGAAAAACATCAGATCAGTGTGGAGGATGAGCAGGCTGTGAACTTCCTCACAGGAACACATCAAACGTGAGGTCACAGGTGGACATCAGCCAATCACAAAGCTTCATCAGCTCCACAGTTCAATGCAACACAAAGTCTGTTTAAATCACACGTGGAAACCTTTTCACTGTTTTTTCACTTTTTAATTTGGATATGGGAGAAACCAAACAAAACACTCAGATTTGATTATTAAACATGGTGGGCAATCTGTTAATGTATGGAAGTTAATTAATACCAAAACTAATGAGTGAACAAAATAAAATCAGATTTTAATGAAGCTGAACAAGATGAGACTCAAAAACATCACGAAAAATTCAACAAACTATAAATATAAAAGTCAGTCAGTTAATATCTAATTAATTCTTCCTTTTATATTCACACATTTAAAGGTGAGAGATGAAAATATGAACACTTTATATGTTCTGCACCAGAAAAGCAGCCGGGTGTTTGATTTTCCCGTCTGTTGATAAAAATTAAACTGTGATCAGTAAAGTGTATTTATACATTACAATCATTCAAATTATTTAAAGGAAAAGAAGGAAACCTGAAACATGAGAAGATCAAATGATCTGACAAGAAAAATCACTTCAAACATCATCAGAAGAGTTTTTGATTCATTTTCTGATTGACTAATTGATTAACAGACTAATTGTTTGTCGGATCATTTAATTTAGAACAAAACATTTTATTTTATTTATTGATTGATCACATCAATCTTTCTGCTCTGTTCGGCTCCAAACTTGTTCATTGTTCACGACTGTTTGACATTAATAAACTTCCATACGTTTTCCAGTTTTTTAACTTAATTTATGATGTTGAAAAATATTTTGTAAGTGAAGTTTCTATTTTTTCGAAGAGCAGCGCTCCCTGATGTGTGAAACAGGAAAAAGCTGTTCACTGAAAACATGCTAATGAAATAAACAGTGTTTAAACAGCATATTTAATCATAAAGGAGAGGAAGAAGAGGATCCCGGCTTATAATGTTAACTTTATGAAAATGTAAATTTATAATCTGTTGGTTGGATTTCTTCTCTCTCGTTTTCTCTCCACTTTTTATCTCCAAAAACATTTCACAGCTTTTATCTGCGGTCTGAGTCGAGCACTTTGTCTCCGCTAACAAACAGCACTTATCAGTTTGTCTGAGTGTGTTTCAGGTTGTTCTGCAGGTGAAACTGTTTGATTTTTTAACCACTTTGTCTCATAAAACCAAAAGTCTGAGTCGCTTTGTGTCTGCAGCTTTTTTATTTTTTGAGTCACTTTTGATTGATAGTTTGATCTACAGACGAGTGGAAGTAAAATCACAGAAATCCAAAAACTTCAGAACAACCTGAAACAGATTTTTATGTTTTAATGTTTGCTATCTGTTTGCGCTTTTTAATAAAAATTATGGAAAATTATTAACAGCCTCTTGTTTTTTAGTCAATATGAAAAAGGAAAGTGTAATCACATTAACATTCATAAAAACGTCTTAAGCTTTTAATATTATCATGCTGCTAAGTGTTTGGATGTGATTGGTTCTTTGGATAATAATAATAATAATAATAATAATAATAATAATAATAACAATAATAAAGTTTAGATGGTTGCTTATTTGTTCATGAATATTACATATTACACAGAATAATTTATCATTGGATTATAATGACTGATCATTCATTTGTTGATCACTTCAGTGTTGCAGCTGGTAAATGTGGAGCTGCTTTTAATGACTTTATGTACTTTATAGCTTAATTATTATAATTCATCATTATTTATATTTACATTATATTGTGTTTTAATAATCTGAATCTGCTGCTGTTTATCAATCAGGATATTTTATTCTTTTTATACTTCACTGTCATTACTGATCTCATATTCTGTATTAGATGATGTTTGATATAAAAACCTCAGTAATGTGGTTATCATGGTGAAAACAACAGGAATAAAGTAGAAGAAGAGTGAAACTAAAGAGAGAAGAAGCAGAAGGATAATCAATCAGCTGTTGTCCTGATGGAAATCTTTCCTCTTTTTGAAAACAGTAAGCATGTCTGCAGGACGCCCTGCAGCTTTCACACGTTTCCAGTTTATTTGTGGAGTTTTGATCGTGATGGGAGATGTCTGTTATGGAAGACAAAGTGTGTCAGTGTCAGCAGCTCGCAGAGTGCTGACGGACGCCTCGGGCCTCGTTTATTTCAGTCCAGAAGGAATCTGCACGACACGCCGCTGCCTCCATGCGAGGATCAAATCTGTGAAACAGGTTTGATCATCTGAACACAGGAAACACCTTCATCATAACATAAAAATCATCATAACACCACACACATATTTATTATAATTCATATTCTTTTTAAACTCTTTTTACTGAACAAACCTGGAAGAACTTTAAATATTAATAATATATATATATATATATATAATAAGTAGTTTGTTGACATTTACTTTTATGTTCAAATATTCTGATTTTAATATTAAACCCACCAACGTGTCCCACCACCTGAAGGAGATGAAAGCAGATTAATTTTTACCCGCTGAGGTTAACAACGATTAATAATCGGAACTTTTCTCATAAACACGAAATCTTTTCTCATTCACTCAAAACAACGAGATAAAGTCTCTAATTTGTTTTTGTTTTTAACACAACGTGCTTCCATCGGAGAGACATCAGAACACGGCGACAATCTCGATCACTATTAGCGCCCCCTACAGTCTTTACACATCACAGCCTCAATATCTAACAGGAAACATGACGCACTTTTACACACATTACACACACACACACACACATTAACACACGCATATTAATATACACACACATCAACACACACAAACATTAACACACACGCAGGATGAAAGGTGGGTTTGATGTGTGATAGTGTTGAATGTGTTTGACTCGGTCGTGGCTTCAGTCTGACCTTCAGTGAAACTCTGCTGTTGGTAGATAACACACACACACACACACACACACTCTATCAGTACATTTCACTTGGTACAGAGGAGATTTGGGACAAAGAAACAAACATTACTCACTGTCCGTGTTTTATTTGGTTCAAAGTCACGATTACTGTGATGTGTTTACCTCTAAAAATATAATGTTTGATGTTTGTGAATATAAAAATATAATCACTCTGCTGAGAAACAATAAAAAACAGGTGACAGTTTGTGGTTTCATCTGACTGACTGAACAGTTTATTGATTATTTATATCAGGAACCTAAATCTATAGATAAATGTACATCTGTGCAGAAAAAACAGCTGCAAGAGGAAAGAAAATATTTTACATGATCTGATGGTCATTTTTCTACAAATGAGAAGAACTGTCAGCTTCAATGATCAATATCATGTTTACACCTCAGATTCAGATCCTGCACATTTACTGCATGTTCGAGGTAGTTATACTTTATCTGTTATTTCTATTTTATTTACTTCAGTTACAGGTTATGTTACAGATTTAGAGAAAAATATGATGCTTTGTTCAGCGCACAAAATCTGCTATAACATAACATAACATACAGTAAATATAATATAATATAATATAATATAATATAATATAATATAATATAATATAATATAATATAATATAATATAATATAATCTTGTTGTTGCTCTTCTGGAGGTCGTTGAAGCTGAGAGGTTACAGACGAGGTCGTCCTCTGTCTTCTTCTTCTCTGTTTTTTCTGAATAAGTTGAATAAACAGCGTCGCCGTGACGTCAGCTTCAGCCTCGACTGTCGGCTCCTCTTTGACGTCTGCGGCTGCAAATTTAGCTTCAGCTGCTGTTCGTGCGCAGAAAGCATCTTTATTCAGGAAGGGAGGTCAGACCAAAAGTAAAGTCAGACGTTGAATCTCAGCGAGTATCTGACTTTTCTCTGAAGGTGATAAAACCTTTTTACTTTTCTCTGTTTGAGGTCTGATAAATATTCAGCAGGTCGACTTCCTGTCCAACTTTCCCGCCGTATTTTTTAAATGTATTAAAGGTTTTGTCTCGTAGCTTTCAGTCGGCGTCCAGCAGTGAACTTTATTTTCATCTTTTATGACTTTCTGTTCGTTGGTCTCCACAGTTCAGAGGAAACGTCGTTCTCCTGCTCGTGTACTCGACAAAGTTGTGTTACGAGGTTTCGGGCGGTCAGCCGCAGCTGCAGTCTGACATTTCGCTTTTAATGAGAGTTGAGATGAAAGCGGCGCCTGAACTGAACGAGTCGACGTGATGGAGCTGCAGGTCGCCTCACGATGCAAATCAGACGGAGAAAAGGGCACAAACTGTTTGCTCCTGCGTCATCGTCGAACACCGTCCTGATCTGAGGTCAGCCAGATGATTTGTCAACAAACAACATCTGAAACAGAGAGACTGAATCCTCAGAGCGCCTCGCCTCTGACCTCTGACCTCTGCTGTGGTTTAATCAGCAGGTGGAGAAGAGAAGCTGTTAATGAGTTCACTGTTTTTACCAAGTAGAAATCTTCACCGTCCTCAGGAGGGTTCATCTGTCCATCCATCGATTCTCAACCAGGAGCTCAGAGGACGGCTCGGCTAAAATATTATCATCTGTTTAATACATCGAGTAACAGACTGATGCTCGCTCACAGCAGCGTTTAAACAAAGTGGGATTTATCAGGGGTGTATGTATATGTATATGTATATGTATATGTATATGTATATGTATAAAACCACAAAATAAAGATGATAAAAAAAAGAGATGCACACAGAGTGATGTAAAATGTCTGCAAAGAGAAATAAAACATCATGGACAAATGCGAAATAACTGTGAGGAAACACAGAACAAAACAACCAAAAAACACACGAAACAACCACAAAGACTCAAAATGACCAAAAAGAGACAAAACTTCAACAAAATACACAAAATGAGCTGGAGGAGAAGCAAAATGACCACAAAGAGACCAAAACTGACCACAGATCGATGCAAAACAATTACAAAGAGAGGTAAAATGACCGTGAGGAGACAGAACAACCACAATGGGAAAAAAAAAAAAAAACAAGAACCACAAGGACTGAAAAAGACACGAAGAGAGACGAAAGCACAACAAAGACTCTGAAGGAGAAGCAGGACAACTGAAAACTTTTTAATGATCACGTTGTTGAAAAAAGAAGACGGTCCACATAATGAGCAGAGAGTTGGTCTAATCTGACCTTCAGAGGTGAGTCACCGTCTGACCTTTGACCTCTGCGGGTCTGCAGGGAGGTTTCCTGTAAACATGTTTAATATTAACCACACAGACGCATCATCCATCACAGGAAAACCTCTGACGTGCTGAATTCATGAATAAAATGTGAGCGAGGCAGCAGGAGGAGGAGGAGGAGGGTATAAAAAGAGGAGGAGGAGTAACAAGAGCTCATGTGAGCAGGAGGAGGACGAAGACGAGGAGCTCACAGGAGAGAAAACAAGAAACCAAACCCAGAACGGACTGTGGAGTTAGACACCAACGAAGAAGAGAGAGCACCTGTGTCGAAGTCCCGAAGGGTCTTAAATCAGTGTGAGTTCACATCTTCATCATCTTCATCATCTTCATCTTCATCATCTTCATCTTCATCTTGATGCTTCATTATCGTTTGAGTTTTTTAAGGATCTCATTTTGTCTTCTCGCATGTTTTAAGGTTTTAAAGTCTTTGTGGTAATGGAGAGTGTTCGTGCTGTGGTCTACCTGTCCGTCTGTCTGTCCGTGCTGACATCACTCTGTCAGGGTCAGAGGTCAGCGGACAGCCAGCTGCCGTCCGCCCCCGACGAGCCGATGCTGGGACTGACAACTAAAGAGCTGGTGAGTCATCTGTCTGCAGAGAAGATCTCTGTCAGGTTTTCATTCTTAAACACACTTTAACTGCAGTTTTTCTTTTTAAATAAACATTAAAATATAAAAACAGTCCTGCAAATAATGAAGGAAAAAAAAAATCTGATCTAATGAAGGACTGAATTATTTGAGAAACTGATGTTCATGTTGGTAAATAATGCTGAAATTAAAACTAAGATTAAGGTAATTCAAATTAAGATAATGTTTTCAGTGATTGTCAAAGTGATACCACTTAAGGTGGAAGTGTTTTCAAATTAAATGTTATAAAAAAAATTGTAGCTAATTAAAAGTGTAAAATGTGAATTATTAATTATAATTCATGTCAAAAAGGCTTGAATAATAACTCATTAGGTTGTAAGTTTAACACATTAAAATAATTAGAACATTTTAAGGTGGTAATGCTTGTAAATTCTTATTAATGACTGTTAATAAGATGTTTATTTAAATTATTAAGGTGAGATTGAAATAAAAACTAAATCAATGAAGAAATAATTTAGGTGGTTTAAAAAAAAATAATTGGACAAATTAAGGTGGAAATGTTCTTAGATTCATAGTAATTAAGGTGGTAAAACGGTGAGTTTACAGCTAATTAACGCATTAATACTGTATATGGTTATTAAAAGATTAATAATAATAATAATTAATAACTGGTGTGGACATTTAATCTAATGAAGGCAGAAATACTCTTTTTAACATGAGTAATTAAGGTGGAGAGAATTTAAATAGCTTGATAATGAAAAACACCATAAAGGTGATGATCGATACGATCGAAGGTCATTAGTCCTGATTAAGGTGACGATGGAGGTTCAGAGCTCGTCGATGAAAAACTGAAATATTCCAGCAGAAGAAGAAACTCGGCAGGAACATGAAGCTGATCTGTTAAAAAGATAAATTACATTTCTATCTGTAGTCAGCAAGGTAAAGGTCATCAAAGGTCATTAAAGGTCATCAAAGGTCATTAAAGGTCAATAAAAGTCGCTGTAGTCTTCAGATTTGAGGGAAAGAAACAAACCACATTAAAAGTGAGATCAGCCTCCAACCAAACTTCATTATTTTAAATGAATTCAAATAAATTTAAACATATAGATGATTTGAAAAAATAAAAATCATATAAATCCCACTAAATATGAAATGAAGTCACGATGAATTATATTTTTATGTGATTTACACTCAGTGGGATGAAAAAATGAAAAGCTTAACTCTCTGAATAAAGAAACCAGAGTGTTTTCTCCTTCAGTGTCACATTAATCTGCTGACAGCTCCTGATGAGACTTCAGCAAAAACAAGAATTTATTGTATTCATATTTATACTGAAAAGGAGTGTGTGTGTGTGTGTGTGTGTGTGTGTGTGTGTGTGCAGGCTGAAGCTCTGCAGGGTTTCCTCGATGAAGCTGACAGCAGCGTGCCGGTCTCTCTGTGGAGAAGAAAGCCAGCGTCATCCCCCGGGTGAGAACATGACTGACAGCTGTCAATCACACCAACTGTGTGTGTGTGTGTGTGTGTGTGTGTGTGTTCACCTCACCTGCATTAACAAGCTTTCAGTTTCCCTCCTGTTGATGTCAGACGACATCTGTGTCACAAAGTCTGATCAGTATTTATTTTGAAATAAATCAGGAAAGATTTCATATCTATTATCTCAAACCATCCGCTCGTTACCATGGTGATGTAATAAGTGAACCACATCCAACGATACCAGCGCAACGACAAACTGACCACAGATCAGATCAGATTGGATCAGTGTAGCTGCTGTTCGTGGTCTGTTCACACCTTCACACAGAGCCAGGCTAGCTGTTTCCACCTGTTTCCAGTCTTTATGCTAAGCTAAGCTAACAGCTGTCTCTCTCTTTCTCTCAGTGTGACGTGGGTGAGCGCTGTGCGATGAAACATGGACCTCGAATCGGTCGACTGTGTGACTGTCTGAGAGGAACGGCCTGCAACACCTTCTTCCTGCGCTGCTACTGAACACACACACACACACACACACACCGTGGACTTCTATCCTTGTGAGGACTTTATCCCGAACCTTAAACCTTCAATGGGTTCTTTGAAGAACCAAACTAAATGTCCTCACAGAGATAGAAGTACAGAGGACACACACCTGTCTCACCTCGCTGTCTCTCTGCATATTTCTGTCTTTGTTTTACAGTTTCCGTGTCCGTCCCTCAGATTAATTTATTTTTGTTAAATAAAGTTTCTTCATAAAGCTGTTCGGCTCCAATGACCTCCTGATTTATTTAGTGTGTCCGACCGGACTTCAGTCTGTTCACACCTGTTTTAAAACAGCAGAGACGCGTCGTGTTCACACCTACGGCGCTCAGGTGACCCGTTGAGACATGGAGCTGTCAGCCTGTTCAGGATCATTAAAGCCTCCAGAGACTAGAAAACAATGAAAGAGGTTTCCTGCAGGTCACAGTTTAAAGAGCTACAGTTAGCCTGAGATGACGCTGCTTCCTGTTTGGTGCTGGAGGAGCCCGCCATGTTCACGTCATCGAACGGCACCGTTTTCCCGAGACTGAAACCTTCGATAATGATAAATGTGTTTTATTTTATGTGAATGTGAAGATGAGAGAAATACTTTGACCTCCGTACAGCTGACGGGAGCACAACGCGATGAAGTGATGAACATGAACAGGACAGTCTGACTGAGTTTAACACTGATGGAGTTTGAATGGTTTGTAGTTTGTATTTAATGATGTCCACCTGTGATCTGATCACCAAAGACATTTTAAAACCAGCTGTAACCAATCCTTTCCCTCTGTAATCAAAAGCCTCTGATTGGTGGAGTTTTCTGGGGCCGTAGACACAGAACTCTTGGATTAAAAAAAAAGTCTCAGGTTTGAATCAGCCATTAAAGAGCTCTTTGCAGACAAACAGCGCCCCCTACATGTGGACTCTCAGTAACAAACTGAACAAACTGTCAGACATCTTCAGTCAAATCAACAAGTTTAACTTTTACAGTCTGTAAATGAGACATAATGTTCGAGGTAGTTTGCATTGTGCTCCAGCAGAGGGCGCTCTTAACATTCATATCAGCCTGACAGAGGAGAAAGTAATCAGATCCTTTACTGCAGTAAAAGTACTCTGAAAATACTCCACTACAAGTACAAATAACAACAATACAGTGTGATTATACTTCACTGAAAGTAAAAGTATAGCATTAAAACTCCCTGCAGGAACAGTGTGTGTGTGTGTGACAGTAACAGTGTGTGTGTGTGTTGTAACAGCAATCCAAGTTCACTTTAAATAGTTTATTTATCTGAAGAAGGAGGAGAATTTTCTCAACACATAAAGGAAGACTTCATCCTTCAGTTTATCACAAACACTCAACATCAACACATCTGGAGATACCAGGTTTTCACTGGACAGGAAGGATGAACAACTGTCATCTGGAAAGAAACTAAAGCTGTCAGACAAACGGAGAGCAGGAAAAATACTATATTTACCTCTGATGGAGTAAAAATACTATATTTACCTCTGATGGAGTAAAAATACTATATTTACCTCTGATGGAGTAAAAATACTATATTTACCTCTGATGGAGTAAAAATACTATATTTACCTCTGATGGAGGTAAAAATACTATATTTACCTCTGATGGAGGAGAAATATACAGTAGCATAAAGAGAAATACAAGTACCTTGAATTTGACCATAAGCACAGTACTCGAGTAAATGTATTCAGTTACATTTCACCACCTCTTTGTAACCTCAGATAAATTGCCTCTGTCTCAGTTTAAAGTCAGTCTGACTGCGCTTCCTACAACAATGCTGATCTAAAAATATTTTTCACAGCAGAAACAGAGACACGGTTCCTCGATCTATCATCTCCCATCAATCATCCCTGATTGATCAGTCCTCCCTGATTAGACCCCTGGAGAGGCCGATCAGCCCCGAGGCCTCGTCACTTCACTGGCGACACAAAGTCTCCTAACACATGCTCGACAGCAGCACGCCACCTCCTTCATCAACCTTTATTAACCACGGACAACAGCAGCTGCAGAATCAACGTTCAAATCCACGAGTAGCATCGACAAGCTAAAGGAAGCTACAGGCCTTCAAATCTGTTGTGTTCAGCTCCAACAACAAAACATTAATAATCAGCAGGCTGTTCAGACTGTGAGAAACTCTGCAGGTTAGCAGGTCAGTTAGCAGTTTCTTCTTGATTTAGTTATTTTGAATCAAAAGTTCATTTACTTGATTTAAACTTTTCTTTTCTACTTTCTTTCTTTCCGTGAACCTGACGTGTTGTTTTTTCTGTATTTTGTCACCTGTTGAACAAAACTTGTATTTTATTGAATTTTCTTCTTAATGTTGTCATCAGTGTGATCGTCCAGTCAGAGACTAGCTGTGTCTGATTCAAGGAACCTTTCATTTCTGTGTCGATCAGACAGATGCAGTTTATCGATGAGGATCACAGAGACAGGATGGCATTTAGCTCGCAGCATCCAACTGAGAGAGATAAGACACACTAATGACAGCAGCTAACACACACACACACACACACGGCCCTGTTTCCTGAATGTCTAACTAAAAACAAAAACGTTGGGGGGACTTTCCTTCATTTTGTCCCCAAAAAGAAGACGAGTCCCCACAATGTGACTGCATAAACAGAAGTATGTCCCCACAAGATGAGTAATACACACATACACACACACACACACATTTTTACTGTACTCAACCGATCACTGCCACAATGAGTTGTGTAAATAAAAAAATGTAATGAGTAATGGTTCAGGATGACTTTTATTGTCTTACCTAAACCATGAAATAACTGACAGAAGATTTTAATTTTTTGAAACTGGAGTGTTTATTGAACCATTTGACAAATAAAAAAATATATATATATATCAATTTGCATATATTATTTACAATTTGTATAATTTTTGCTACATGGAGCATTTTTATTTATTTTTTGGTTATTTGGTATTTTCTGGGATTTTGATTGTATACATCAGGTTTTTCAGGAAAAAAATATCACACTGATGATGCAGAGGTCTTAAAGACGCTTAAAGACAGCTCTATAAATCTCTGAAAATACAAACAATAATGTGGAAGTCGGCTCATATACCAGAATGTCACGTTCGTATATATCACAGACTGACCGACTGATCATCAATATTTTCTGTCATTTTTGGCCTTCAGTGATAAATCGAATATTAGAAACCATCAGAAACAGGAATCTGCAGCTCTCAGAGGAGATCTCCTGACACCATGACGAGTTTATAAAGGATGAGTGTGGAAGAGCAGTTTGTTGTGTATCTGCTCATATTCATGTTAAAGTTCATCAATAAAGTCCAACGAATACAAAAGAAAAAGTGATGAAAGCAAAGAAAGAGACGTTAAGATAATATAGAGAAAACAGTTCATGTTAAACAATTTAAAATAAGATAAAACTGCAGAGAGGAAGTCATCGTGCCACCGTTTAGGTCTGGACATGAAGGTTTCATCTTCACATTTTTATAAGAAGTCAGACAGATCAGTGGGGTAAGATAAAGGACGAGAATACAGAGTATAAAATAAAATACAGCTCTAAAATATAAAATAGAATAGAAATGAATTAAAATAGAAATATAATGCTGTCATGGAAAATCTATATGTAGATGAATAAATGGAGATAACAATAAGAAAAATAAACCAGGAGGATGATGATGGGTTTTATAATACAGGCAGGATCAAGGAAAGACTGTAATTTTTATTATTATGATTATTTCCCACCAGTAAATAAATAATAATAGTAAAAAGACTGATAAATATACGGATGAAATAAAACCATGACTCTACACACTCCAATACAGCAGGTGGCAGTATGCACCTTTAAAGTCTGCCATTAAAGTCTGAAGAAGAAGAAGAAGAAGAAGGTGCGTTTGTTTGTAAAGTTCAGTTTCAACACAAATAGCTGTGAAAATAAACGAACACAAACATTCACATAATCAATAAACAGATATGAACTGTTTGTGACTTCAAAATAAAAGTAACAAACTTCATCACTAGAGTAGAGTAAATGAAATATAAAATAGACAATTAAATAATAAAAAAATACAGGATAAAGAATATAGAAGCTGTTAGAAGACATGGTGCAGCTGCAGAATCTGGTTTTATTTTGCAGACTTCTGCAGAGTTCAGGACTCCATGAAAACATTGAAGTGAACAGCAGAGGGCAGCAGGACGCCTCTGCTGCATGTGGTCTGCCTGAACCAAAGAAGAAGAAGAGAGAGGAAGAAACTGCCCAGTCAGGCAGAGTGAGGGCAGCTGTGGGGTCCTGACAGCAGCTGAGCCTCTAATAAGTGTGTTTTTTCTTCTTACTTCATGTTTGTTTGCTGAAGCTTTATATTCATTATGTGACTCTGAAATATGCTGATTATCTCAGTGTCTTTGCACGGTGCCTCTGATTTATCTTCATTTGCACACAGTGATTAATTAATGTGGAGGCACACTGTTGGCTCATCTCTCAAATGAAGGAGCTGCACAGTTTGGTCAAAGTGTTTCAGGTTTTAATCACAAGTTTTCACATATATAGTTAGAGAAAATAAAAGCCTGTCAGTATAGGTATATAAGTCAGTATAGACAGAATAAAGAATAAAGGATGTGTGCACAGATCCATTAAATGAATGAATGAACATATCAATAAAAGTAATTTAACTGGAAAGTTCCCTGTAGAGGAAAGTAAAATATCTTTTTCTTCATTGTTGACGTCCGACATAAAGAGAACAGTTGTTTTTTGTCTGTGTCTTTCTCCAATAAAGTTGTATTATTAAAGTAAGTTTTCTTCAATATTTTATTAGCGTAGTAACTGATCAAATCACAGAGTCAGAAAAAAAGAGAAATCCTCTCACTGATCAGGGATCAGATGGTTTTTCCTTTAATGAGCAAGTAAATGGCTCTTCACACTTTCAACTGTCACGTCCACCATGGGAAGACTAAAAGAGAAACTGACGTGTTTCCACCTTTTCAACATCTGACAGAGTCTCCAACCTGCTCCAGGCTGAAATCTTTCAACATTTCAACAAGTCCTAACTGTTATCAGGCCGCTCTGCTCCATCTAACTGATGCAGATTAGCTGTATGAAACAAAACTCACATTAAACACCAGAAAAATTAAAATTCAAAATGGATTCCTCTACTGAAACAGATTAATCATGATACCACAGTGTTTAATGATTCAATTACTAAAAAATCTCATCTCATCTCATCTCACTGTTACACTCCTAGTCAGCATGAAATCACTTTTCTTCAATATCTTTAAGCATTTCAGTGATTTCTGAAAATGTCAGGACGTTTATAGCACGGAAAGAAGAGGTTCTCCCTGAGCAGCAGGACCGGAGCTCCAGTCTGGACCAAGAGGACCCAGAGCCCCCCCACATTAAAGAGGAACAGGAGGAAGTCTGGAGCAGTCAGGAGGGAGAGCAGCTTCAAGGGCTGGAGGAGGCTGATATCAGCAAGTTCCCATTCACTCCTGTCCCTGTGAAGAGTGAAGATGATGAAGAGAAACCTCAGTCCTCACAGCTTCATCAAACACACACTGAACAGATGGAAACAGGAGCTGATGGAGAGGACTGTGGAGGACCAGAACCAGCCAGGAACTCAGATCCAGATCAACATTTACAACCAGATGCTGATGAGAAGCCTTCAGACTCTTCTGACCCTGAGACTGATGACAGTTATGACTGGGAGGAGACCAGAGAAACTCAGTCTGGTTTAAACACTCTGAAAAACAATAAGAGATGTATTACTGGTGAGAGACCATTTCACTGCTCTGAGTGTGGTAAAAGATTTAGCCAAAATTCAAATCTGAAGACTCACATGAGAATTCACACAGGAGAGAAACCATTCAGTTGTTCAGTTTGTGGAAAAAGATTTATACAAAAGGTTAATTTGACACATCACATGGTACATGACACAGGGGAGAAACTATTGAGCTGCACTGTTTGTGACAAAAGGTTCTCTTGGCCTTATCAGCTCAAAAACCATCAGTGTGTTGGCGACTCGTCTCAGCTTCATCAGAGCCAAGCTAAACAAACAGAAACAGAAAGTGATGGAGAGGACTGTGGAAGACCAGAACCAGCCGGGACCTTATGGCCCTTTTCCACTAGTACCTACTCGGCTCGACTCGACTCGCCTCGCCTCGGTTTGTACAGCGTTTCCATCCGTGTTAGTACCTGGTACCAGGTACTTTTTAGTTCCTACTCGGCCGGGGTTCCAAGCGAGCTGAGTCGAGCCGAAATGTGTGACGTCGGCAGACGGCAGGCCACTGATTGGCCAGGGCCTGACGTCACTAGATGCGTCGGGTTCATAAGAGTCAACCGCGCCATTTTTAAAACGCAATAACAACAACGAACACGATCAGAGATGCTGCACAGAAATCAACCCCGCGGAGCAAGCGACGAGGTGCAGACATTTCTTTGTCTGGTGGCCTCCATTGCTCCGTAGAAGTCGTTTCGTGTTTGTGTCGCATAACAAATGACGTCGCTGGAGTTTCGGCCGCGTTGCCATGACGACCCCACCCACGCTGAGGTGGTACTGTTGTGATGGAAAACGACCGAAACTGAGCCGAGCCGAGCCGAGTCGAGTAAGTGCTAGTGGAAAAGGAAGAAGGATTCATAATGGAGAAAAACCATTTAGCTGCTCCGTTTGTGGTAAAACATTCAGACGGAAGGGCAGTCTGACAGAACACATGAGAAACCATACAGGAGAGAAACACCTCAGCTCAGTGTGTGTGACAAAAGATTCACTTGGCGCCCACAGTTAAGAAAACACAAGTGTGTTGGTCATCAGTCATCATAACCTCATCAGAGTCAAACTGAGGAGAACAGAGAGGGAGAGCCTCCAGCCAGCAGCTCGGCTTAACAGGTGGAAACAAGACCAACCAGCTTTTCAAGATTTCTGAAGATATCATGGCCAGTTGTATCAAATGCTGTGCTTCTGTGACAGATATGTCAACCATATATATTTCAGTTTATCCACAGTTATTATATGTTTTGTTATAGAAAATCACACAAGTAAAAGGAGAAATAAACTAAAATATGGTGTGTAAAAATGTGTTTAACTCTTTTATTGTTAATAAATGCTTCTGAAAATACATGCTGGTCTGTTTAATATTGCACAAGAGTCAGTGCCGCCACCCTCTACTATTTACATTTCCTTCAACTTTACAGTTGATTTAGTCATTCTGGTTGGGGTTTTAAATTAATTAGCTATCATTTTTCCCTCTGTGAAGGGTGGTTCCCCAGAGATTGGACTTGTACATGAAGTCCTATTATTTGATTTAGGGGTCTGAGCTGTGGCTATTTTTGCTCTCGTTCTTTTTATTATTATTTTTCTTTGCTAAAAGTGGTCATTCAACAAATAGTGCGCAATAAAAAGTCACGTAGATTTGAAAGCGTGCTGCAAATCTCACTCACTTTCACTTTCAACACATAAAATGACACCAGTTAATCACCATAATGATCAAGTTTCCATTTTTTGCAATGGTCTGTAAAACACCTTCAAAAGAGCCAAAATTCTTTCATCCGTTTAATTTTTCAAATCATCTGCATTTCTGTTGGTCGTCTGCTCAAAATGTCTAACTTTACAACCTTTTCTCAAGATGCTCAAAATCCTCTTTAAGTCCAGATCAGATGGATGTATTGAAATTAATTTGTCCATAAATGATGATGACAGAGCTTTTGATGTTTTTTTTTTTTTTTTTTAGAGCAGAAGACAATCAGGGCAAACTAATAAAATAAGTGTCATTTGGGATTTGTAGCCCTCCTTTCCAATTTTCACGAGTTTTCATCATGCGATTTTTGCTGCACGAACACTTTCAGTGGAGAAAAAGATGTTATATGCATCTATATATTATATATTTTTCACCACCTATTTAACCATCACAGTGTGGAGGGAGAAGTACAGCACTGAGGCTGTGATCTGCTGTGTCATCTTAGGAGGGAAGGTGGAGAATTTTTCTGATACATCAGAACATCAAAATCAGTTCAAGCAGACAGTGGATCAGGCAGTGATTATTCTATATAGCTGCAGACTACGCGACTGTTTGCTGCAAATGCCAAGTGAATCTTTTATTACTCACACTGCAGTTCAAGAGTTTCTCTCCTCAGTAGGTTTTCATGTGTTGTGACAGAGCACTTCTGTGTAAAACTGGACAGGTAAATGGTTGTATGAATCCTCCCAACAAGTCCCTTGTTGCTAGATCTTTTCCCACACTGAGAGCAACTGATTGGTTTCTCTCCTGTATGAATCCTCACATGCCTCTTCAGATGCACGTTGTAGTAAAATCTTTTCCCGCTCAGACTCACTCAGACAGGAAGTCTGTCAGTTAGTCTGTGGACCAGCCTGATGATTGTGCCTTCATGAATGCTGTACTGGCTGACATCAGAAGGGCTTATTTTTAACCACAGATGTCTTTTTGCCGAAAAATGAGTCCATGCATTTGTCTCTTCCAGGCTGGATTATTGTAATTCACTTTTATCAGGCTGCCCGAACAAGTCGTTAAAGACTCTACAGCTGGTCCAGAATGCCGCTGCTCGGGTGCTGACTAAAACCAGGAAAAGAGACCATATTACTCCAGTATTGGCTTCTCTGCATTGGCTCCCTGTAAAATTTAGAGTGGATTTTAAAATCCTATCTCCTCACATACAAGGCTATAAGGCTCTACATGGTCTGGACACCATCATATCTTAATGAACTGATAACTCCTTATCAACCGACTAGAGCGCTGCGCTCCCAAAACGCAGGCTTACTTGTAGTTCCCAGGGTTTCCAGAAGTAGTCTAGGGGGCAGAGCCTTCAGCTATCAGGCCCCTGTTCTCTGGAACCAGCTCCCAGTCTGGGTCCGAGAGGCAGACACAGTGTCAGTGTTTAAGAATAGACTTAAAACCTTCCTTTTTGATAAAGCTTATAGTTAGGGTGGGCACAGGCTCGCCCTTAGTTATGCTGCTATAGGTTTAGACTGCCGGGGGGCTCCCATGATGCATCGGGCACCTCTCCCTCTTCCTCTGTCTCTGCTTCCTCTGCTTCCTCTACTCTTATTATGGTAGTAGTGCAAACTGGAGTCACCTTATAAACTGGTAAAAGTGGCTAAAGTGGTTAAACTGGTTAAATTGGTTAAAGTGTTAAAGTGTTAAAGTGGTTAATGTGAATACTCTTATGTCCTGTAAAGTGCATGTTACTGCCGGAGCCCCCGGTCCTCTTTGTTCTCTCCAGTCTTGCAGGTTCCTCACTGATTCTGGTTGTGGTCCATCTGTCTGAGGTTCACTGGCCTGGTGGGGACATGATCTGTGTCTGTGCTGTGGAGAGAAGGTCGAGTGGCCCAGAGCTCCATATGAGGACATCTAGAGATGCACCTGGACTCACAGACTCATTTCCATTACCTGTGATACCTTCACACATGGACTAAACCCATGAACTCAGTTTATCTACAGTTTATTACGACCCATGTATAACTCCATATATGACTGATGATGATGTTCTCTGTACATGTGGCATCTATTGCACGCACGTCTGTCCGTCCCAGGGAGAGGGATCCCTCATCTGTGGCTCTTCCTCAGGTTTCTTCTTTTTCCCATAAAAGGGCTTTTTTGAAGTTTTTCCTGACTCGGTTCGAGGGTCTAAGGACAGAGGGTGTCACAACTGTACAGATTGTAAAGCCCTCCGAGGCAAACAATGTTTGTGATTTTGGACTTTAAATAAATAAATTTGATTTGGTTTTTTTAAAAAACAGATTAAACACTGGAAAAACAGGTTTCACTGTACAATGAAATTCTTACTTTGCTCTTCCATCTTATACAAATATAAATACAAAAATACAATTAAATAATATACACTAAATAATATACAAGTAAATAATATACAATAAGTGTGCAAGGACACTTATATACATTCAGGTGTTGAGAAAACTATATACAGTATTATTGCACAAGAGGGGTTGATGGTATACTGTCTTTATGCTATTTTTTAATGAAACTGGATCCTGCATGTGACAAATAAGTACAACCTAAAGTTATTACAAGGCTTTAAAAATCATTCTTCATCTTTCAATATTGAGTTGTCCACTGTCTTACTCAGCTACATGCTCTACAGGATAAGAGCTGAGAAGGTCTGATTATATTATTAGTGTCACTACTGCTCTGACATTTAACCTTTACCAGCCTCGGTGATGTGGCCAGTTTGTTTCTGTCAGAGCTTAAGCGATGGTTAACTGACTCATAGTGATGCATATTAAATGTCTTTTGAGTCTCACATTTTTACTCTGTGATATTTTGTCTTTGATCATTTGATCATATTATACTCGTTTTTTGTACTTAGAACACTTCGGTCCACTTTTTAAAAAAACTGTGTTTAAAAGTCATGGTTTATTTGTATTTAATATTGTTAAAGTTAAAAATAACAAAGGTGAAGCTCCTTTATTTGTGATTTCCTTCTGCCAAACGTGACCTTAACATGCACTGTGTGTTTATGTGGACTGAAGTATGATAAATATAATTTGGGTTCATTAAGGAACATTTGATGTTTTCCATCTAAGAATTAAAGAACTCCACTGACGTGAGATGAATTTACATTATGTGAACAGAGATGTCTTTTTCTGTTTGAGGGTCGTCAAGCTGTTAATTAAATGGATAAATTTCATCACAGGTTTTCGATGCATGATTGTGGAAGAAGGAAACTTCAGACAGGTTCCACATTGAGAAAATGTTTATTTGAGCTTTAGGAAAAAAAACTGACATTATGTTGAGGGAAGCACACATACGTTTGTTTGAAGTGAACAGAAACTTGTAGGCTTTTAGTCAAATCAAGTCATTTTAGGCAAACATTTTTAGAAAGAAAAACACAAAGGTTTTATCATTATCGTTTTACACCTGAGATTTCTCTTTGAGTCCTCTGGCGTTTCTTCAGGTTGTAAATAAAAAGTTCTTGGCAGTTTGGTTTTGTTGAACGTATACGTGGTCATTGGTTTTTGAGCTGATAAAGCCTGAATGGTTTCTCCTTCGTGTGGACCACCACATGGTGAGCCATCCAACTTCTGTCTGCAGATCTGTTCTGAATCTTCATGCGTCTCCACAGACAACCTTTGAGGATGAATCTTTTACCACATGTAGATCAGTAGAACACAACCAGGTTTGTTGTCTGACTATTAATTATCCTCTAAAGTATTTTACTGCAAACTAAGAAAAGAAAACAACTGTATCCCTCCTGTGTGCTGTTTCTTGTGCAAATTCAGACTTGATGTGGAGCAAAATCTTTTATCAGAGTAGGAATTTGATTTTCATTAGTGTTGGATCATTTCACTCACAGGACTTTTTTGAGGCTCAGTCACAGTTTAGAACTATCTTCAGCATCAGGCTGCAGATTCTCCTCAGTTTGACTTTAACGGAGCTGTGAGGACTGGCGACTCACACAGTTGTGTGTTTGAAACAGTTTATACCAGGAGAAGTTTCTGCCACAAACACTGCACCTCAGTCTTTTCTCTCCAGTGTGGACGGCCATGTGTTGTCTCAGATTTACACCCTGTGTAAATATTTTACCACAAAGTAAGCAACTAAAGGAATTTTCTCCCGTGTGAGTCCTCATGTGTACCTTCAGATTTGTCCTGTTGCCAAATCTCTTACCACACTCAGTACAGCTGTGCAACAGCAACAGTTTTTCACCAGTAACACACATCAAACCGCTGACAGGAACTTCAGTCTTTAAACCAGACTGAGCTTCTCTGGTCTCCTCCCAATCATCATCACTGTCTTCAGTCTCAGGGTCAGAAGAGTCTGAAGGCTTCTCATCAGCATCTGGTTGTAAATGTTGATCTGGATCTGAGTTCCTGGCTGGTTCTGGTCCTCCACAGTCCTCTCCATCAGCTCCTGTTTCCATCTGTTCAGTGTGTGTTTGATGAAGCTGTGAGGACTGAGGTTTCTCTTCATCATCTTCACTCTTCACAGGGACAGGAGTGAATGGGAACTTGCTGATATCAGCCTCCTCCAGCCCTTGAAGCTGCTCTCCCTCCTGACTGCTCCAGACTTCCTCCTGTTCCTCTTTAATGTGGGGGGGCTCTGGGTCCTCCTGGTCCAGACTGGAGCTCCAGTCCTGCTGCTCAGGGGGAACCTCTTCTTTCCTCACCAGCAGCTGCTGGACGTCTGCAGGAAACAGTGAATATACAAAGAGACGTTAAAGAGAAATGTCCTGGTTCAATCACATCACAGCTGAAAACTCCTCATTGAACTTCTGCTAACACAGGAACACTTTGAATATCCACATATAAACAGATGTTTAGATTTTAACAACCTGCATGTTCTCATGTGAGCGAGAAACTTCAGAAATCTTGGTCACGAGCCTGCAGAGGTGGAAAGCACCAAAGTACATTTACTCAAGTACTTTATTCACCTGAGGCTGTTTTCTTTAAAAACTCAGAGTGCTTTACTTTACTGGAGTATTTCCAATTCAGGATACTTTATACTTTAACTTCACTACATGTGAGAGGAAATGTTGTCCATGTTATTTGCCTACATTTATAGGAAAGCTGTAGTTCTGAGCTCCTTTGATGGCTGTTACAGACAAAAAGGTCTCTACACAATCTCACATTAACTTCCTTATTTCACTGTTTTAGTGGCAGCTGCTTTCCTCTGAGGACCAGTGAATCTGAACAAACCTGCTCTGTGTAAGCGGACTTCAGGCTTGAAAACAGCGTCCAGTAGTTTCCGCTGTCGCTCGTTCTCCTCTTTTGATCGAGAAAGTTCCTCCTCGTACTCTGCTATGGTTCTTTCAAACAGCACAAATATCTCTTCAGCAGCCGCAGTCAGTCGCTGCTTCACCAGCGCTCTCAGCATTTGGACTTTACACATTTTCACACAATCACACAAACTTTTTCTGCACACAAACTGCTGCTGCAGAGACTCTTCACAAACACAACGACGGGACGAAGCTCAACACGCTGCGCGCAGCCGCAGTACACACAACCACTTCCGGGTCTTCTTCTTCTTCTTTGGTGTTATTGGCGGTCGGCAAACAACGTTTTGGTGCGTTACCGCCACCAGCTGGTCTACAAGAAAACACCCCCCCTCAATAAAACCCCTCAGATCTTCTCAGTCAGCTGAGTTAATCTCAGACACTTCTTGAGCTCTTTTGCAGAATATCTATTCGACCCAACTTTGATCTTTCTGAGGTTTTGAATCAGACTCCTTCGTTCTGCCTCATGTTTCTCACAGTGTATCACATGCTCCTCTGTTTCTTCTTGCCGTCACATCTGCCTGTATTATGTTTACCTGTCTTAACCCTTGTGCCCTCCTCAAATTTACCACCCTCTGGACACCTTGGTGGCAAAAATGTGCACGCACAATGAAACTGCTATTAAATCATCATACACAATATTTCTTTCTGCTTTTTTAAAATACATTTCTACTTTATTTGTTACTTTATATACATTTTTACTGTATTCCACCATATTCAACCGTTTTTACCATTGTAGGCAGATGCATGAAATTCTTGTATTTTTGCCATTGATATTAAGAGTTTGTACACACACACTCACACAAACTCTTGGGTCATATGGTGGATATATAATATATATATCTGGTGGAATACAGTAAAAATGTCAAATATCACTACTTTTCTTCTAAATGAAATGCTGACATTACAGAATGCATGGTTTTATACTGTAATGGCAGTGAGATTTAAAAATGTGGTTTTAATAGAAGTCAATGAGGCATTTTTGGCCACGAAGGTGTCCAAAGGTGAGTATCTGACACTACATAAAAAATACTAATGCAATCAAATCAATTTTGTTGCTAATCTTTGACAAATCCAAGACCGTAATCACCACCAAAGCCCCATTCCCCTATTATGTATTTTATGGAAAATAATTCATTATTTCTTTTTTTTGTGATAAATAATGAAATAATTCAAATAGTTAAACTGGCATTTAAAGGGTTAAAATCCTGAAAATGATTGAATGTTTGGTAGTTTTGAGCAGGTCTGAAGTTGTTTCAGAGATTTATGAATACAACAACAACTTGTTGGTGAACTAGCAGCTTAAAGGAGAGTTGAAAACTCTTTAGGCTAAACCTCATTAATCTCACTCCGTAGTACACCCTCCATATCTGTGAAATGACCAGTTTTGTTTATATGCACAGAAAAAATTCCACTTTTGGCTTCACCTGTTGATGCTGGAAACCACAAACTTCAGTCTGACAGATGAACTTTTTCAGACTGTGAAAGACTCCAGTTTCTTAAATGACTTTAGTTTCATTCAGTGCAGTTTCACTAAAGTATAGTAAAATATAAAGACATTCTGAATAAAGATTATGTAAAGATGCACAACGTTTGCTGATTGTTTTGTTAAGAAAGAAACTAGACCAGAGTCGTTTTTGTAAAATAAACTTTACTGATTGAAAGCTAAAACTTCAGGATATCTAGAACCCTAAACTGACATTATTGATTATGTTTTATCATCTTACTTGCTGTCACAATGTGGATCAATTCATTTCAATTCATACAAGAGAAACAAATGAAGAGCAGAGAATCATCATTCTCTTCAGGAAACCGGTAAAGAATAAAACTCATTCACAGAAACTGAGAAAAGTTTGGAAGAGGTTCCTGAACATTGAACGTAAATGTGTCTCTGTCCGATATAAACTAATATTACAGCTCAAATGTGCACATTAGTACACTGTGATAGCAGAGTTTCATCGAGTTTCATCCACTTCTCCTTTTAAACGACAGCAATACTGCTCTGCTGCTGGGTCATGTGACATCGACCCCATGACATCCAGGATGAGAAATTTAGACTTAGCTGGCAACTCTGAGTCTTCTCAGTTTCAACTTTCTCAACAACAAAAGGCACAAGTGTTTGGAGAAAAAGCCAAATTTCTACTTTAGCTGGAAGATGATGCTTCAGTAAATGTCAGTATGCTTTAAGTGTAAATGCTTCTGAGATCATCTAACAGCATCTGATGTCCCAGCAATGTTTCTGTTTCATTCAGACAATAACCACCACAACAGTATACATTACATGAAGCTCTGAGATTTCTACACTGAGGGCAGCAAAGACATCTGAATATGATGAAATATTGTATTTAAATTTAACTATAAAAAAAGCAACGGTTATAGAGACTGTAGATGCGAAAAACAGATTAGATTTTACATTGAATACAATAAATATCAATACAAAAGTACGAGAAATCGTCAGATGTGGCTGCATCTCTGAACACCACTCTGACCAGAAGAATCTGACTTCCTCCTGATATGACTGTCATGATGTGTCTCTAGTTTGTTTCACTAGTTTCTGTATGATGTTTCATATGATTATTGAAGGTTTGCCTCCAGATAAAACGTTTACCACAAACTGAGCAACTGAATGGTTTCTCTCCTGTATGTATATTCTGGTGGCTTACCAGCTGTGACTTTCGCATAAAACTCTTCCCACATTCTGAGCAACTGAATGGTTCTCTCTCCTGTATGCGTCATGTTGTGGCTTAGCAGATGTTCCCTTCGTGCAAAACTCTTTCCACACTCTGAGCAACTGAATGGTCTCTCTCCTGCATGCATCTTCTTGTGGTAGTACAGACTTTCCTTGGATCTAAGACTCTTATCACAAATTGAGCAAGTGAATGGTTTCTCTCCTGTATGTATATTCTGGTGGCTTACCAGCTGTGACTTTCTCATAAAACTCTTCCCACACACTGAGCAACTGAATGGTTTCTCTCCTGTATGTATCTTCTGGTGTCTTACCAAATGTGACCTTTGCTTAAAACTCTTCCCACACTCTGAGCAACTGAATGGTTTCCCTCCTATATGTATCTTCTGGTGGCTTACTAGATGTGACTTTTGTGTAAAACTCTTCCCACACTCAGAGCAGCGAAGTGGTTTATTGTCAGTTTTATGTCTCTGATCACTGACAAAGACTTCACCATTATTTGGACAGTTTAAACCAGACTGAGCTTCTCTGGTTTCCTTCCAGTTTTCATCACTGTTTTCAGTCTCAGAAGAGTCTGAAGGCTTCTCATCAGCATCTGGTTGTAAATGTTGATCTGGATCTGAGTTCCTGGCTGGTTCTGGTCCTCCACAGTCCTCTCCATCAGCTCCTGTTTCCATCTGTTCAGTGTGTGTTTGATGAAGCTGTGAGGACTGAGGTTTCTCTTCATCATCTTCACTCTTCACAGGGACAGGAGTGAATGGGAACTTGCTGATATCAGCCTCCTCCAGCCCTTGAAGCTGCTCTCCCTCCTGACTGCTCCAGACTTCCTCCTGTTCCTCTTTAATGTGGGGGGGCTCTGGGTCCTCCTGGTCCAGACTGGAGCTCCAGTCCTGCTGCTCAGGGGGAACCTCTTCTTTCCTCACCAGCAGCTGCTGGACGTCTGCAGGAAACAGTGAATATACAAAGAGACGTTAAAGAGAAATGTTCTGGTTCAATCACATCACAGCTGAAAACTCCTCATTGAACTTCTGCTAACACAGGAACACTTTGAATATCCACATATTAAACAGATGTTTAGATTTTAACAACCTGCATGTTCTCATGTGAGCGAGAAACTTCAGAAATCTTGGTCACGAGCCTGCAGAGGTGGAAAGTACCAAAGTACATTTACTCAAGTACTTTATTCACCTGAGGCTGTTTTCTAACTGCTTTAAAAACTGTGCTTTACTTTACTGGAGTATTTCCAATTCAGGATACTTTATACTTTAACTTCACTACATGTGAGAGGTAATTTTTCATGAGTGAAGACATGGCGCAGCGGATGGCAGCCTCGGTACTGTGCTCTCTCGTACCTTTTGTGTTTTTGTGTTTTTACTTTGTTTCTGCTGCTCCCCCTCACTGGTCACACTTATCAGGGAGTAACTTGTAAACATCGGCTCATCAGCTTGTAAAACGTTGTTACCGGTTTTCTTCTAACCAGAAAGTTTTACGGAGATTTTGGTCAGAGGAGCAGCAGCTCTCTATGGGATTAGCCGGAGACGCCGTCATGGGAAACGCACCGGAGCGCTTCGTCAGACTGAGACTGCGGACCGCGCTCCCGTTGATTCACCTGGTGATTGTCCGCTCTCTGACCAACAAGATGGATGAAGTGCTGCTCCTCAACAGGAAAAACACAGACTTTTGCAGATCTGCCGAGACCTGACTTGGCGAGCATACCCGGACAGTTCGCTCCATCTCCTGGGCTTCCACCTGATACGGGCGGACCGCACAGAGCTGTTCTTGGAAAACAAGGGGTGGCGAAACCAGCTTTTACGAAGGTTGGTGTACATGGATGTCACAGTGTGCTGAAGAAGTCATGCAGCCCTCATTTAGAAACTCTTTTTATAAACTGCAAACCTTTTTATTCGCTGCGCAGGAGTTCTCCTCTCGTTCATTCTGGTGGGAGTCTACATCCATTCCCAGGCCTGTGTTACTGAGGCCTTACAGCAGCTGGCTGACCAGATAAGGATCGTGGAGCAACAACATCCAGACTCCCTGCTCATTGTACTGGGAGACTTCAACAGAGCAAACCT
This sequence comes from Scortum barcoo, assembly GCA_023238725.1. Lineage (NCBI taxonomy): Eukaryota > Metazoa > Chordata > Actinopteri > Centrarchiformes > Terapontidae > Scortum > Scortum barcoo. The sequence goes on from CM041548.1 coordinate 26,256,944, forward strand.
CAGCCACAAACTGCCAAACTACAGACAGCACATCAATGTGTCCCACCTAGGGACACAAACATCCTGGACCACTGCTACACGACTTTAAAGGACGCCTATCGCTCTGTTCCCCGGGCAGCATTGGGACTCTTCCGATCACTGTCTGGTTCATCTCATCCCGACCTACAGGCAGAAACTAAAATCTGCTGAGCCTGTGGTGAAGACTGTGAGGAGATGGACCACTGAGGCAAAGCTGGAGTTACAGGCCTGCTTTGACCTGCACCTGATTGGAGTGTTTTTGGTGCTGCAGCCACTGACCTGCATGAACTGACCGACACTGTGACATCATACATCAGTTTCTGTGAGGAGATGTGTGTGCCAACAAAATCCTTCCTCACCTACAACAACAACAAACCCTGGTTTTACACCAAAGCTCAGACAGCTTCGTCAGGCCAAGGAAGAGGCCTACAGAAGTGGGGACAAGATCCTGTACAACAAGGCCAGGAACACACTGAGGAGATCAGAGTAGCTAAGAGGAGCTACACTGAGAAGATGAAAAACAACTTTTCAAGCAATCCAGCATCAGTGTGGAGGAGCCTGGAGACCATTACCAACTACAGGAGACCATCCCCCCACACTGCAGGGAGCCATCACCTAGCTGAGGGGCTGAATGGGTTTTATTGTAGGTTTGATAGGCCATCTCTCTCACCCCTCACCCACTCACCCCTCACCCGCCCCAACATCAACATCCCCTTACAACCGTTCACACTTCCTGCCACCCCCTCACCCCCCCCGCTGACCCCCCATCCAGCTGCACTCAGGATCTCTGAGGAGGGACGTGTGTCAGCTCTTTCAGAGACAGAAGATCAGGAAGGCACCATCAGGACCTGACGGTGTGTCTCCCTCCTGCCTGAAAGTCTGCGCTGACCAGCTGACACCCATCTTCACTCAGATCTTCAACAGATCTCTGGAGCTGTGTGAAGTCCCCTCCTGCTTCAAACGCTCACACCATCAATCCCAATCCCCAAGAAACCCTCCATCACTGGACTAAATGACTACAGGACTACAGGCCTGTCGCCCTTGACGTCTGTGGTCATGAAATCTTTTGAGAGACTGGTGTTGGCCCACCTGAAGGACATCACAGCCCTCCTGCTGGACCCCCTGCAGTTTGCCTACCGAGCAAACACGTCAGTAGATGATGCAGTCAACATGGGACTGCACTACATCCTGCAACACCTTGACTCACCAGGGACTTATGCAAGGATCCTGTTTGTGGACTTCAGTTCAGTGTTCAATACCATCATCCCAGACATCCTCCACTCCAAACTCTCCCAGCTCACTGTGCCAGCCCCCACCTGTCAGTGGATCTGAAACTTCCTGACTGACAGGAGGCAGCAGGTGAGGTTGGGGAGCATCACATCCAGCACGAACACCAAACAGGACAGGAACAGACTACAACAGACAGTACACGTCCAGAGTCAGGAAACAGGCAGGTAACATCACTGCAAATCCATCACACCCTGGACATAACCTGTTTCACCTCCTCCCCTCCTGGCAGGCGCTACAGAGCTCTGTACGCCAAAACAACCAGACACAGGAACAGTTTCTTTCTTTACGCTGTCGCTCTGATGAACATTTAGATTCAAGATTTAAGATTCAAGAAGATTCAAGAATTTATTGTCATTACACAACAATTACATCAGCAATCATTGGTAATGAAATTCTTAAGTCCCAGGCTTTCCTAACAATGCTAAAGAAACAAGAACAAGAAAAGCAGCAGCAGAGGTGGTGGGTTATTAAGAAGTGGTGGTGCTGTGGACAGAGTTTAAAAGTCTTATGGCCTGCGGGATGAAGCTTCCCTGAGCCTGGTGGTTCGGGCTCGAATGCTGCAGAACCGTCGGCCAGACGGCAGCAGGCAGAACAGTTTGTAGCTGGGTGACTGGGGTCCTTAATGATTTTGGTGGCCTTCTTCCTACACCGCTGGGTGTAGAGGTCCTCCATGGATGGCAGCTCCGTCCTGGTGATGTGCTGAGCAGCTTTCACCTCCCTCTGTAGAGCCTTACGGTTGAGGGCGGTGCAGCTGCTGTACCAGAAAGCGGTGATGCAGCCAGTCAGGATCCTCTCTATGGTGCACCTGTAGAAGCTGCAGAGGATCCTTGAGTCCATGTTGAGCCTCCGCAGCCTGCAGAAGAAGAAGAAGAGCCGCTGTCTGGCTGACTTTGTGATAAAGTCAGTGTGATGAGTCCAGGTCAGGTCCTCACTGATGTGAACCCCGAGGAACCTGAAGCTGTTGACTCTCTCCACCGTAGTCCCGTTGATGGAGAGGGGGGCGTGTTCCTCTCTCTGCCTCCTCCTGAAGTCCACGATCAGCTCCTTAGCTGTTTTGCTGGACGTTGAGATGGAGGTTGTTGTCCTGGCACCAAGATGTCAGGGCTCTGACCTCTGACCTCTCTGTAGGCCGTCTCGTGCGTCGCCGGTGATCAGGCCAATGACGGTCGTGTCGTCAGCAGATCTGACGATGGTGTTGGAGCTGTGGGTGGCCACGCAGTCATGCGTGACAGGGAGTACAGCAGAGGACTGAGCACACAGCCCTGGGGGGCGCCGGTGTTCAGAGTCAGGGTGGAGGATGTGGTGCTGCCCATCCGCACAGCCTGGGGTCTGCCCGTCAGGAAGTTCAGGATCCAATCACACAGGGCGCTGTTGAGCCCGAGGTCTCTGAGCTTGGTGACGAGCTTGGAGGGCACACGATGGTGTTGAATGCTGAACTGTAGTCAATAAACAGGTTTCTCACATATGTGTCCCTCTGGTCCAGGTAGGTGGGAGAGGGGCAGTGTGGAGGGTGAGGGAGATGGCATCTTCAGTTGACCTGTTGGACCTGTAGGCAAACTGAAGTGGGTCCAGTGAGTCCGGGATGGAAGAGGTGATGAAATGATTTGACTAACCGCTCAAAGCACTTCATGATGGTGGAGGTGAGTGCTACTGGGCGGTCGTCATTCAGGGAGAGGATTTTGGTTTTCTTGGGGACAGGGACAATGATGGTCTCCTTGAAGCATGTGGGGACTACAGACTGGAGCAGTGACATGTTGAAAATGTCTGCAAAGACGTCTGCCAGCTGATCTGCACACACCTTGAGAGCTCGGCCGGGGATGCCGTCAGGTCCAGGAGCCTTACGTGTGTTAATCCGTTTTAAGAGTTCTGCACACGTCTGCCCTGGATATCACAGGTGGGCAGTGGTCCTCCTGAGCCTTTTGCACCTCCACAGCTGGAGAGGTGCTCTCAAAGCGGGCATAAAAAGTGTTCAGCTCGTCAGGCAGAGATGCAGACATCACCTCAGCACTGCTGATCTTCTTTTTGTAGTCCGTCAGAGTTTTTAATCCAGCCCACATGCTCCTGGTGTTGGAGCCCTTGTAATGAGACTCCACTTTGTCCCTGTACTGTCTCTTTGCGCTGCTGATGGCTCTCCGGAGCGCGTACCTGGACTTCCTGTACTCCTCCAAATCACCTGAGTTGTAGGCGTCTGTCCGTGCTTTAAGTTTGGACTTCTCCATTAACCCAGGGCTTCTGATTGGGGAATGTCTGCACAGTAATCCTCGGTACGACGTCATCGATGCATTTTCCGATGTATCCAATGACCGCGTCCGTGTATGTGTTTATGTTTGTGTCCTTAAACACACACCACTCCGTCGTGCTGAAGCAGTCGCGTGCAGAGCCGAGTCTGATTGGTCGGACCACTGCTGAATGGTCCGCGTCACCGGTCCGTCACGCTTCAGTTTCTGCCTATAGGAAGGCAGCAGCAGAACTGAGGCGTGGTCAGATTTTCTGAATGGAGAGCGAGGGAGGAGCTTGTACGTGTCCATGTCCGTGTAAGGGGTGTAAACATGATCGAGTGTGTTCTCGCCACGCGTGGGACAGCTGATGTGTTGGTGGTATCTCGGCAGGACTTTCCTCAGGTTGGCGCTGTTGTTAAAGTCCCCGGCTACAATAAACGCAGCCTCCGGCCGTGAGGTCTCTGTCCTGTCGATAACTCCAAACAGCTCGTCCATGGCCTTGTTGTGGTGTCGGCGTGTGGCGGAACATACACTGCTGTCATGACAACCTGATGTAAACTCACGCGGAAGATAATAAGGCCGGCATCTGATCATGAGGTGCTCCAGGTCCAGAGAACAGCCCGTAGAAATAATCTCCACGTCTGAGCACCACTTGTTGTTCACCATGAAGCAGACACCTCCTCCCTTGCTCTTCCCTGAATTAATTGTCCGGTCCTGTCGGTGAATGGAAAGACCCTCGGGAACAATGGCGGAGTCCGGGATCGAAGGGTCAGCCGAGCCAATTTAACACCAGTCAGAGTGTCAGAAACAATCCCTGAATCATAAACATACATTGACCTCACCTCACCAACATAACATTTCTATAAACAATAAATGTATATTTAAATACATACTGTATATTCTGTACATAAGCTATCCCTTCATAAGCCATACAAGATGCATCACTGCACTCATTCTATTGCACTCCATTGTTAACACTTTAAGTTATATTTATGTTATGTTTGTGTTATGTTAAGTAAGTTATGTTTATTTATTTATTTATTTGTTCTTGACCTTTTACGTATACGAGAGGGTACTGTAAAAACCGGAGTCAAGTTCCTTGTATGTTCACACATAACTGGCCAATAAATCTGATTCTGATTCATTTGCCTACATTTATAGGAAAGCTGTAGTTCTGAGCTCCTTTGATGGCTGTTACAGACAAAAAGGTCTCTACACAATCTCACATTAACTTCCTTATTTCACTGTTTTAGTGGCAGCTGCTTTCCTCTGAGGACCAGTGAATCTGAACAAACCTGCTCTGTGTAAGCGGACTTCAGGCTTGAAAACAGCGTCCAGTAGTTTCCGCTGTCGCTCGTTCTCCTCTTTTGATCGAGAAAGTTCCTCCTCGTACTCTGCTATGGTTCTTTCAAACAGCACAAATATCTCTTCAGCAGCCGCAGTCAGTCGCTGCTTCACCAGCGCTCTCAGCATTTGGACTTTACACATTTTCACACAATCACACAAACTTTTTCTGCACACAAACTGCTGCTGCAGAGACTCTTCACAAACACAACGACGGGACGAAGCTCAACACGCTGCGCGCAGCCGCAGTACACACAACCACTTCCGGGATAACTCACCACGTCAAAATAAAAGTTCCAGATTTTTACTGAAATATTTTCACGCCAAACAGAGAAGCACAAATATGTTCATAAATAACATAATAAAAATATGTATATATTAACTTATGTCCCACTGCCATACTGCTGAGCTACAACAGAAGCGGAATCATGTTTCTGGAATCAGCCAAACTCATGACTGTCAGGAGGAATCTGTGTCCAACAGGGGGCGCACACAGCCTTCACGGAAGCTCCTCACCAACCAATCAGAACAGACTACCAGATGTTTGAATAAATACTTCCAATCAGAAGCGTGATTACAAATATTCAGGTTATGCATGGAATCCTTATCTTAAAGTATTACAAGGAATAAAACAATAGCAGGGGAAATACATACATTAGGATTTTATGTGGATGATGTGATGATGGTTTTCATAAATATCAATAAATTGCTACCATTGTTAAGGAAAAAATAATAATATCTATATATCTCCTTTTTGCTTACAGATGACATACTCATAAAAAAAAGAAAGAACAATAGGAGGGCAAACTGGAAAATAATTCAAAAGAAAATTTAACTTCTAATGGGAATGCACTAATATAAAATACTTCAAGATTACAATTCCAAAGAATCTGGAGAAACTATCTAAAATAAACATTTCAAAATAGAAGGGTTACTGCGATCTTAAAGGTCATGACCACAGTTGCAGGTTGGGACGTGGACTGACTGGTAAGTTGGAAGTTTTTCCTTCCGGCTCAGCTCTCTTCACCACCACCTCAGCTACGGCATTACTGCTGATGCCGCACCGATCCCTCTGTGCATCTCACGCTCCATTTTACCCCCACTCGTGAATAAAATCCTGTGATACTTAAACTTTTTAATTTTAAGTATCTACTGTTGTGTCACCAGTCCAATTAAAACATGGAGGTTTGGCAAAGTAATTGATATTACAGAAAATGAAGTGATTTATTGAAAAGAAATTACCAGGAATGTAGAGTTTAAACCAAATGCAACAAAAAGTGTCTGTAATAAATGGGCTAATATTAGATTGGTTAGATCCAGGCAAATGTTCAATGAATATGAATCTGCTTTTGAAATATGTTCAGAACTATTACAGTTAAAAAATTCAAAGATATAATGTTCAATGTGTATAAAATCTTTCACAGAAAAGAAACAACAATCAAAACTATGAAGTTAAAATAGGAGGATTTGAAACACAAATGGATGAAGACAGATGTTTAAAGAAGTTCACAAAATGGCTTATTCTGTATTCCTGAGAGGGCTGACAAACTCTTTGACTCTAGAAATAAATTCAAAATGTAAAAGAAGATGAGGCTCTAACTGCTGTAAGAATTGATTGAATTAATGTAAGTTATTTACATATATGTTATTCGTGCAAATTTTCAAATACATTTTGGTAACAAGTTTTTAAGTTCATTGAAGAAGTTTTTAAAAGAACATTTGTATTTAAAAGCAGAGCAAAGTGTAAAACATTATTTTACAGAAATTATACCCGAAATATACCTTGTCTGCCATGACATACAATATATTTAATTTCACTGACAATGTAACTGAACATCACTGTTTAACACTGCTCATAACACTGAATGATAGTTTGCCTGGGTCACTTCACATCACTAAATAACAACAGATCAACTGAAAATTTGACTTTATATCAACGCATCGCAGATTAACAAAAGGAAGAGTGGGATTTCTTCCACAAGTTATCGACACTTACAGGATGGTACTCAGAAGAACAGATGAATATCGGTCTTTGAACTTTAACTATTTAAAAAATGTATGACCTGCACGGTGTCTGTAAGTTTTACTGCTGTAAAAATGCTGAATAAACATGTCCATATGATTCCTACTTTAAACAAAGTTGAGGTAGTTGAGACTGGAGTTCAAATGTTCAGCTCACTCCTAAGTGATTCTATTTATCACAACCATGTCTGTATAATTTTGGTACAAAATAAAATTGAGCTGAATAAGACTGACACCTGGTAAGACAGATAACTCTTCTGTGTAACTGTTTTACCAAGAAAATTGTAACTGTGAGGTTTGTCCATGTGGACTTTTACAACCTTTGCAAGATATATACACCATGTTAAATGTTTCAGATTACCTGAACAGCTGAGGGGCTTTTCTCCTGTATGATGTCACACGTTCAGTCACAAGCCAACGCTCGGTGTATCACTGCCGACTGAACAACTCAATAGTTTCTCTCCTAATTCAGTTCTCATTTGTCCTCACAGATGTGTTTTTGGAGAGATTCCTTTCGTGTAAAGCTCTTCCCACAAACTGAGCAACTGAATGGTTTCTCTCCCGTATGCATAACTGTATGTCTTTGCAGATTTGCCCGGTGTGTAAATTCCTTCCCACAAACTGAACAACTGAATGGTTTCTGTCCTGTATGTGCCATCATGTGTCTTTGTAAATGTTCCTTTCGTGTAAAACTTGTCCCACAAAGTGAACAACTGAATGGTTTCTCTCCTGTATGCCTCATCTGGTGGGTAAGCAGATTTGGCCTTTGTGTAAAGCTCTTCCGACAAACTGAGCAACTGAATGGTTTCTCTCCTGTATGCGTCATCGTATGGCTAAGCAGATGTGCCCTTTGTATAAAACTCTTGCCACAAACTGAGCAACTGAATGATTTCTCTCTTGTATGACTTTTCATGTGTATTAGCAATTTTGCCCTTTGTATAAAACTCTTATCACAAACTGAGCAACTGAATGGCTTCTCACTTGTATGCGTCACCATGTGTCTTTGTAAATGTTCCTTCCTAGTAAAACTTGCCTGACAAACTGAACAAGTAAATGGTTTCTCTCCTGTATGCATCATCCTGTGGTTGAGAAGATTTGCCCTTTGTGTAAAACTCTTCCCACAAACTGAGCAACTGAATGGTTTCTCTCCTGTGTGACCTTTCATGTGTATCAGCAGATTTGCCCTTTGTATAAAACTCTTGTCACAAACTGAGCAACTGAAAGGCTTTTCTCCTGTATGTGTCTTTCTGTGTCTTAGAAGATTTGACCTGTGTGTAAAACTCTTTCTGCAAACCGAGCAAGTGAACGGTTTCTCTCCTGTGTGAACTCTCATGTGTACCTTCATACTAGATTTGTAGCAAAAGGCTTTCCCACACTCAGAGCAGCTAAATGGTTTCTTTCCTATTATACATCGCTTATCACTGACAGAGAATTCATTATTTTTGGGACAGTTTAAACCAGACTGAGCTTCTCTGGTTTCTTTCCAATCATCATCACTGTCTTCAGTCTCAGAAGAGTCAGAAAGCTTCTCATCAGCATCTGGTTGTAAATGTTGATCTGGATCTGAGTTCCTGGCTGGTTCTGGTCCTCCACAGTCCTCTCCATCAGCTCCTGTTTCCATCTGTTCAGTGTGTGTTTGATGAAGCTGTGAGGACTGAGGTTTCTCTTCATCATCTTCACTCTTCACAGGGACAGGAGTGAATGGGAACTTGCTGATATCAGCCTCCTCCAGCCCTTGAAGCTGCTCTCCCTCCTGACTGCTCCAGACTTCCTCCTGTTCCTCTTTAATGTGGGGGGGCTCTGGGTCCTCCTGGTGCAGACACTCCTGTATACTCACGGATAAACCGCTGAACATCTGTGGAGAAGAATGAAATACATACATGTTTTAAATAATCGCTTTTTTTTTAAAACCTCTATACCACTACTTTTTGACAAATTTTGTCATTTGTAAAGTTTCCAAAACCTCAAAGATCTGAAGATGTGATGATTTTCTGTTTACGATGTTGAATCCTCACATTTCAGAAGCTAAAATCTGATGATGTTTGGCATCTTTTTCCTTAATTAAATGACTTAAACAATTAATTTATGATCAAAACTGTTGCCAGATGTTTTAATTTTATTTTTCACTTATTCACACAAATATAAGAAGGCTTCCTTACATGTGTGGGGATCAATACACCTTAAAAAGTAAATAAATGAATAAAATCATATATGTCGCACATGCTATGAGCTAAAAATCTCCACTTCAGTAGCATTTTAACTCACAAACTCTCCAGTTTTATTACAATATATAATCTAAAGGAATTTACAGGAGAGTTTGTTCAAATAAAATTCATAGCTTTATTTATATAAACCTTTATTCCCAAGAAATATGGCAAATATTGATATTTTATAGCTGGTGACAATATTTTTCTGATTCGTGGAGCGATAAAGAGATAACCCCTCTGATTTAATTATACAGCCCTCATTAGCATTTTAAATAAAACATTTTAAAAGAATTGTCTTAATATCACCGATCAGCTTTTTTCTTGCCTTCAGGTTCATGGTGAGCTCTCCTCCCTCACAGGTGGATTCTCCTCACCTGTCTCACCTGTGTGCGGCTCTTTACCGTAAAGCTCAGAGTTTGTGCGCGCACTGTTTTTCCTCTGAGGACCAGTGAATCTGAACAAACCTGCTCTGTGTAAGCGGACTTCAGGCTTGAAAACAGCGTCCAGTAGTTTCCGCTGTCGCTCGTTCTCCTCTTTTGATCGAGAAAGTTCCTCCTCGTACTCTGCTATGGTTCTTTCAAACAGCACAAATATCTCTTCAGCAGCCGCAGTCAGTCGCTGCTTCACCAGCGCTCTCAGCATTTGGACTTTACACATTTTCACACAATCACACAAACTTTTTCTGCACACAAACTGCTGCTGCAGAGACTCTTCACAAACACAACGACGGGACGAAGCTCAACACGCTGCGCGCAGCCGCAGTACACACAACCACTTCCGGGTCTTCTTCTTCTTCTTTGGTGTTATTGGCGGTCGGCAAACAACGACTTGGCGCGTTACCGCCACCAGCTGGTCTGAATTCAGTACAGTGTTTGTTGGATTTGGCCTGCTGACTGAATGACTGGACTGTAACCTGGCTAGTGATGAGCTTGAATCTGAACAGATGATTGTTGTCGGTGGTCTCGTCTCCTCCATCCACTGCACCGCTAACAACGTTTCCAGCATTTGTCCAGCTCTTCATTCTACTTTTCTGTAGTTTCCCTTCATCTCTCTCCTTCATTAATGTTTTCCAAACTATCAATTTTAACAAAAGATTTTGCCAACATGTCTGCTTTCTCTTCATCTCTCACTGCTGTTGTTTCACCTTTTAATCCCATTCATTCTTTTTCGCATTCTCAGATTTTTAACTATTTCTGACTCCCTTCCCACTGAGTTGCAAACTTTCCTTCAACACTCATTCTTTGCATTTTGTATGATTTTTCTTACATTTGCTTGCAACCTTTTATAATCAATAAGATTCTGAAGACTGATTCCTTTTTAACGTTTTAAATGCTTTATTCACACATTTCATAGCTTTACCACACTCCTTTGTTCACCATGGTACAATCCTCCTTTTGTGCTGACCTCCCTTCTTCTCAACAGATTTCTCTGCAGCCTGTAGAAGAGCCTTTCACACAGATTTATTTAGACAGTTAATATCTTCATTAGCATCAGTTACCTTCATTTCTTGGTAACGAATATTCCTAACTATCTCCCAATCAGCACTACTGAAAGACCAATCCTGCAGTCCTCCTGAATCATCATCTTCTAAATTCAAGCCCACTTCAGTTCTTCAGGCAGGAGCTGGTCTGGTTTTCATCAAAATGTTAATAATTATTAAGAATAAGTCATTAATATTTCTCATTATTTAACGTTACCAGAGGACCAATAACCACAAAATCTCAAATATATATTTATGATATATCTTGTCAAACAGTCTCACAGCGGTCCACTTATAAGTGATCGATTAATGTTGAATCTGAGCTCCGACCCACAATCCAGCTGTTATTACAGGAAGTATGTACAATAACCACAAACAACGACAATTTAACATAAACAGAGTTTATTGACAGCAACAAGATCAATTACAATTAGTACTATTTCTGATCAACAAATATCTATCATCTCCTACACTACAAAACATTATACTAGTAAGCGAGCAAGTCAAGAACTAAGAGGTCAAAGCAAACGTCACATGTGACGCCTGTGTGTGTGTGTGTGTGTGTGTGTGTGTGTGTGTGTGTGTGTGTGTGTGACCCACAAAGTCCGAACAGCTCTGAGAGACGATGAGCGTCTTTTCCACCACACAGCAGCAGGGCAGACGAAATGCTCTTCATCAGGTCTTGTACTGGTCCTTTAACTGGTGAAATTTTAACTTACTGACTTTGGTTCAGGCTGTAAAATAAGCCGAGTGCCGCAGCGCGTGTGAACACAATGTAAAACACAATAACAAACAGCAATAAAACAGCAGTCACAGGTGTGTAGTAGTTACTGTCTGATTACCAGACGCAGCGGTCTTTCCGTCACAATAATAAAACACAGAATTATGAAAAAACGACTCTACAGTCTCTGCCCAGACACAAGCCTCTTACTTGGAGTTGGTTTTGGTCGAGATCAGCTGATGCTCAGCTGACTCCATCGGATCCGGCAAAATAGTTTGTTTACTCGACCTGCGAGTTAAAGACTTGTGGCCTAACTTAAAATAAAGGAAACAAAGATGAAAATAAAAACCAAGAAAAGAAGAAGGGATGCTCCCTTTCAGCAGCCAGAGTCACAGGAGAAAAACCCAGAGGGGCTCTTGAAGTGGCGACGGTGCTGGAGAAAAAGCGGCGAGGAGCGGAGCATCAGCTGATATCACCTGCGTGATGTAATCACTGTGTCGTGGGGAACTCCTGGGGTTTCCGGGGGGCTCGTCCAATGAGAAGCCAGAGTTCAAACCAAACTTCACACATGGGTGAGATCAGGGGAATTTAATGCTCTCTATACAAATGGTTGCAAAGACCCCCTGTGGACCCTGGTCAGGCTTTTGGGTTTCCATGTAGGCCTTCTATTGTTCAAGCACATGGCCTGAGATCCCAACATCAGGTACTGTAGGATAGTGGTCACTTCCTACTGTCGTTCCTCTGACAGCTTCACATGAACAAACAGCTGCCAATCAATCTGAAACTAGTGTGAGATCTAGTGCAGATTCTGTTCCAGTTCTGATATGAATTCTTGCATCACTTCTGTCATTTAAGCACACAGATTTGTAGCATTTATCTCCTGGTGATCAATAACAACAACTTGAAGCTTTTTCACTCATTTTATTGATTGAATGTCATCAGAAAAATGGCAATTTTAGTGTGAAACCTTTAGATATTTTGAATAACCTGAGCAACTAAAGACTTTCTCTACTGAATGTGTCCTGTTGTGTCTTAGTAAATGTATTAATTCAGTAACTGAATGGTTTCTCTCATGTATGCTTCTTCTTGTGGTTTTCTAGGTTGTTCTTACATGCAAATTTCTTACCACAAATTAAGCAACTAAATGGTTTCTCTCCTGTATGTGTCCTTATGTGCTTTTGCAAAGTTGACTGTTGTGCAAAACTCTTCCCACACACTGAGCAAATAAATGGTCTCTCTCCTGTATGTATATTTTTGTGGTTAACCAGATGTGACTTTTGTTTAAAACTCTTCCCACACACTGAGCAACTGAATGGTTTCTCTCCTGTATGTATATTCTGGTGTCTTACCAGATGTGACTTTCGCATAAAACTCATCTCACACACTGAGCAACTGAATGGTTTTTCTCCTGTATGTGACTTTGTGTGCCTTACCAAATCTGACCTGTGTGCAAAACTCTTCCCACATTCTGAGCAACTGAATAGTTTCTCTCCTGTATGTAACTTTGTGTGCCTTACCATATGTGACCTGTCTGCAAAACTCTTCCCACACACTGAGCAACTGAATGGTTTCTCTCCTGTATGCATCCTCTTGTGGTTTTTGAGAATCGACATACGTGCAAAACTCTTCCCGCACACTGAGCAACTGTAAGGCCTCTCTCCTGTGTGCATCCTTGTGTGTACATGCAGATGTCTCTGTGATGTAAAACTCTTTCCACACTCAGAGCAACTGAAAGGTTTCTCTCCTGTATGCATCCTGTTGTGCCTTATCAGAGCTGACCTGTGTGCAAAACTCTTCCCACACACTGAGCAAGTAAAAGGTTTCTCTCCTGTATGTATTTTCTGATGGCTTAGCAGATGTGATTTTTGTTTAAAACTCTTCCCACTCTCAGTGCAGCGAAGTGGTTTCTTGTCAGTTTGACATCTCTGATCACTGACAAAGACTTCACCATTATTTGGACAGTTTAAACCAGACTGAGCTTCTCTGGTCTCCTCCCAGTCATCACTGTCTTCAGTCTCAGGGTCAGAAGAGTCTGAAGTCTTCTCATCAGCATCTGGTTGTAAATGTTGATCTGGATCTGAGTTCCTGGCTGGTTCTGGTCCTCCACAGTCCTCTCCATCAGCTCCTGTTTCCATCTGTTCAGTGTGTGTTTGATGAAGCTGTGAGGACTGAGGTTTCTCTTCATCATCTTCACTCTTCACAGGGACAGGAGTGAATGGGAACTTGCTGATATCAGCCTCCTCCAGCCCTTGAAGCTGCTCTCCCTCCTGACTGCTCCAGACTTCCTCCTGTTCCTCTTTAATGTGGGGGGACTCTGGTGGCTCCTCTTGCTTTATCTCCCTCTGCACTTCTTCACATGGTGGGAAACTGAATGGTTTCTCTGCTGTGTGAGTTTTTTTATGTGTTTTCAGAAGGTGACTGTTGGAAAATACTTCCTCACTCTGACAGACTTCACTGTGTTTCAGATCATTACATCCAGACCTGAGCTTCTCTGGTTTCCTTCCAGTTTTCATCACTGTTTTCAGTCTCAGAAGAGTCAGAAAGCTTCTCATCAGCATCTGGTTGTAAATGTTGATCTGGATCTGAGTTCCTGGCTGGTTCTGGTCCTCCACAGTCCTCTCCATCAGCTCCTGTTTCCATCTGTTCAGTGTGTGTTTGATGAAGCTGTGAGGACTGAGGTTTCTCTTCATCATCTTCACTCTTCACAGGGACAGGAGTGAATGGGAACTTGCTGATATCAGCCTCCTCCAGCCCTTGAAGCTGCTCTCCCTCCTGACTGCTCCAGACTTCCTCCTGTTCCTCTTTAATGTGGGGGGGCTCTGGGTCCTCCTGGTCCAGACTGGAGCTCCGGTCCTGCTGCTCAGGGGGAACCTCTTCTTTCCTCACCAGCAGCTGCTGGACGTCTGCAGGAAACAGTGAATATACAAAGAGACGTTACAGAGAAATGTTCTGGTTCAAACACGTCACAGCTGATAACTCCTCACTGACTGTATGGCAACTGTCAAAAAAGAGAACATATACTCGCCGAGAGGCTAAGATGGGGAATACTTTACTTGCAGGATGCGCTGGCTGTCAATGAGTCACAGCTTCTAAACAAAACTTAATTTAGTGTTTTTATTGCTCACCAACACCCAGCACCACAAGACTCACATCCCTGTATATGACCAGAATCTCATATGGCATATAAACAATCAATGACAACAAACAATACCATATCTAGCACCTACTTTCCTGCTTCTAATTATTACAGTAATGACAGAGTAATAATGACAAATACACATACAAGAAAACAACATTACCATACAACTTATTCTATATGATATTTTGCACGATATATTCATAGTCCATTGTGTGTGTGTTTGCATCTTGATCCAGTCTTTGTGAGTAAAGTCATGTCTAGGACAGAGGTTACTAGCACATATCTTCAGAGTGAATCATCACTCAAGTCAAACTAGTCAAAGCAGCCATTGCAGCTCCTGAAGAAGGCAGACCTTGGTCACAGGCCTGCAGAGAGAGCTGGTCCAGATCTCGATCTGCATCTGCCGCACAATTCCTCTTCTGTCTGGCACTGCCTCAGTGACCCTCCCGATGGCCCAGGAATTCAGAATCATCCACCATCAACACTGTGTCCCCAAGGGATGAAGTTCCTCTTGACCTTTGTCCACCTCTGTCCTGTAGTTGTGGTAGGTATTCCTTAGTCCACCTTTTCCAAAATAGATCATATATTGGACCTGCTTCTACCTCTGGCGCGCATAACTGTCCTCCTTGCGAAACAGACCAGGTGGTAAACAGGGCTTGGCTTTCAGAAGCAGAAGGTGGTTAGGTGTCAGTGCTTCCAAGTCATTTGGGTCTGTGGATTCCTTTTGTGAGGGGTCTGCTGCTGAGAATTGACTCCACCTCACAGAGAACTGTGTGGAGTCCTTCCTCGTCCAAGCTTTGTGCTCTCAAAGTGGAGTTGTGAACCTTCCTGATGGAACGAATTAACCTCTCCCATGCTCTGCCATGATGAGTAGGAAGGTTAAAGTTAAAGTGTGTAATTCCTTTCAATGAGAGTGTATCGTTCTCCTCATAGTAACGCGGCCAAAACTCCAGCAACGTCATTTGTTATGAGCCACACAAACACGAAACAACTATGGAGGTCACCAGACAAAGAAATGTCTGCACCTCACGTCGTTGCTCCACGGGGTTGATTTCTGTGCCGAACCGAGTAGGTACTAGTGGAAAAGAGCCATTATTGTCAAACATGTTAATATGACTCCATAACTTTTAACAAGACTTCTCCCACACTTGATGTCAAAGGGCCCAAAATAATCTTCCCCGACGTAACTGAAGGGAGGTTCGTCCGTTGACACTCTGTCCACAGGTAAGTCCGCCATTTGCTGTTGATCTGCAGCTCCATGTAGTCGGTGACAACAGGAGGATCACCTGACGTTCTACGTGCTACGGTGAGCGTATTGCGTCATTTCCTGTTCTCCTTGCGCTAGAGCTGTGTGAATAGTCTTGAGACTCCAGAGCATAATTGTCTTAAATACTCTCTAAATTGTGTACAACTGTGACTAACCACCGCTAGCGACTTTTTAGCTGTCCAAAAGCTTAACTTTTGCGTAAAACTCTTTAATTAATTTGGTTCCAGTGGTTAGCTCCTTTGCTATCTCTTATTAGCAATGGCTCCTCTCCCTCTCCTCCTCCTCTCCTCTCTCCTGCTCGGTGTGTCAGATGTTCAGCTACTCCTCTGCCTCCTTTAGTGTAAATGGTACCTGTAATAAATGTAGCTTATATGTAGTTTTGGAGGCGAGGCTGACAGAAGTTAGAGAAGCGGCTCGGCACCAATGTTAGCAGTTATGCTAGCGAAGTTAGCCAGTCCCCAGTAGCCAAAAGTGCGAGCCGATCGAGTGCAGTAGGTTAGCATCAGCTAGCACTCCCCGGCAGACCCCGAGCAGCCGGGCGGCTGGGTGACTGTTCGAAGGAGGCATAGCTCAAAAAAGTCCACCAAGGTTACTTCACCACAAGCAAGCACTTCACGTGTCCAATAAATTCTCCCCCCTCAGCGACACACCCGCTGACAAACCAACTCTGGTTATTGGCAGCTCCATAGTCCGACACGTGAAGTTAGCGACTTTTACACCGGGGAACATAGTCAAATGCATCCCTGGGGCCAGAGGGGCGACATCGAGTCAAATTTGAAACTGCTGGCAAAGGATAAACGTAAATATGGTAAAATTGTAATTCATGTCGGCATTAATGACGCCCGATTACGCCAATCGGAAGTCACCAGAATTAATGTGGAGTCGGTGTGTAAGTAAATTTGCAAAAACGATGTCGGACTCCGTAGTTTTCTCTGGACCCCTTCCTAATCTGACCAGTGATGACATGTACAGCCGTCATGTCGTCACGTGCTTATTCCACCGGTGGTTAACGAGGTGGTGTCCGGCAAACGGCGTGGGCTTTATTAATAATTGGCAGCCTTTTTGGGGGAGATCTGGCCTGATTAGGAGAGATGGTATCCATCCCACTTTGGCTGGAGCCGCTCTCCTGTCTAGAAATATAGAAAGTTTTATTAGTCCTAATTCATGACATACCAGAGTTGGGACCAGTAAGCAGAGCTGCAGTCTTACACGCTTCTCTGCGCCTCCATTAGAGCAGCTGCACACCCAATATAGAATAGAAACTGTGTCTGCCCAGCGACCATTTAAACTCTTAAAACCAAAAAGGGGAGTTATTCATAAAAATCTAATAAAAATTAACACAACTGCTGTAGCAACTCAGCAACAGCATAATAAGAAAATTAAGTGTGGCCTCTTAAACATCAGATCTCTGGCCTCTAAGGCTGTTCTGATAAATGATTTGATATCTGACTCTGATATAGACCTGTTCTGCCTTACTGAGACCTGGCTAGGTCAGGAAGAATTTGTTAGCCTAAATGAATCCACTCCACCGAGTCATTCTAACGTTCATGTTCCTCGAGACACTGGACGAGGAGGTGGAGTTGCAGCCATTTTTAATTCAGCCCTATTAATAAATTCTCGGCCTAAAGAGGGCTACAGCTCATTTGAAAGCCTTATTATTACTCTTTCATCTCCAGCCTGGAGGAGCACAAAGCCAATACTAGTTGCTGTAGTGTACCGCCCCCCAGGCCCATACTCTGAATTCTTATCTGAATTTTCAGAGTTCTTGTCAAATTTAGTCCTTGAAAATGACAAGGTAATTATTGTAGGTGATTTTAATATTCATGTGGACATGGATAGTGACAGTCTTAGCACAGCATTCATCTCATTATTGGACTCCATTGGGTTTTCTCAGAGAGTAAATTCTCCAACTCACTGTCACAATCACACCCTTGATTTGGTCCTCACCTATGGTATTGATATTGAGCACTTAATAGTCTCCCCCCAAAATCCTGTGTTATCAGACCACTACTTAGTATCATTTGAATTCCTATTACATTGGACTATGCACCTCTAGAAAAATTAGTGTTCACTAGATGGTTACCCGATTGTACTAGGACTAAATTTAAGGAAGCAATTCCGACAGCATTAAAGTCAGTTAGATTTCCTAGTATCTCTGACGACTCTCATGATTTTTTGAGCTCCCCCCAAATTGACCAACTTGTTAGAAACACCATGGACTCACTCAGAGGCACTCTGGACTCTGTTGCGCCCCTAAAAAGAAAGATTATAAAACAGAAGAGACTTGGCACCATGGTTTAACTCTGCAACTCGCAAGTTAAAACAAACAACAGCGACAATTGGAAAGGATATGGCGCTCCACCAAAGAGGAGGACTCTCGCCTAGCCTGGAAAGAGAGTCTCAAAACATATAGGAAAGCCCTGTGTAATGCCAGAGCAGCCTACTATTCAGAATTAATAGAGAAAAATAAGAACTGCCCTAGGTTTCTTTTCAGCACTGTAGCCAGGCTGACACAGAGCCATAGCTCTATTGAACCCTGCATTCCCCTTAAGTTTAAGTAGTAATGATTTCATGAGCTTCTTTAATGACAAGATTCTGAATATTAGGGACAAAATTTGTCAGGATCTGCCCTCGTTAGACTCCGATCCTTCAGACTCAGGAAATTTAGGAGCAGATACATTAAAACCTGACAATTGCTTAGACAGTTTTATTCCAATTGGCCTTCCCGAATTATCCTCGTTAGTTTCAGCATCGAAAGCAACAACTTGTCTCCTAGACCCCATCCCAACTACGCTGCTTAAGGAAGTTTTCCCATTTATTGGCACATCACTGCTGCATATTATTAATCTGTCTCTGGTGTCAGGCTTTGTACCCAAGTCTTTTAAAGTAGCTGTAATTAAACCATTGATCAAAAAACCTACACTTGATGCAGATGTGTTAGCCAATTATAGACCAATATCCAACCTCCCCTTTTTGTCTAAGATTCTAGAGAAAGCCGTTGCCAGCCAGTTATGTAATTATCTCCACAGTAATAGTCTTTTTGAAGTTTTTCAGTCAGGATTTAGAGCTCACCATAGCACAGAAACAGCACTTGTGAAAGTCACCAATGACCTGTTGACAGCATCAGATAGAGGGCTTCTGTCTGTACTTGTCCTGTTAGACCTTCAGTGCTGCCTTTGATACAGTTGACCATCACATCCTGTTGCTGAGAATGGAAAAACTGCTTGGTATTAAAGGGTCTGCATTAAACTGGTTCAGATCATACTTATCAGATCGGTCTCAGTTTGTCCATATTAATAATGAATCCTCTGTGCATACTAAAGTCTGTCATGGAGTTCCACAAGGTTCAGTGCTTAGGTCCAATTCTGTTTATTTTGTATATGCTGCCCCTTGGCAATATCATCAGGAGGCACTCCATAGATTTATAGATTTTCCATTGTTATGCTGATGACACCCAATTATATTTATCAATGGAGCCAGACAAAACTGATCAGCTCCTGAAACTCCATGCCTGCCTTAAAGATATAAAGGCTTGGATGACCAGAAATTTCCTGCTGTTGAACTCAGATAAAACTGAAGTGATCCTATTAGGTCCGAAACACCTGAGGAACACGCTTTTCTCCTAATGATAGCCTTGCTGGATGGCATTAACTGGGCCTCCAGCACCACTGTAAGGAACCTCTGTGTTTTAT
The DNA here is from genome assembly GCA_023238725.1 of Scortum barcoo. Taxonomy (NCBI): domain Eukaryota; kingdom Metazoa; phylum Chordata; class Actinopteri; order Centrarchiformes; family Terapontidae; genus Scortum; species Scortum barcoo. The sequence goes on from CM041548.1 coordinate 26,276,343, forward strand.
TTGATCAGGATATGTCCTTCGACACCCATATTAAGCATATATTTCAAGGTCTGCCTTTTTACCACCTGCGCAACATCGCAAAAATTCAGGCACTTTTCTGTCCCAAAGCGATGCTGAAAAATTAGTCCATGCATTTGTCTCTTCCAGGCTGGATTATTGTAATTCACTTTTATCAGGCTGCCCGAACAAGTCGTTAAAGACTCTACAGCTGGTCCAGAATGCCTGCTGCTCGGGTGCTGACTAAGAACCAGGAAAAGAGACCATATTACTCCAGTATTGGCTTCTCTGCATTGGCTCCCTGTAAAATTTAGAGTGGATTTTAAAATCCTCTTCCTCACATATAAGGCTCTACATGGTCTGGCACCATCATATCTTAATGAACTGATAACTCCTTATCATCCGACTAGAGTGCTGCGCTCCCAAAACGCAGGCTTACTTGTAGTTCCCAGGGTTTCCAGAAGTAGTCTAGGGGGCAGAGCCTTCAGCTATCAGGCCCCTGTTCTCTGGAACCAGCTCCCAGTCTGGGTCCGAGAGGCAGACACAGTGTCAGTGTTTAAGAATAGACTTAAAACCTTCCTTTTTGATAAAGCTTATAGTTAGGGTGGGCACAGGCTCGCCCTTAGTTATGCTGCTATAGGTTTAGACTGCCGGGGGGCTCCCATGATGCATCGGGCACCTCTCTCCCTCTTCCTTCTGCTTCCTTTACTCATATTATGGTAGTAGTGCAAACTGGAGTCACTTTTAGAAACTGGTTAAAGTGGCTAAACTGGTTAAAGTAGTTAAATTGGCTAAAGTGTCAAAACGGTTAATGTGAATACTCTTATGTCCTGTAAAGTGCATGTTACTGCCGGAGCCCCGGTCCTCTTTGTTCTCTCCAGTCTTGCAGGTTCCTCACTGATTCTGGTTGTGGTCCATCTGTCTGAGGTTCACTGGCCTGGTGGGGACATGATCTGTGTCTGTGTTGTGGAGAGAAGGTCGAGTGGCCCAGAGCTCCATATGAGGACATCTAGAGATGCACCTGGACTCACAGACTCATTTCCATTACCTGTGATACCTTCACACATGGACTAAACCAATGAACTCAGTATAGCTACAGCTTATTACGACTCATGTATAATTCCATAATATGATTGATGATGTTCTCTGTACATGTGGCATCTATTGCACGTCTGTCCGTCCCAGGGAGAGGGATCCCTCATCTGTGGCTCTTCCTCAGGTTTCTTCTTTTTCCCATAAAGGGTTTTTTGAAGTTTTTCCTGACTCGGTTCGAGGGTCTAAGGACAGAGGGTGTCACAACTGTGCAGATTGTAAAGCCCTCCGAGGCAAACAATGTTTGTGATTTTGGGCTCTAAATAAATAAATTTGAATTTGAATTTTGAATTTTGAATTTGGATAAGAATTTGGATCTTCCTTATGGCAACACCGGCAGAACACCGGAATCCAATAGCGCTGGCACAGCTTGGCGTATGACTCTCAACACCCCATCTTCCAGTATCACCATGAGCTTGTACAGTGCCATGAATATGTATTTGCCCCCTTCCTGATTTCTGTGTTTTTTGCATATTTATCACTCACGGAGGTTTCAGATCATCAAACCAATTTTAATATCACACAGAGACAACCCAAGGAAATACAAAATGTAGTTTTTAAATGTTGATTCCATGTATTAAGGCACAAAAAAAATCAAAACGTATCTGGCCCTATGTGAAAAAGTAATTGCCCCCTTGCTAAAACTCAAAGTAACTGTGATTAACAACAGTTTTTGGGAAAGCTGAGTTCAATTCTACAAGCCACACCCAAACCTGATTGCCACCACCTGGGTTCAAATCAAGAAATCACTTAAATTGGATCTGTTAGACAAAGTGAAGTAGGCTACAAGATCTCAAGAACATGCCACGATCCAAAGAAATTCCAGAAGAATTAAGAAAAAAAGTAATCGAGATCCATCAGTCTGGAAAAGGCTACAAAGCCATTTCCAAGGCTGTGGGGATCCAGCGAACCACTGTCAGAGCCATTATCCACAAATGGAGAAAGCTGGGAACAGTGGCAAACCTTCCCAGGAGTGGTCGACCACCTAAAATTACTCCAAGAGTGCGACGGCGGCTAATCCAGGAGGTTACAAAAGACCCTCAAAAAACATCAAAGGAACTGCAGGCCTCGCTGGCCTCAGTTAAGGTCAGTGTGCATGACTCCACCATAAGAAAGGTACTGGCCAAAGGTGGCATCCATGGCAGAGTACCCAGGCGAAAACCACTGCTGTCAAAAAAGAACACAAAGGACCGTCTCACATTTGTCTCACATTTCTCACATTTTGTGGACTGATGAGTCAAAAATTGACCCTTTTTGGAAGATGCACAGCCCGCTACATCTGGCGCAAAAATGGCACAGCATTTGACAAAAAGAACATTATGCCCACAGTAAAGCATGGTGGTGGCAGTGTGATGGTCTGGGGTTTGCTTTGCTGCCTCAGGACCAGGACAACTCTTACTGTGATTGATGGCATAATGAATTCTGGTGTTTACCAGAAAATTCTGAAGGACAATGTCAGGCCATCAGTTCGTGCCCTCAAGCTCAAGCGCTCTTGGATCATGCAGCAGGACAACGATCCAAAGCACACCAGCAAGTCCACCTCTGAATGGCTCAAGAAAAACAAAATGAAGGTTTTGGGAGTGGCCAAGTCAAAGTCCAGATTTAAATCCAATTGAAATGCTGTGGTCTGACCTTAAGCGCGTGCGGTTCATGCAAGACGACCCTCCAATATGGCTGACTTGAAAAGATTTTGCAAAGAGGAGTGGGCCAAAATCCCTCCACAGCGTTGTGAAAGACTCATCACAAATTATCGCAAACGTTTGATTTCAGTTATCGCTGCCAAAGGTGGCCCAACTCCCTATTAGGTTCAGGGGGCAATTAGTTTTTCACATAGTGTTAGATAAGTTTTTTTTTTTTTGTGCCTTAATAAATGGAATCAACATTTCAAAACTGCATTTTGTATTTCCTTGGGTTGTCTCTGTGTGATACTAAAATTGGTTTGATGATCTGAAACCTCTGTGAGTGATAAATATGCAAAAAAAAAAAACACAGAAATCAGGAAGGGGGTAAATACATATTCATGGCACTGTATATGTGACTGTTTCCCTTCACGCACTCTCCCTTTTGGAGACAGGAACATTTTTCTGCATACCGGATTATTTCCAGTTCAGTTCTTCTGATCTCATCCAATGACAGATGACCAAGACAGAGTTAATCATCATGAACCCCCTTACTAAAAGCATCCATGCATTGAAATGCATGCTGACTAAAGCAGGCACTGACTTCCTTCCTTTCCCTGATATTCAAAAGCAACATTTTGAGCCTTAATATGCAAGCCATCACTCTTGTGAGATGAGTCCAGTATGAGCTGTGGCTTACGAAACATGTCACAGCATCATTTTCCTCTTGTTCCACAGAAACAATAGCAGACACCTCGACTTCTGGGTCTCCAGATGGAAGTTCTCCCAAGCTATCTGGGTTACCAGGCCATGCCATCTCTGGTTGCGGGAGAAATGGTGGACCAGATATCCACATCTTGTTCCTTAAAAATGGCTCCGCTCTCACACCTCTGAAGGCAAGGTCCGTCAGATTGTACGTGGTAGACACATATCTACATTGTGATGGATCAGACATCTTCAGAATTTCTGAGAATCTGTTAGCTACAAAGACACAAAACCTTGTAGTCTCATTTCTGATATATTTCAGAATAGAAGTGCTGTCTAACCAAAAGACCAAAAGAGTCTTGTAGCTGCATCCTCAGCTCCCTTCTCCACAGTCTGTCCATACGAGCTGCTACATCAGCTGCTCTCAGCTCCATACGGGGGATTGTCACAGGCTTCAATGGTGCCACCCTGGACTTTCCCATTATGACGGCAGTGTGTGCCTGACCTTGGTGATTGTGTAACAGCAGGTAGGTTGTTTCTCCAAAGTTGGGAGGCTATAAACATCCTCTGGTGCTAAAGCCTTACAAAGTTTGCAGCTCTTTAACCCAGTCTGTCCATTCCGGGCAGCAGATGCTGGTATAGCGTCATCCCATCCTAGCCTTTTATGGCAAAGGTCTTGAAGGATCCTGTTTACTGTGAAAACCACAGGAGCCAGAATCCCGAGAGGAACATAGAAAGAGCTGATAGTTGAAAGGATTCCTCTACAGGTCAATGGTCTATCCTGAAAGATTATATTGAACCTGAAGGTGTCAGACTGAACACACCATCACACTCCCAGTGCTCTCTCCACTGGTAGGATGTCCTGGTCCAGATCCAAACCTCCTTTGCTCCTCCCTCCTCCAGTATTGCTGCTAGCACACAGCGATAATCAATATAATCAATACAAAAACTGTGCATGATGGTCTCAAACACCTGCTGACTAAAGAGCTCTTTGTTATCTTCACTGCACCTCTGGAGAGCAAAGTTAACACAGCTTGGGCAAGATTTCACATGTCGTAACAGTCATGTCAAAACCACTCCCCCTAAACATTGAGCAAGGCACAGGTTTTATCCTTCCACTCTCTTTGTTTGCCACCAGTGTTGCACCATTTGTCCCTCAGCTTGTAGAGTAGCTTCTTGATCAAAGACAGCATGTTGGCCGGTGTATTCAACTCACATAGACTGTATACATCCCTTATAGCATTACAACATCCACGCAAAAACAGACTGTATGCTTGTAAAGCCTTTGAATCCTCTGGCTTACTTACTTGATGGCCATGAAAATATTTTAGTCATGTAAGCAGAAGCTATCACTTGGTCAGTTCATGAAGTAAAGCCTTTGTTGTAGGATATCCAGTGCCATCAGTCATGTGTTGACAACTTCTGACAAGCTGTTGTGGCTGCCCTCTGGTGTATTGCTCAAAGTAATGCAGGCAGTCTACTGCACTGTCACCTCTTTCTTTTATGTTCTGTTCAAAGGATTGCATAAAGACATAGTACTGCAGAGGATTGCCATCGAATATTTGAATGTCCCTCTTTGGCAATGATGCGAGACTCTGTTGATGCACAAACATTGATGCGATTTCATTTTGTTTTTCCATTATAGCCATCATCATCATCATCATCATGTTCTGCTCACTGCTGATGTTCTTGAGAAAGGGTACACTTGTACCTTTATGATAAGGCGCTGGGGGCGCTACAGCCCTTGGATTAGTTCTCTGTGTTTTTATGGGCACTGAGGGCGCCTGATGGAGATAATTAGCAGCATCTAGTTGTTCTTGTCTTGCACCTCCAACATGTGGCTTTAAATTTTCAGCTACAAGGTGTCCTCCCCCACCATTCCCATAATTATGTGGCACAAAGGTCTCTGCATGAATGAATGAAAGTCCCCTTTCAAAATAAGATGCCATCTAATTTCTGAGAAATACTACAGTGCACACCTGACCCAGACGCTCTTAAGACATTTACCTTTGCTACAGATGCAGCTATATTTACTTCAAGCTGAAGTTGCTCCTTCTGTCTTCTTGTTTGCTCTTCATGCTCATCAAGAGTGTGTTTCTCCTTTCTCTTTGAGCATTTTTTGCCGAGCAAGTAAGGCAGCCATTTCAGCCTCAGCTCTGAGACGCACAGAGGTGGTAGCTGAAGCATGAAGCTGAAGAGATCTTGTGCCATGCTTTCTGCTGCTTTGGTTTGATATACTGTCAGATGGTACTATTTCATCCTGGTCATCATTTTGATGATATTGGTGAGACTGAAGCTCATTTCTTTTTTCCACATCCTCTTGTACTTCCTTTTCCTGTGGCAAGGCCGCCTCCTGCTGAGGTGGTTTACTTAGAAGTCTGCAGGTTACTTTAAACCATGATTCAACATTCTTAACAAATCCTTCATTGTGTTTACAGACCTTTGAAAACCATTCCTTTTGTTTTTCTTTTTCATCAGCAGGAATTAAAGGCATCAGAGAGTCATGCAAGACAATAGCATTTTCTGAAGATTGCATTACAACATCAAGCTGTGATTTGACCAGTGAAACATTTTTCTCATCTTTCATGAGCTCTTTGAGAGACAAAAACATTTTATTTCATCCACTTTCCTTTTACACTCCTTTTGAGGATCGTCTCTGCAAAGATCGACAGCTGTGTGGCGATCATGTTACCAGAGACCTGGCTGGATAACAACATCCCAGACGCAGCAGTGGAGCTAGCAGTGGGGCGCTCTCTTCTCCAGGCGGACAGGACTGCAGCCTCAGAGAAACACAGAGGCGGAGCCGTCTACATATCACCGCTGAGCTAATGCTAAATTAGCACTGGAGGAGCTGTACTGCATGATCAGTCTGCAGATGAACAACAATCCAGAGGCGGCTGTGATCGTGGCCGGAGACTTTAACCACGTTGAGTTAAAGGCAGTTTTCCCCAAATTCCACTGACCCACACCCCCCACTGTACATTGCTGCTACAACTTTAAATCTTTAGATATTTATTGTATGTACATATTACATATTTTTACATATATTTATGTTTAAAGCTGGAAGTCACCAATATTAATTTCAGTATGTGAAAACATGATGAAATTATCATTGATATCCAGTGCTGCGCACTGCACTACACACAAGCCAAATGCAGCCTGACGGGCTCCAAACAACAGTCCAAAACTGCATCAATCTCCACACTTCATTGACAGTCAACACTCCAAGACAACACGCTAATTTCCACTCAGCAGTAACCATCAAACCAACATGACAGCAGAACATAACAGGCAGCATAATGCTGATTAGAATGCAATGTTGTCCGGCTGATGCGCTCTGAGGTCCTCGTTCTGCATGTTTGCTCGGTGATTCAATTATCCTCCACTGACTCCACTCCACGTTCAAAGCGTACGTGGCTTGATGGCTCTTTCTGAGGCTGCAATACGACTCAGATTGTCGCCTTTTTGCTGACAAATTTATGGCAACTACCAAAAAAAGGGAACGTATAGTCGCCAAGAGGCTAAGATGGGGAAAACTTTACTTGCCGCACGCACTGGCAGCAGACAATAATAATAAAAAAAAGACAACAAACAATACTATACCTGGCACGTACACTGATCATCAAAGCAAGCAAACACAGGAACAGTTAGACGCTGTTCTCTCGGCCGTGTCAGATCTGTGAACAATATGTGGAACAGTAATCACAGTGCTGTACTTCTGTGTATACACAACCAGTCACCTGTGTGTGCACTATTTTTCCAGCTATTGTTACACCTCCTGCACACAGTTAGCTGCAGTAATGAGGGCATCAGTTCACATATGACAAAACAACAGCTGGATGCTGAAGACATGGCGCAGCGGATGGCAGCCTCGGATACTGTGCTCTCTCGTACCTTTTGTGTTTTTGTGTTTTTACTTTGTTTTCTGCTCCCCCTCACTGGTCACACTTACCAGGGAGAAACTTGTAAACATCGGCTCATCAGCTTGTAAAACGTTGTTACCGGTTTTCTTCTAACCAGAAAGTTTTACGGAGATTTTGGTCGGAGGAGCAGCAGCTCTCTATGGGATTAGCCGGAGACGCCGTCATGGGAAACGCACCGGAGCGCTCGTCAGACTGAGACTGCATGGACCGCGCTCCCGTTGATTCACCTGGTGATTGTCCGCTCTCTGACCAACAAGATGGATGAACTGCTGCTCCTCAACAGGAAAAACACAGACTTTTGCAGATCTGCCGAGACCTGACTTGGCGAGCATACCCGGACAGTTCGCTCCATCTCCTGGGCTTCCACCTGATACGGGCGGACCGCACAGAGCTGTTCTTGGAAAACAAGGGGTGGCGAAATCAGCTTTACGAAGGTTGGTGTACGGATGTCACAGTGCTGAAGAAGTCATGCAGCCCTCATTTAGAAACTCTTTTTATAAACTGCAAACCTTTTTATTCGCAGCAGGAGTTCTTCTCTTGTTCATTCTGGTGGGAGTCTACATCCATCCTCAGGCCTGTGTTACTGAGGCCTTACAGCAGCTGGCTGACCAGATAAGGATTGTGGAGCAACAACATCCAGACTTCCTGCTCATTGTACTGGGAGACTTCAACAGAGCAAACCTCAGCCACAAACTGCCAAACTACACACAGCACATCATGTGTCCCACCAGGGACACAAACATCCTGGACCACTGCTACACGACTGTAAAGGACGCCTATCGCTCTGTTCCCCGGGCAGCATTGGGACTCTTCTGATCACTGTCTGGTTCATCTCATCCCGACCTACAGGCAGAAACTAAAATCTGCTGAGCCTGTGGTGAAGACTGTGAGGAGATGGACCACTGAGGCAAAGCTGGAGTTACAGGCCTGCTGTGCCTGCACGGATTGGAGTGTTTTTGATGCTGCAGCCACTGACCTGCATGAACTGACCGACATTGTGACATCATACATCAGTTTCTGTGAGGAGATGTGTGTGTACCAACAAAATCCTTCCTCACCTACAACAACAACAAACCCTGGTTTACACCAAAGCTCAGACAGCTTCGTCAGGCCAAGGAAGAGGCCTGCAGAAGTGGGGACAGGAATCTGTACAACTGAATCCCCCCCTGTATCCCCAAGAAACCCTCCATCACTGGACTAAATGACTACAGGCCCTGTCGCCCTTGACGTCTGTGGTCATGAAATCTTTTGAGAGACTGGTGTTGGCCCACCTGAAGGACATCACAGCCCCCCTCCTGGACCCCCTGCATTTGCCTACCACGCAAACAGCTCAGTAGGTGATGCAGTCAACATGGGACTGCACTACATCCTGCAACACCTTGACTCACCAGGGACTTATGCAAGGATCCTGTTTGTGGACTTCAGTTCAGCGTTCAATACCATCATCCCAGACATCCTCCACTCCAAACTCTCCCAGCTCACTGTGCCAGCCACCACCTGTCAGTGGATCTGAAACTTCCTGACTGACAGGAGGCAGCAAGTGAGGTTGGGGAGCATCACATCCAGCATGAACACCAAACAGGACAGGAACAGACTACAACAGACAGTCAGGACTGCAGAGAAAATCAATCGGTGGCCAGCCTGCCCTCCATTCAGGACCTGTGTGTCCAGAGTCAGGAAACGGGCAGGTAACATCACTGCAGATCCATCACACCCTGGACATAACCTGTTTCACCTCCTCCCCTCCGGCAGGCGCTACAGAGCTCTGTACGCCAAAACAACCAGACACAGGAACAGTTTCTTTCTTTACAGGCTGTCGCTCTGATGAACATTTAAACCACCAGTCAGAGTGTCAGGAAACAATCCCTGAATCATAAACATACATTGACCTCACCAACATAACATTTCTATAAACAATAAATGTATATTTAAATACATACTGTATATTCTGTACATAAGCTATCCCTTCATAAGCCATACAAGATGCATCACTGCACTCATTCTATTGCACTCCATTGTTAACACTTTAAGTTATATTTATGTTATGTTTGTGTTATGTTAAGTAAGTTATGTTTATTTATTTATTTGTTCTTGACCTTTTACGTACGAGAGGGTACTGTAAAAACCGGAGTCAAGTTCCTTGTATGTTCACACATAACTGGCCAATAAATCTGATTCTGATTCATTTGCCTACATTTATAGGAAAGCTGTAGTTCTGAGCTCCTTTGATGGCTGTTACAGACAAAAAGGTCTCTACACAATCTCACATTAACTTCCTTATTTCACTGTTTTAGTGGCAGCTGCTTTCCTCTGAGGACCAGTGAATCTGAACAAACCTGCTCTGTGTAAGCGGACTTCAGGCTTGAAAACAGCGTCCAGTAGTTTCCGCTGTCGCTCGTTCTCCTCTTTTGATCGAGAAAGTTCCTCCTCGTACTCTGCTATGGTTCTTTCAAACAGCACAAATATCTCTTCAGCAGCCGCAGTCAGTCGCTGCTTCACCAGCGCTCTCAGCATTTGGACTTTACACATTTTCACACAATCACACAAACTTTTTCTGCACACAAACTGCTGCTGCAGAGACTCTTCACAAACACAACGACGGGACGAAGCTCAACACGCTGCGCGCAGCCGCAGTACACACAACCACTTCCGGGTCTTCTTCTTCTTCTTTGGTGTTATTGGCGGTCGGCAAACAACGACTTGGCGCGTTACCGCCACCAGCTGGTCTGAATTCAGTACAGTGTTTGTTGGATTTGGCCTGCTGACTGAATGACTGGACTGTAACCTGGCTAGTGATGAGCTTGAATCTGAACAGATGATTGTTGTCGGTGGTCTCGTCTCCTCCATCCACTGCACCGCTAACAACGTTTCCAGCATTTGTCCAGCTCTTCATTCTACTTTTCTGTAGTTTCCCTTCATCTCTCTCCTTCATTAATGTTTTCCAAACTGTCAATTTTAACAAAAGATTTTGCCAACATGTCTGCTTTCTCTTCATCTCTCACTGCTGTTGTTTCACCTTTTAATCCCATTCATTCTTTTTCGCATTCTCAGATTTTTAACTATTTCTGACTCCCTTCCCACTGAGTTGCAAACTTTCCTCCAACACTCATTCTTTGCATTTTGTATGATTTTTCTTACATTTGCTTGCAACCTTTTATAATCAATAAGATTCTGAAGACTGATTCCTTTTTAACGTTTTAAATGCTTTATTCACACATTTCATAGCTTTACCACACTCCTTTGTTCACCATGGTACAATCCTCCTTTTGTGCTGACCTCCCTTCTTCTCAACAGATTTCTCTGCAGCCTGTAGAAGAGCCTTTCACACAGATTTATTTAGACAGTTAATATCTTCATTAGCATCAGTTACCTTCATTTGTTGGTAACGAATATTCCTAACTATCTCCCAATCAGCACTACTGAAAGACCAATCCTGCAGTCCTCCTGAATCATCATCTTCTAAATTCAAGCCCACTTCAGTTCTTCAGGCAGGAGCTGGTCTGGTTTTCATCAAAATGTTAATAATTATTAAGAATAGTCATTAATATTTCTCATTATTTAACGTTACCAGGGACCAATAACCAAAAATCTCAAATATATATTTATGATATATCTTGTCAAACAGTCTCACAGCGGTCCACTTATAATTGATCGATGAATGTTGAATCTGAGCTCCGACCCACAATCCAGCTGTTATTACAGGAAGTATGTACAATAACCACAAACAACGACAATTTAACATAAACAGAGTTTATTGACAGCAACAAGATCAATTACAATTAGTACTATTTCTGATCAACAAATATCTATCATCTCCTACACTACAAAACATTATACTAGTAAGCGAGCAAGTCAAGAACTAAGAGGTCAAAGCAAACGTCACATGTCACATGTGACGCCTGTGTGTGTGTGTGTGTGTGTGTGTGTGTGTGTGTGTGTGACCCACAAAGTCCGAACAGCTCTGAGAGACGATGAGCGTCTTTTCCACCACACAGCAGCAGGGCAGACGAAATGCTCTTCATCAGGTCTTGTACTGGTCCTTTAACTGGTGAAATTTTAACTTACTGACTTTGGTTCAGGCTGTAAAATAAGCCGAGTGCCGCAGCGCGTGTGAACACAATGTAAAACACAATAACAAACAGCAATAAAACAGCAGTCACAGGTGTGTAGTAGTTACTGTCTGATTACTGGACGCGGCGGTCTTTCCGTCACAATAATAAAACACAGAATTATGAAAAAACGACTCTACAGTCTCTGCCCAGACACAAGCCTCTTACTTGGAGTTGGTTTTGGTCGAGATCAGCTGATGCTCAGCTGACTCCATCGGATCCGGCAAAATAGTTTGTTTACTCGACCTGCGAGTTAAAGACTTGTGGCCTAACTTAAAATAAAGGAAACAAAGATGAAAATAAAAACCAAGAAAAGAAGAAGGGATGCTCCCTTTCAGCAGCCAGAGTCACAGGAGAAAAACCCAGAGGGGCTCTTGAAGTGGCGACGGTGCTGGAGAAAAAGTGGCGAGGAGCGGAGCATCAGCTCATATCACCTGCATGATGTCATCACTGTGTCGTGGGGAACTCCTGGGGTTTCCGGGGGGCTCGTCCAATGAGAAGCCAGAGTTCAAACCAAACTTCACACATGGGTGAGATCAGGGGAATTTAATGCTCTCTATACAAATGGTTGCAAAGACCCCCTGTGGACCCTGGTCAGGCTTTTGGGTTTCCATGTAGGCCTTCTATTGTTCAAGCACATGGCCTGAGATCCCAACATCAGGTACTGTAGGATAGTGGTCACTTCCTACTGTCGTTCCTCTGACAGCTTCACATGAACAAACAGCTGCCAATTAATCTGAAACTAGTGTGAGATCTAGTGCAGATTCTGTTCCAGTTCTGATATGAATTCTTGCATCACTTCTGTCATTTAAGCACACAGATTTGTAGCATTTATCTCCTGGTGATCAATAACAACAACTTGAAGCTTTTTCACTCATTTTATTGATTGAATGTCATCAGAAAAATGGCAATTTTAGTGTGAAACCTTTAGATATTTTGAATAACCTGAGCAACTGAAGAGTTTCTCTAATGAATGTGTCCTGTTGTGTCTTAGTAGATGTATTCAATCAGTAAAACTCTTTCCGCAAATAGTGCAACTGAATGGTTTCTCTCACATATGCTTCTTCTTGTGGCAGTACAGACTTTCCTTGGATCTAAAACTCTTGTCACAAATTGAGCAATTGAATGGTTTCTCTCCTGTATGAGTTCTCTGGTGGCTCAGCAGCCTTGACCTTTGTGCAAAACTCTTCCCACACACTGAGCAGCAAAGTGGTTTCTTGTCAGTTTTACATCTCTCATCACGAACAGAGACTTCTTCATTTTGTGGACAGTTTAAACCAGACTGAGCTTCTCTGGTCTCCTCCCAGTCATCACTGTCATCAGTCTCAGGGTCAGAAGAGTCTGAAGTCTTCTCATCAGCATCTGGTTGTAAATGTTGATCTGGATCTGAGTTCCTGGCTGGTTCTGGTCCTCCACAGTCCTCTCCATCAGCTCCTGTTTCCATCTGTTCAGTGTGTGTTTGATGAAGCTGTGAGGACTGAGGTTTCTCTTCATCATCTTCACTCTTCACAGGGACAGGAGTGAATGGGAACTTGCTGATATCAGCCTCCTCCAGCCCTTGAAGCTGCTCTCCCTCCTGACTGCTCCAGACTTCCTCCTGTTCCTCTTTAATGTGGGGGGGCTCTGGGTCCTCCTGGTCCAGACTGGAGCTCCGGTCCTGCTGCTCAGGGGGAACCTCTTCTTTCCTCACCAGCAGCTGCTGGACGTCTGCAGGAAACAGTGAATATACAAAGAGACGTTAAAGAGAAATGTCCTGGTTCAATCACATCACAGCTGAAAACTCCTCATTGAACTTCTGCTAACACAGGAACACTTTGAATATCCACATATAAACAGATGTTTAGATTTCAACAACCTGCATGTTCTCATGTGAGCGAAAAACTTCAGAAATCTTGAGCCTGCAGAGGTGGAAAGTACCAAAGTAAATTTACTCAAGTCCTATATAACTATCACTAACTATATAACGTCAAATCTTATGAACATGCAGCTTGCAGATGAGTTTTACTGCACACATTTGGGATCGAAACAATGATTTTTTTGTGCGAGTCCTTCAGCCACAGAACTTCCAGCACTGTCTCGGACAGCAGCCTGTCAGAGTTGCTCCTTGTCGTCATGTCTTTTTTTAAATCTTTTTTTCTTAATATTTATTTTACCTAATCCTTATAGTAACAAGTCAGATAAGGACTTTGACAAAGGATGTTGCTCCACTCGTTCTTGATCATTTTCGTGGTGTTTGGAGTACTTTTTTTGAGCTCGGTCCCGGTCCTGGCGGAGCAGCGCCATGGCTCCACCGTTTACACCAGGGACCAGCTCATGGAGCTCCGACGCAGCGGCGGGATGGGGGAGAGGCACGAAATTCTCCCCCTGAAAACCATCATCATCACAAAGAGCTACGGAAGAAGTACGGGGCTGTAGAGACGGGAAGAGACGGTGGCTAAGGAAGAGGAGATACGGACCATATATCCCCTCCATTTTTATGGGGAATGTAAGATCGCTGGGCAATATAATGGAGGAGCTAACAGCACGCACACGGAGCGACTGTGTGTTTTGTGAGGCCTCGGTTTTGTGCTTCACAGAGATTTGGCTGCACAACAACATACTGGACTCTCTGGTGAGGGGACAGGAGGAGGAGCTGTGTATGTGAACAACAAGTGATGCAACCCTGGACACATCACGGTGAAGGAGCATGTGTGCAGCCCGGATATCGAACTGTTAGCAGTGTGTCTTTGTCCATACTATCTGCCCAGAGAGTTTTGCCACGCCATCATCATCACTATTTACATCCCACAGGTGGCCAACGTGTCGCGGGCTAATGACGTCATCAGCTCCGCAACTGCAAGACTACAGACTCTGCACCCCAGTGCCTTCATAGCTATCTCTGGGGATTTTAACCCTCTGGAGTCCAGTGTATAATTGGCCGTTTTTGATTACTTTTATATTTTGCTTTTATATTTCACCTTAAGAACTGTTTACCATGCCTTGTTTGGTATCATTTTTTTCAGCACAACCTCTCATGTGTGATTTTACAGTTATTTTTTCATTTTGACATACTGTATTAACACACTGGACCTAAAACCACACAAAAAACATAAAATCCGAATATAAAAAAAAGTTAGATTTTGTAATGTGAAAACCACAAACATGTCTAACGAACCATTTTTAATAACTTAGAATGCAAATATAAGTTGTAAAGTTTCAAAAAATTATGTACAAATGTAGCAAATAACAAAGTTATTTACAACTGTTTACATTTAAATGCAGGCAATGCCTCAGGCGTTTTTTTTTTGTTCAACTATTTACAAAACAATCAGGTGTCACAATAAGATGCCACAAATGATTTGTGCCACTGTAAAAAACAGTTCCTGTCCATTACAAGACAGAGGGGCACATCACAAGCCTTCTTCCAGCACCAAAAACGTGCCAAAAGTGACGACAATATTCAGAAAAAAATATATTGTACATTATTTATTACAAGTCTGTTTTAATTGGCCAATCAATTTATAAACGCGTATGTAGTTTGAAGTCCGCATTTTCGACACAAATCGAAACTGAAACTTAGCGAGGCTGCGCTTTTCTGCTCCATACCACGCACCAAAAGTGACGACAATATTCAGAAAAAAAACAGCGTAAATTATTTATCATAAGTCTGTTTCTACTTGGCCTATCAACACGATTTAAAAACTGGTATGTAGTTTGAAGTCCGCACTTTCGACACAAGTTGAAACAGAGACTCTGTGATGCTGCGTCATCATAAATCAGACCTGTAATTTGGGTTAATCATGCCAACCTGTCATCATCCCTGCCCACTTTCAAACAGTTTGTGGATTGCAAGACCAGAGACAATAAAACACTGAACCTGCTGTATGTCAATGCTAAGGACGCATACTGCTGCACAGCTCTCCCTGATCTCTATCATGATCTGGTCCACTTAAAGCCTTGCTACATTCCTGAAGTCCAGCAGCAACCTGTGATCACCAGAACTGTCCGGAGGTGGTCACAGGAGGCAGAACAGACTCTACAGGGCTGCTTTGAGGTGATTGACTGGGATGTGCTCTGTGATGCGCAGAGAGAGGACATCGGAAAACTTTCAGACTGCATCACAGACTATGTTAACTTCTGTACGGACAATATCATCCCCATTAATGCCCCTTTTCCACTAGTACCTACTCGGCTCGACTCGACTCGACTCGCCTCGGTTTGTACGCGTTTCCATCCCGTGTTAGTACCTGGTACCATCCCGTGTTAGTACCTGGTACCAGGTAC
The DNA here is from genome assembly GCA_023238725.1 of Scortum barcoo. Lineage (NCBI taxonomy): Eukaryota > Metazoa > Chordata > Actinopteri > Centrarchiformes > Terapontidae > Scortum > Scortum barcoo. The sequence goes on from CM041548.1 coordinate 26,292,051, forward strand.
TTTCGTAGTTACCTACTCGGCCGGGGTTCCAAGCGAGCTGAGTCGAGCCGAAAATGTGACGTCGGCAGACGGCAGGCCGCTGATTGGCCAGGGCCTGACGTCACTAGATGCGTCGGGAGAGCGACTCGTTCATAAGAGTCAACCGCGCCATTTTTAAAACGCAATAACAACAACGAACACGATCAGAGATGCTGCACAGAAATCAACCCCGCTGGAGCAACGACGAGGTGCAGACATTTCTTTGTCTGGTGGCCTCCATTGCTCCGTAGTCGTTTCGTGTTTGTGTCGCATAACAAATGACGTCGCTGGAGTTTCGGCCATGCGTTGCCACGGCGACCCCACCCACGCTGAGGTGGTACTCCATTGTAATGGAAAACCACCTAAACTGAGTCGAGTCGAGTCGAGCCGAGCCGAGTAGGTACTAGTGGAAAAGGGCCATAAGACTGTGTGTTCAAAAGGTCACCCACTCCCCAACAGTTTCAAGGCACCCCTCTTTCAGCCCATCAACAGTTCACATGCACAGCCCAAAAGTCTGTGCATGGCCTTCACGTGAACAGCAACCCATCCACACTCTGCACCAATGGAGAAGACTCTGGTCACCTGTCCGTCACCTCAGCGGCTATATAAGTGAATTATTGGTCCGAACCGATGAAGAGGCTTCACAATCTGCAGTGTTTTGGACTTTGTTCAAGCCAGAAGAGAGACTTCACACTTTTCTGTGTTTTTTGGACTTTATACGGACTTTTAACATCACAATTTATTCATTCCTGTGCGTCCATGAGAATGTGAGTATACAGTGTTATTCTGCATCTGTAGTCTGCATCAATATAATATCATACCTTCTCATGTGTACCAACGGCGCTGTCATACAAAGTCTTAAATTGTTTTCAATAGTTAACATTATTTTGCAAATGTCCTTTATTCATCGCTATTCTCTTACTGCTGTCCTCTGTGCTGCTTATGAACTCCGGTGGTGCCGTGCATGTTATCAGGTGTACCGCTGTGTCGCCAGCATTAGGGCATGTTTGTTTCCATTGTGGGTGGCACAGTAGTGTAGTGGTTTGGATTCATTAGCACTGTTGCCTCACAGCAAGAGGGTTCTGGGTTCAATCCCTGGTTGACGGGCAGGCCCTTCTGTGTGGAGTTTGCATGTTCTCCCAATCCAAAGACATGCAGGTTAGGTTAACTGACAACTCTAAATTGCCCCTAGGTGGCGTGAATGGTTGTCTGTCTTTCAGTGTTAGCCTCGCAACTGACTAGCGTCCAGTCCAGGGTGTACCCTGCGAAGCAAGTACAAACGGAGGCAAGCCTGTTTTAGAGTGTGTTTTTTTTTACAGTCCCTAATTTTTGAGGACAGTAATTTTCCTCACTCGTTTTAACATTTGCTGTTATCAGTGTGTTCAGTTATTTCTACATTTGTATTCATGCTGTCTTGCGTATATTTATTATTATATACATATTTACTAATTTTACTAATGCCTGTCTTGTTTTTCTTATTCCCTTGTAGCAACCACACACACAAATACCGTCAAGAGAGTGTGTGTGATTCATTGGATCATTCACCTGTTCTAACCGGACAACCTGTGGAGTTTACAGTGACATTTATTGAATCAACAGCCTAGGATAAATCCCATTGTTATCACTGAGGTGACTTGTTGGTGTTCATAAATCCAACCCCTCAATTACACTGTGCGTTGTTTTCCAAACAACAAACCCTGGGTGACTAAGGACATGAAGGACATGTTGAACAGGAAGAAGGCGACATTCAGGAGGGGAGACAAAGAGGAGCTGAAGAAGGTGCAGACTGAGCTGAGGGAGAAGATCAGAGGGTGCAGAGGGCAAGGACTGTTACAGGAGAAAGCTGGAGAGCAGACTCCAGCAGAACAACATGAGGGAGGTGTGGAGTGGGCTGAAAACCATCACTGGTCATGGAAAGAAGGCGAGCCAGATGATGGAAGGAGACCTACATGAGGCCAACAAGCTAAATCTGTTTTTTAACAGGTTTGACAACACGGAGCCTCTGCCCACCCCCCATCTCATGTCTCACTCCTACGACCATACCCCTCCCCTACGCCCCTCCTCTCCTCCCCTGCATTACGTCTCATCAACACCTCAGCCCTCATACCCCCCACTGGGGCTCTCTCCACCCTTTCTTGTCACCTTCACTGCTGAAGATGTGAGGAGAGAGTTCAGTCGCTTTCGTCCAAGGAAAGCTGTGGGCTCTGACGGCCTCAGTCCCAGAGTGCTGAAAGGACGTGCCTCTCAGCTGTGTGGGATCTTCCAACACATTTTCAACCTGAGCCTGATCCAGATGGTTGTCCCTGACCGGTGTCTGGTTCCTGTGCCCAAGAAGAAGCATCCCAGCACACACAGCGACTACAGACCAGTGGCCCTGACGTCACATGTCATAAAGTCGCTGGAGAGGCTTGTGCTGAGGCACCTTCGCACAGTCGTCAGGGCCAGTAGGAGGAGTACAGGAGTGTGGACCATGCAGGACCATGCTGCAGATGTTTTATCACTCGGTGGTATCCAGCATCATCTTCTACACTGTAGTGTGCTGGGACAGCAGGCTGAAGACAGCCGACACTAACACACTCAACAAGCTCATCAGGAGAGCTGGATCTGTCCTGGGAGTTGAAGCTGGAGTCTGTGGCGGAGGTGTCCGAGAGGAGGATGCTGAGGAAGCTCCTCAGTATAATGGACAATGTCTCTCACCCCCTGCATTCCACACTGACGTCCTGTCAAAGCTCTTTCAGCCGTAGACTGAGACCACCGAGGAGCTGCACTGAACGCCACAGGAGGTCTTTCCTACCTGAGGCTATCAGACTTCTATAATTCCTCCCCCTTCAGCCTGCAGGGAAACTTAAAAAAAAAACTAAAAAAAAAACCTTACTGTAAATAAGATTAACAATATATCTGTATATATCTGCCCATAACCATAACATGTGCAATATTTTCTATTCTATTTATGTGTGAATAATACATTATGTACACTGACATAGTTTTATAGGCGATAGTATATTCATACAGTAGTTTATTATTATGTGCAATATTCTTCATGTGGATCTTTTTTTCTTGGAAATAGTTTTTACATTTATGTAAATGTCTCAGACTGGCTCATTCTCATTATGCAACAACTCCTGTGCACTCCTTTATCTTCAGATACAGATTCAGATTCCTTTATTAGTCCCACAGCGGGGAAATTTACGGCGCAACAGCAGCGAAAACACACAGTGGAAAATAGACAGTAAGAAATGCAAGACATAGAATAAAAGTAAAAAATAAAAATAAAATATAAAAAATACAATAAAAGAATCCAAAGATAAATAATTATAACTGTAACTGTAAGTAATACCTGTACATAGTACAGAGGGAGTGTGCCTGAGAATATACATATAAGAATATATATATCTCAGGTATAAATGAGTATGAATGCAAAACAGTGAAACAGTGAAATCAACAGTGAACATAAGTGTAGTGTTATTGCACAGAATCCAGTTTTTAAGTCAGTTATTTATTCTTTATTTGTTTATTGTTTATTTGTCTGCAGACTAGCAGGCATTTTGTTTGTTGTACAGTCTGACAGCAGCAGGCAGGAAGGACCTGCGGTACCTCTCCTTCACACAGCGTGGATGGAGCAGCCGCTCACTGAAGGAGCTGCCCAGAGCTGTCAGAGTGTCCTGTAGAGGGTGGGACGTGTTGTTTAACAGGGACGACAGCTTAGCCATCATCCTCCCGTTTCCCACCACCTCCCTCCACTGAGTCCAGGGGGCATCCCAGGACAGAGCTGGTCCTCCTCACCAGTCTGTCCATCCTCCTCCTGTCCCTGTCCGTGATGCTGCTGGCCCAGCAGACTATCCCATAAAAGATGGCTGATGCCACCACAGAGTCATAAAAGGTCCTTGAGGAGAGTCCCTGCACTCCAAAAGACCTCAGCCTCCTGAGCAGGAACAGTCTGCTGTTGCCCTTCTTGACAAGGGCATTAGTGTTGTCCGACCAAGTCCAGACTGTCATTTAGGTGAACACCCAGGTACTTGTAGGACTTCACAACGTCAATGTCTATTTCTATTTTTGCCAAGTTACCGCTCCTACCACACACACATCAGGTGGTAGGATGGTTTCAGGTTCCTTGGCCGCCAGTTCAGGGTCATACAGTGTTATGTCTCGTCGAATCTGTTAAGTTTTGTCTGTCATGTTTCTGTTTCCTGTTCTGGCTTGTCATCTTTTATTTTAAAATCCCTAACTCTACTCTCGTTTCAGGTCCCTTGACTTTCTCCCATTGTGTGTTTCCCGTCAGTGTGATTGTCTGCCCCGCCCTGATTGTTTCCACCTGTTGCTCCTTTCCTCATGTGTATATATATAGTCTGCGTCTCCCCTGTCTCTTGTTGCCAGATCGTCAAGTGTATTTCCTTGTGTCATGTCAAGAAGAGCACTTCTGAGATCCAGCCAAGATTGCTTTATTAAAACCTTTAAAACCTATTCTTGCCTCGAATCTGTCCTGCATTTGGGTTCACCTGCCTGGTTAAGATCTTAACATACAGGTGGGACAGAGCATCAGGTTTGGTGTTCTGTGAACCCCGGCCTGTAGGAGAGGGTGAACCTGAACCAACTGAAAAAGAGAGCCCACCTTGCTCGACGTGAGTTTACTCTTTTGGCCTTTCTGAGGTATTCCAAGTTCTTGTGATCAGTCCACACGCTGAACGGATGCTCTGCTCCCTCCAGCCAATGTCTCCATTCCTCCAGGGCTACCTTAATCGCCAACAGCTCCTGGTTCACGACTTCGTAATTGCGTTCTGCAGGAGACTCGAGAGAGAAAAGCACATGGATGAATACATTGGTCTTTGGGGGAGCGTTGGGACAGTATCGCCCCTACGCCCTCATTGGAGGCGTCCACCTCCACAATGAATTGCAGCTGAGGATCCGGCATGGTCAGAACAGGCACAGATGTGAACATCCCTTTGAGTCGATTGAACGCCTCCTCAGCCTGGGGACCCCACTGAAAAGGAACTTTAGGAAAGGTTAGTGCATGGAGCGGTGCCACCACCGCACTGAAGTTTCTTATGAACTTCCTATAAAAATTCGCGAAGCCCAGAAACTGTTGAACTTTCTTCCGAGTGCTGAGTGGGGGCCAGTTGGTTACCGCACTAACCTTCTCCGGATCCATCTTGACTCGGTTTTCAGTTACTATGAACCCCAGGAACGAGACTGAGGAGGCGGGGAACTCGCACTTCTCTGCCTTGATGTAGAGCTGATTCTCCAGCAGGCATATCAGGACCTGACGGACGTGGCGCTGGTGGGTAACAGGATCAGGGGAGAAGATTAAGATGTCGTCAAAATACACAAATACAAAGTCATTTAGGTACTCATGAAGTATCTCGTTTATGAACCCTTGGAGGACTGCTGGAGCGTTGGTGAGACCAAACAGCATCACCAGGTATTCGTAATGAACCGTGGGCATGTTGAATCCAGTCTTCCACTCGTCACCCTCTCTGCAGTAGAGCCTGGCTTTCGGTATGGGCGCTTCCGGAAGGAGATTGATGGCGCAGTCCCAGAGACGATGTGGAGGCAGAGAGGTGGCTTTGGCCATTTTAAATACCTCACGTAGGTCATGATAGCAAGGTGGAACTCTCAACAGGTCTGGATATTCGCCATGGTCCGGCTCAGGGCTCTTAGAGGTCACAGGCGTTCTGTGGGGAGAGAGAGAAGACACCAGACAGGAAACAGAGCACCCTAAATGAGGGGATGTCGGGCACAGTCAAAAAGATGAAATGAGATTATTTCACTGTGATCAGGATCTATAGACATGACTATGGGTGCAGTCTGGTGAGTAACTTTACTCAAAAGTCTTCCATCTAACGATCTAGCAAACACAGGTTGCACCAGGGGTTGAGTGGTTAAACCTTGTGAGCTAGTGCTTTGTCTATGAGACTCTCGTCACCTCCACGGTCTATGAGAGCGCTTAATGGAGTGGTTTTACCTTTGCCAGACAGCGTAACAGTGGTTAAGAATCTGTGAAGAGAGTCAATGTCTTTGGAATGGCTCACCAGCACCCTCCTCATGCCTGGTGAGCCTTGGCTTTTTGACAGGTACAAGCCTACCTGATGTCCAGTTAGCCCGCAGTAAAAGCAAGCCCCCTCCTCCACCCAAAAATGTGATGTCGGCAGATGGCAGGCCACTTATTGGCCAGGGCGTGACGTCACTAGATGAGTCGGGGAGAGCGACTCGTTCATAGGAGTCAACCCCGCCATTTTTAAAACCCAAGTAACAACAACGAACACGATCACAGATCGCTGCACAGAAATCAACCCCGTGGAGCAAACGACGAGGTGCAGACATTTTTCTCCTGTCTGGTGGCCTCCATAGTTGTTTCGTGTTTGTGTCGCATAACAAATGACGTCGCTGGAGTTTCGGCCTGGCGTTGCATATGACGACCCCACCCACGCTGAGGTTGTACTTTATTGTAATGGAAAACGACCGAAACTGAGTCGAGTCGAGTTTATATGCGAGCCAAGCCGAGTAGATGCTAGTGGAAAAGGGTCAATGGATAATAGCTGGGCATCATGTAGTTGGAGTCTCTGGTTTAGACAGAGCTGTTTTCACCGAGTTTATGTCCACTGGGTCCATGTCTTGGTCAGATCATACTGTTAAGATCTCGGACCAGGCAGGTGGACCCTAAATGCAGGACAGGAGACAGGTGTCAGTTTAAAGCGTTTTAATAAAAGAAAGTCTTACAATCCAAACAGGCTTGGTTCTTTTGGTCTTGACACAGTTGCACGCTCAATTGTAGAAAACATGAAACACTGAGACATGGACTCATGGAAACAGAAACTACGATCTGGCAATGAGACAGGGGAAACACAGACAATATATACACACGAGGTAACAGGTGGAAACAAGGTCAGGGTCAGGGTCAGGGCGGGGCAGACAATCACAACAGCAGGAAACACACAATGGGAGGAAGTTAAGGGACCTGAAACGAGAGGAGAGTTAGGGATTTCAAAATAAAAGAAATAAAAATGTGTTGATGACTTGGTGGAACAGCTTCAGTTTATCTGCCACATCATCCACTCAGTATATTCCAAAGCTCCAAAGAATAATTGTGCTGTTGATGAAGCTGTTGTTAGTGAATTGGTGGACAGACTATGTCACTCTAATCCTTTTACTGCAGCCTTTGGACCTGATGGTCCCTTTTCCTCTAAATTTAAGAGGGTAAAGTATTATAAGGAAAACTTCAGTGCAATTGAGCCAATAGAGTATATTTTGGATCCAGAGGAGAATTGCAGCTTTCAGTATGTGCCTGTTCTTCAATCATTACAGCAATTGTTGAAAAATGAAGACAATGTAAACAGGTTATTGACTAAACATTCAGAATACTCACAATTGGGATCCTTCCGTGATGGTAAATATTTCAAGCTAAATGAATTTCATGCTAATGATGAGTTCACTGTTTCACTTATACTCTACGTAGATGATTTTGAAATCTGCAATCCTCTTGGAACTTCGTAGAAAAAACAATAAGTCATAGCAGACAGCTAATATCAATTTATTTGGCTCTCCTTTGCAAAGCATATGATATAAAAAAATTGGCCATGAAACTGTTCTTGGGCCTCTTTTGAAAGATCTCACAAAATTGGAGAAGAAAGGAGTTTTTTGTGTTTCAGCAGACAGACAATCTTGGTGCGCATTCTTTGAGCGGACTTGTAGAAAACTTTTGTGGACATTATATCTGTATTATATTGGGGACGGTTCTATCAGCAAAAGGAAGTGCGTTCAGGAGCTTTTCCACCAAGAACAAAAGTGTCAGGGTAGGTGCGGGGTGAAGTGAAGTTTGGACCCAGGATGCAGACGAGGCAGGAGGCACAGTAGATTGAATAACTCTTTATTACAGGAACACGGGAACACAGGCAAACAGGAGGAACACGGCAGGCAGGACCAAGGCGGGCAGGAACAGGCGGGACAGGTGGAGGGTGTTTGGAGGAGGGATTCGGGAGCACGAGTCCAGGAAAATGAAGGGCTGGGGCAGAGTCAGAGCAGGAGCCCTCTGGCCCCGAGGCAGTAAGGGGACCTGCAATGGGGGCCGAAGCCCTCAGCTGGCAGCTGATGGCGTAGGCAGAACCCTCTGGAGGCCGACAGCGGAGGCTGAACTCCTCGGGAGACTGACGGAGGAAGCGGATCCCCTGAGGCGGTCGACGGCGGCGAAGGCGGAACCCCTCAGAAGGCAGACGGATGAGGCGGATCCCCTCAGGCGGGGTATCAGCGGGGAAGGCCGACGGAGACCCACAGAGTTCAGGCGGGGTGTCGGCAGAGAAGGCTGACAGAGAGGGCTCAGAGGCAGGTGTAGACCAGGTTGTCCCTGACAAGGAACCGGGTTCGGGTGTTGGCCAGGCCGCCAACAGATGCTCAGAAGATGATGTTGGCTGGACTGCCAACGGAGGGCAACCAGGTTCTTGTGAGGGCTCAGGGGTGCTGGACAGGGCTGTCTCTGGGGCACTGGGAAGCTCAGTCCCTGGATGTTGGCTTGGGTGCTGGCTGGAAACCGGCTGGCTTGGGTGCTGGCAGTCCCTTCCATTAGAAATACTTGATATGGGAATACAGCAGTGCTTCAAGGAAGTTTACCCAACCCAAACCTCTGTGAATTTGACCAATGTGGCCATACACCATGGAACTAAATGTGCTGCTGGGATGGTTTTGCCTTATGGGTCAACTGGTGGTCTACCTGATTTTGTTATGATTTCACAGATTGTTATTGTAGATGGCAGTCTCGGTTCCATTGTGAAAATGCTTAACAGCTGGTACGATGAACATTTTAGGGCATTTATGTTAGATCACTTTGGGAAAATTGCCCTGGTACAGCATAGTGAACTTGGGGACACATACCCCCTGACAGCATATATTGTGGGAGGAAAACACATGGTGACATTGAAATGTCACCATTCCACTTTTCTCTGTGGCAACAGAGGCAGTACTGAGGAATGCCAATGAAGACTTTGTCAAAGATCGTACTGTGCTGAACAATACTCGGGTCAGGTCTGAAATCATGGAAAAATTAGCGGACTACATGTACAGTTACACACCCTACCCCACAGGCCTTCAGATCTGTGAGGTGGCAGAGGCTTTAGTCAAAAAGCACTCATGTCTGACAGAACTAGGCAGTCGTAACGGCTGGACTGGATGGATGTGCAGTCTTAAATACAAGATGGGAAACTACAGGTCTCCAAAACCTTGAATTTCCTGAGGTTGCCTATAACTCTCTTAAGAACAAGCACCCGGATGACAAGACTCCTGCAAGGAATATAAAGAAAGCACGGAAAGGAGAAATGGTGTTTCTCCCACACTATCCTACAGGAGAGAGTAAGGAACAACAAGAGCTGGATCGAAACCAACTGATCACCAAATCAAAGAAGAAAGACAGTACAGCCATCAAGGACTTAATGTGCAGAACTTTTGCACATAGAAGACATGATGTTGTCAGCCTACAGATGAGCATCAGTGACATTAAGGACAGATGGCCCCGCCTTGTTTGATGTCTCACAAGTGAGTAATTGGTATTGTTGTAGCAGAGTTGTCAACAAATTGTGGAGAGAAAACATGCATGTTTCACAGTTCTACACTCACCGGGAACTTCATTAGTTACACCTGTGTAATCTAATGCAATCAAATACAACAGTTCTGCCATACATTGTACCTTAATGAAGCTTTTACATTTTCAGTTTTTGTTGGCATCGTCATAAAGGTGATAATTATACTGTTTACTATTGAGGTCATAGTGGGTGGTGCTGGAATGCATTGCATTAAAAAGTGTTCCTAATATTTTGTCCCCCTCAATGTAAATGAATTGGGCAAAAGTATAAGGACACCACTCAATATAATACACTCCAGTACACCACCACCATCCACTATGACCTCAATTATAAACAAAGTATAATTATCACCTTTCTGACTATGTCAACAAAAACAGAAAATTTATAAGCTAAATTAAAATAGAATTTATGGCAGAGTTGTTGTATTGGATTGCATTAAATTACACAGGTGTACCTAATTAAGTGGCCGATGAGTGTACATCCTATTAAAAATTCTATGGAACAGTTTCGCATCCTATTCATCTCAATATGGACTTAAGTTTTTGCTGAATAACAATAGATTGAGTCACCAGTTCTTTTTTCTCTTTTCTTATATCTCTCACTTTCAGGGTAGCGCAGAGTTTCAGTGGATCACCACACTGAATCTTGAGCCAAAATTGTGAAAAAAACACCCAAACTGCTGTCCTTTTTTTCAAGCGAAGAAAGGTGCTGCAGGAGAGAGACATCGGGCACAAATGAGTGCTCTACTTCAGGTATTAAAATTTGTCCTTCACGTATGCAATTTCTACCTTAACTGCCTTAGTTATAATTCCACCTGTCTCATTCACATTTTTCTCCTTTAAGTTAATTACCATCAATAATTACACATTCGTATCTTAATCAGACAACTTATGTTTATCCTCTCTGACTCTCCCTCCTGTTCAGTATTTCCTCCTCCTATCCTCTTGCCTTCCTTAACAATTCTTGCTTTTTCTTCCTTAAATAATTTGTTTTATTATTATTACATCACTACACTCTAATGTTACATTTCTCTAATGTAAATGCAGTTGAAAGATTTGAAATTAAAGCTTTTATAGTAAAGCAAAACTCTGCTTGAATGTGCAGAGTATTGGATTTTATTAGTTGTTGAAAGACTTTTTGTTCTGCAGAGTGGAATCCCCATTCAACAGAAACAGGAGGTTGTTATCCGATCCGTCTCATCGACCATCTGGGAGAAGATGCCAGTGCCTTGTTCAAGGACTTTGAGGTTAATATAATACTGTAGTTTTCGTGATTTGTAAGTGTTAGTTTTAAATATTTAGAATTTCTGCAGTATAGTTTATGTATATACTGCACAGATTGGCAAATCCATTCAAACTGCTAAAACCATTTAAAAAATGTTTGTAGAGGTGTTTATGGTTATACTTTAGCAGCCTGATAATCTGATAATTTTAAATGACGTTAAACACAGTGACCAGGCCCTGTATAACCCCACTGCACTCTGGGGCGACAGAGATTCATCAGCAAATAGTCTTGCTGCCTTCTGATGCTGCAGGGATTAATTTAATTTAATGAAAAAGTATGTATAGCATATAGTATATAGCAGCTGTGGACATCAGAAACTGTACGAATCACCCACATTCATTTAGATAGATCAATGCTGACTGATTTAACTGTCTGTCCTGCTTTAAATACATGAAATGTTATTCTCTGTGTCAATTTTGGTTGGAGAGAAATAAATTACATTGAAGCATTAGTTATTTTGTTTTTCTTAAAAGGAGATCTGTTATGTGTGTATGTTACCTGTTGTGTATTTCCTGTTTTATTTTGTAGTATCGTCTTTCCTCACTGGTTTAGCACTTTACTTCCTGCCCTTCGTGTTTCCCTCCTTTTTTGATTGCCTGCTCCGCCCCTATTGGTTTCACCTGTCCCCATTAGTCTCCTCACCTGTTTCCACTTCCCTTTCCTCCTGTGTATTTAAGTCAGTCCTTCTCCTTTTGTTCTTTGTCGTGTCATTGTTCCTCGTCGTGTCATTGTTCCTCCTTGTGCTTTCTCGTGCTTCTTGTACTTACTTGTGCTCCTTTGTGCTACCCGTGTTCCTGCATTCCTGCCTCGTCCCTGTGTTCCTGTGTTCCCGTGTTTGCCCTTATTAAAGAGTCAAACGTCTATCTGCCTCCTGCCTCGTCTGCATCTGGGTCCAACTCTACTTCACCGTGCACCTAACCTAACAAGATCAAAAACAAATTTGGGACCACCACAGTAGTATTGTTCAGGTTGTCCACTTTTATGTCCTGTTATGCTCTTCAGTAGGTGGTAGTATTTGTCTTATAACATGCAGCTTGAAAGTGAGCTCTAAACTGTTATCTGTACGATGTCTACAGGATGCTGCTGATGGATCTGTCAGTGTTCAAGAGGAGTTGACAGATAAAGTGATGAAGATTTACCTGCTGCGGAACCAAGATGGGTCAGTCGATGTTGGGATTGTGATTGAGGGCAGCATTGTCCTTAGCAGTCTTGGGGATCTTAGCAGAGCCTGCTGCTATCTGTTGGGACTGACCTACGCCTTGTATCTGAGATACCCCAAGAACCTCAAATACAGTTTTGAGGTATTCCAAAAGTACTGCTGGAGCTGGATTCTGGAAACCTTTCAAACAAGATTCAGAGACAGAAAAATGATCTGTGTATGTAGTTGCTTCTGTTGAGCAAGATGCTCTCTTAATGAGGGAATGTTTCATTGGCATGGTCTACCTGTTGAAAGTTTAGCTGATACTAGCTACTATTGTTTTAATGCTTACATAAGAGTTGAGGTTTCATTGGTAGTGAAATTGCATTTTGTACTGGTATTGTTTGATGTTGAACTTTAATGTGAAGTGTCATTGTTCTTGGTGCATTTTAGATGCTCTCAGATGCTCATAGCATGAACTTTGTCACATGCTCATTGGCAAGAATAGTCATGGTTGAGTTATTGTATATAAAATGCCAGTAATTTTATTATGTCATCCCAAGTTAAGAGTTCTATTAATACCAAATAGCCTCTTTGACTGAAGTGTTACTTTTACCTAATATACAATTATGTGGTGGAACAGGAGCGCAATGACAGTGGACAATGTAGAGGGTGGGGGGAGTGGGAGGGATCAAGCAGGGGGACAGAGTTCAGTAGAGAAACAGCTGTAGGAAAAAAGCTGGGTCAACTTTAGGTGAATTGAGTAACCATGGCAACGTGTTTTGCTCTCACCTGCACCGACTAATCAAACAATCGACTCAAATAACAGTCGAGGCAGCTGGTCAGTCTGTGAACACGAATTATTAATGTTGGACCTCACTTCTTCAGTAAAATGTCTCAACATCTGGTTCAGACGTTGATTTCCACTCTGGGAGCTTTTTTTGATATTTGATAAGTGTGAGACTCATTCTGTAGTCAGCTGTGATAAATCTGTGCAGATAATAATGTCCTGAGATTTACAGTCTGTGTTCCACCTTTAACTTTTAGATGTCTACAGATTTATTATAAATGAAGAAGAGGTTCCCCCTGAGCAGCAGATGCAACCAGATGCTGACGACAAACTCTCACACTGTTCTGCACGAACAACTGAGGTCCCTGTAAGTGATGTTGGATTAAATAATGGCAAGAAACCATTTAGTTGCTCTGAGTGTGGGAAAATATTTGGTCGTAAGACACATCTGCGGGAACACCTGAGATGTCACACAGGAGAAAAGCCTTTCAGCTGTCTAGTTTGCAAGAAGTGTTTTTCATGGAGGAGACAGCTGCAGGGACACACGAGAATCCACTCAGGCGGGAAAAGACTGAGCTGCGTTGTTTGTGACAAAATGTTCAACTGACCCTATCAGCTCAAAATCCATCAGTGTGTCTCAGTCCACACAGCTTCATCAAAGCCAAACTCAACCTCCGTCAGGTTTAAACTCTCACATAAGTCAGAAAAACCCTGCTGGTGAGGCGGGAGATGTTACTAAAAAACAGTTTTCCTGCTTTCTGTGTGGGAAAGTGTTTGGCTACAAGGACTCTCTGCTCAGACACATAAGATGCCTTACAGGAGAGAAACCATTCAGTTGCTCAGTTTGTGGAAGGCAGTTTAGAGAAAGGGGAAACATGGGACAGCACATGGTCGTCCACACTGGGGAGAAACCTTTCAGTTGTACTGTTTGTGACCAAAGGTTCAGCTGGCGTAAACAGCTCAAGAAACATAAGTGTGATGGTGAGAGCAGAAGCAGCAAATGAACTTCCTGTTTTGAATTATGTTGAATTCAATGTCCATATCTCCACGTCTTCCACCGGATGGACCTCACAGGTGCACGTTTACCTGTTTGAACTCAGAGAAGTTGTTCGGTCTGTTGAGGAGGCATAATGTAGAGTGTGAAGGATGAGACACCTTTATTGTTCTTGTTGTGTCTATACTGGCCTATAATTGATTCCAGTGTGAGCGATGGGGGACAACATCATAGTTCTGAAGATAACAGGAGGCTTCAGCCGTAAAGTTCATTTGCAGGTGGATGTTTTCCAAGGTTTGTGTTTTTAGTACAAAATCTGAGAGATAGCAGACGATACAGAAGCTCTGAAGCTCGGTTCACTCCGATGAAGACACAGTTTCAGTCCTTTGTGCAGCAGTTTGTGTCAAATGAAGAAAATCGTGACGTCTCTGGTGCTTCAGAAAAAACTGAGTTGAGTTTGACTGTTTTTAAAGTTTTGCAGATAAACAATGTCAGAGGCACATTAGTGAGAAAAGAAGAGAGCAAGTGAGAACTATGAAGATGAACCGTAGAAAGACATAAAAATGAGAATGAGAACATTTCCTCCTGATAAGAAGCGATGATTTAATCAATGTAATCGGCCAGTTAAATGAATATCAGTCTCCAGTCACATCACGTTGTGGCTTGTGAAATATTAAACAAGACTTTACTACACCAGAAAGGTACATTCATATTTAATTTCAGTAAAAATATTCAATACACTACACTTCACTTCACTGTTCATTTCACCTTTTCCACTTGAGATATTATATATTTTATATATGTATATTCTCAGGCACATCTTCTCTCTGTACTGTGTACAGGTATAATTATAATTATAGTTATAATTATTTATTTTTAGATTTTTTTTTGCTAAATATCTTTTTTTTTGTTGATTTCCTATTATTTATTTCCACTGTGTGTTTTCGCTGCTGTTACACTGTGAATTTCCCTGCTGTGGGACTAATAAAGGAAATCTGAATCTGACTCTTTGGAAAAGTTACTGTCACATCTAGAACTTTTATTGTTCATATATGAGATTAAAACTAATGAAGTCCTAAAACTTTGAGTCACTACTAATTCACAAAAACAAAAAGTGGGAAATTGTGCAGCTTATATTGTCTCGTTAAGTCTGAAAACATTTGAGGAAATGTGGATCATTGAAATCACCCAACAAGCTGCAGCAACCAACCAGTAAGTTTTTCAGTGCACACGAATACTCACATGTATGTTCAGATAGCCAATCAGGTCTCTGTTATAATGAGGACACAAAGGAGGTCATCTTTATTGAGGCTTAGTATAAAGTACATGTAAAAATCCAAGAAGGACTGAATCAACAGTCCAAATGGCTGTATTTTATTATTATCAATAATATATTATTATTATCAATAATATATTATTGATATTATTATACATGAGACATTTCATTATTTTTACATTCTATTAATACAGGAATGGTTTCTGATTATTTGTTGCGATGTCTGATTGAAAAAAGCAAAAAAAGAACTACAAGTCGACCCGTCATGCATTGCGCGGGGAGCTACTCGAGTCTGCGCAGTTCGATCCGAATCGATCGTGATCACGGCAGAATCCGGATCAGAGTCGCGTCCAGACAGCGTGAGAAAGATGAGCAGCCTCCAGAGTCTGAAGGTCTTCATCAGCCAGCGTCTGTCCGCGGCTGTGGACGAGATTTTCGGACACTTTGAGAGAACAATCACGGAGTGTGAGGAGGAGCTGAGCCGCAGACACCGGAAGCTGCTGGAGCTGCTTTTAAACCCTGAAACCGGGCTGCGGAGAGAAGGTGGGTCCGGGTCTGGTCCTGGTCTGCTTCTGCTGCTGCTAACAGGCTGATGTAGCATTCCAACCTCTCTGTGCTAAGCTAACGTTAGCCTGTCAGCTAAAGACAGGCCCACCGGAAGTTGTCTAAAAATAAAAGTCTCAGAGGGTGCTGGTCAGTCACAGGGAGAGTGACCAATAAACCTGCATGTCTTTGGACAGGAGGCTGAATCTTCCTGCTGTGAGGCCAAAAGTGTTTATTCTTCAAATTAAGTCATCAGAACAGATGTGAGGTTGGTGTAGAAAATTGTGACAAAGTCCAAGTTGTATGGAAATATTTAAATCAATAAGTACAGATTTCTTCTCTTTCAAAACTATCCAGTTCTGAATAATATTTAACACAAGGGACATCATGGGCACCATTAAACAGTACACTGTAAGTAAATGTTCAAAAATGCTGAATATAATTTATTTTAGCTCCTAATTCTTATGAATTATCATTTTAATAGCTGAATTTTCTCTTGTTGTATATTCATTTATGTCATTTTGTTATTTGAATATTTGAATCCTGTTTGTTCTGTTTTTTTCTGTTCAACAATAACCAAGTTTTTCATTAAGTTTTAATATAATAATGAACTATAACTGATTGATGTTGAATTGTACCCTGTGGATAAACTGATAAATCCTTCATGGGATGAGTGATTCTGTTTGATCAGGAAACTTTTGTGATCTCTTCAGCATTGAGTTCTTCTGTGTGTTATAAATAAAGGTTGGAGGAAGATTACTTATTACCCACCTGTGAAAAACATTTTTCAAAAACATATTAGATGATAAAGGAGTAATTTAATACTTTAAATATTTTATATATCTGAATATGAACAGTTTCCCATAAAGAAGTTTCAAGGAAATTAACTTTCTTGGGAAATTATACAGGCAACATGTCTTAATAAGTTTGGCTCATAAGGTGCTGTATAATTAGACAGTGGCACTATACACACACACACACACACACACACACATTATACACATATATATATATATATATATATATATATATATATATATGTATATAATTTCACAGAACCAAGTTGTGCGTTTTGAAAATTCTTCATTCAGATTAAAAAATCTGTTTTTAATCAGCAACAACTATGTATATTAATTCACGTTTAATACTAAATTCAAACCAGTCCAGATAAAAATAAGCAATTTAATATACAAAATCAGTGAACGAATGATGGATGTTTTTCTTTGGTAATTACACATTGCTAATTTCATCTAAATAAAATGTTACATATCGAGCTTTAATTGACAAAAACTTGTTTGTTTTTTCTGTATATTCACTGTTTCCTGCAGACGTCCAGCATCTGCTGGTGAGGAAAGAAGAGGTTCCCCCTGAGCAGCAGGACTGGAGCTCCAGTCTGGACCAGGAGGACCCAGAGCCCCCCCACATTAAAGAGGAACAGGAGGAAGTCTGGAGCAGTCAGGAGGGAGAGCAGCTTCAAGGGCTGGAGGAGGCTGATATCAGCAAGTTCCCATTCACTCCTGTCCCTGTGAAGAGTGAAGATGATGAAGAGAAACCTCAGTCCTCACAGCTTCATCAAACACACACTGAACAGATGGAAACAGGAGCTGATGGAGAGGACTGTGGAGGACCAGAACCAGCCAGGAACTCAGATCCAGATCAACATTTACAACCAGTTAGTAATGACAAGGCTTCAAACTCCTCTGAACCTGAGACTGAAGTCAGTGATGAAGATTTTAAGGACACCAGAGACGCAGAAGGTTCAAACTCTCATTATAACAATCAGGTGCCTGTGACTGATGCCCGATGTAATGCTGTCAGAAAATCGTTTATCTGCTGTGAATGTGGCAGAAAATTTGGTCGCAAGGACAGTCTGCGGAGACACATGAGGTTTCATACAGGAGAGAAACCATATAGTTGCTCAGTTTGTGGAAAAAGATTTTCTCAGAGACCAAACTTGATTCGTCACATGAGATGTCACTCTGGAGAAAAACCTTTCAGTTGCTCGTTTTGCGACACAAGTTTTGCTGTGCGAAGCGCATTAGTAAATCACATGAGAATCCACACTGGGGAGAAACCATTTAGTTGCTTATATTGTGACAAAAGCTTTACACAAAAGGGAGGTCTAAAGAAACACATGACAGTCCACACAGGAGAGAAACCATATAGTTGCCCAGTGTGTGATAAAAGTTTTTCTCAAAAGGCCAATCTAACGTACCACTTCTCCGTGCACACAGGACAGAAACAGTTCAGCTGCAGCGTTTGTGACAAAAGATTCACTTGGCAGTCGCAGGTCAAGAGTCATAAGTGTGTTGGTGAGAGCAGCGGCACTACCTGAAGCTGCAGATTCAGCTGTAAATACACACTGGGGCAACTTTCTGCTTTAAATCTGTTACTTCTCATTCAGAGTGTTTAGGTAATGGAGTCAGGAACTGAAAAGAGTGAATAGAAAGAAAGGGAGTTCTCAGTAATACTGCAGAGAGCAGTTTTATGAGTTTAAGATGGAAGTGTGAAACTTTTGTCTCCCTCATGTGGCAGTGAGAGTGATTACACAAACACTTCAGCACGTGTTTACCAAGCGTCCCTCCGCCACACTTCTAGTTGCTAAACTTGTCCCCTTTCGACTCTGATTGGTTGATGTAAAATGAATCACTGCACCAGCGCAGAAGTGTCACCATTTTAAAAATTAATAAAATGTGAAATTCAGGGGGATTTACCAGGTGAGTTTTTATCAGCATTGAATGAACTCATTTGGCTCGAACGTAGCAGGTGTTCACTTCTATATAAAACTCCAGCGCCACAGCTTTAACATTATAAGAACTAAACATACTAATATTAAAAATGGAAGTACTGTGTTGGATATACAGTGATGTTTTGACATGTAAGTGAAAATCTTGATATTTCCAGAAAATAAATGTTCACTGAGAAATGAGTTTGGACTTCTTGCTTTCTGTTTGTCAGGGTTGTCGGTTCAGATCCAGCAAAGGCGGTTTGGTAGCTGGAAAAGACGCCAAACTCCTCATTTCTTATTGAGTGTGGCAGCATCGTCTCCCTGACATGTCGCAGTCGTGTGTGAGATGGAAAAATAACAAGCGAAAACACTAAAATACTTTAATTATGAGGGATTAATGAACTATTTCTTCAATACACCACCGTTTCAAATGAGCAGATATCATAAAATATTCATAGTAACCCTAATAGAAGTATAGTTTTTATTAATATGTAGATAATAAGATATAAAAAGGTTCTTGTGAATGTTTAGGATTAATAAATCTGTGAAAAGATTTTATTGAATGACTTTATATAATAACTTTTTTTTTTAGAAATGACTGATAAACTCGTACAAAGAGAACAAACAAACTCACAAAGAACTGTTTGAGCACATTTAGAAACAGACAAGTTCATTTTTGATCTGGGTCATTATTCTTTACATGTGCCGCTTCACGCAGTGATAATTACAGCTGCTGTCCACCTGTAAACAGTCTGCTCATCCTCCATTTTAAAGATCTACTTTATGCTCTCGGATAGTGTCCATCTACTCAGATAGTTAATCAGCTGTTAGCAGCTCCCGTCTGTGGATCGTGGATCGTTCAGACAACCATCGCTGGATTACTGTGATACTGAGGGAAACTTCAGAACAGGAAGCTGATTTCTGGAGTTTTATTGCAGAGGGACATGAGAGATCGTGATATCCTCAGGAAGTGAAGTCACGCTGAAGAATTCAGAATGAGGACAATTGCTTCCTGTCAATTTAATCTTTGACCACCTAAAAAATAAAAGCCTGTGTCACCAATTCCTCTTATAAACTGATTCCAAACAGGTTTTAGTGTATTCAGGCATGCACTCACTAGAAAAGTCAGTTTACTCAAAGCTGACAGTATTCAGACTAAATGTAATTGATTTTTGACTTTGTGGAAACTATTCTCCCACAATGCAACGCCCAGAAGAAATCGAGCTGCTCACAGCTGAGAAAACATATATAGTGTAAAAATAAAAATAGTAAATAGTGAGTGGTGGTAAAACAGCCGTTTGTATTATACCTGTGAACACTGTAGGATTACAGCAGCCCTAACGTGACACATAGCATCTGACTTAACACGTTTCAGAAATTGTACTATTCTTCATTTATTTCATTATGAGAGAAAACCCATGATGACACTGGGACACATGGACAGGACGAGCCTTCCTGTTGAGCTACAGCCATCCTGTCTTTAGTGTGTCAGGTCAAATCTGATCTAGAGAAGAAAGGAAACCAAAACAGAATTTATAATGATTTTTTATTGTAAACCACATTCTTACATTTCCTTGTTGTTCTTGTTTACCACCGAGGGGCAGCGAGAAATGTAACTTGAGCTTCATTTACTGACACTGCTGTCAACAGCACACTCATGTCTTTTGAACTGTGACTGCCATGTGAAGCTTTTGGCACAAACGCTACAGCTGAATGGTTTCTCCCCCGTGTGAGCCGTCATGTGTCTTGTCATGTGTCCCTTTCGTGAAAATCTTTTACCACAAACTGAACAACTAAAAGGCTTCACCCCCGTGTGGGTTCTCATGTGCTGAACCAAAGTGTGACGCTGAGTGAAACTTGTGTTACAAACTGAGCAGGAAAAAGGTTTTTCTCCAGTGTGAATTCTAAAGTGTGCAACCAAATCTGAGCGCTGCCTGAATCTCTTACTGCAAAGTGAGCAACTGAATGGTTTCTCCCCGGTGTGGACCCTCATGTGTTTATCCAATGACCACCCATGACTGAAGCTTGTGTTACATACTGAGCAGCTGAAAGGTTTTTCTCCTGAATGACACCTCGTGTGAGCCACCAAGTGTTCCCTCCGATTGAAGCTTTTATTGCAGAATGAGCAGCAAAACGGTTTCTCTCCTGTGTGAGCTCTCATGTTTCTCTCCTGTGTGAGCTCTCATGTGTCTCTTCAGATTCGTCTTGTGGCCGAACGTTTTCCCGCATTCTGAGCAGATAAATGATTCCTTCTCAGTATCAGTTATATTAATTATCACAGAGTTTGAACCAGACTGAGGTTCTGTGGGCTCAGTCCAGTCATCATCACTGTCTTCAGTCTCAGAAGAGTCTGAAGGCTTCTCATCAGCATCTGGTTGTAAATGTTGATCTGGATCTGAGTTCCTGGCTGGTTCTGGTCCTCCACAGTCCTCTCCATCAGCTCCTGTTTCCATCTGTTCAGTGTGTGTTTGATGAAGCTGTGAGGACTGAGGTTTCTCTTCATCATCTTCACTCTTCACAGGGACAGGAGTGAATGGGAACTTGCTGATATCAGCCTCCTCCAGCCCTTGAAGCTGCTCTCCCTCCTGACTGCTCCAGACTTCCTCCTGTTCCTCTTTAATGTGGGGGGGCTCTGGGTCCTCCTGGTCCAGACTGGAGCTCCGGTCCTGCTGCTCAGGGGGAACCTCTTCTTTCCTCACCAGCAGCTGCTGGACGTCTGCAGGAAACAGTGAAATGCAGAAACTTTAGCTGTAGTTTTACTTTTCCATTTCTTTTTCATACAGTCCACATGTTGGTGAATTTTGTAAAGAAAAATCAGGACTGGATAAACAGGTTGTTTACTGTCCGTTACCGTAAAGTTGAGAATACGGCCGCTCATTTCCCGCCACAGTCACCAACGACATTTTCGCGCGAACCTCGTCAGACCTCTGACGTCACCGGCGACGTGTCGATCACTTCCGTCCCCGTCAGCCTACCACCGGTTAGCATGCTAAGCTAACTTCAAACAGCTTCGTAGTGGAGACTCAAAGCTGCAAAGACAAAGTGAAGAGCTGAAAGACAAACCGAGAAGGAAATGATCGATTCTGCTGAGTCTCTGCGCCACAAACACAAACTACAACACTGACACGGACCATTCACTCTGGACGCCATGATTTACATTGATTTACAAATATGACGTCAGCAACAGTAAAGAGCTTCCGGGGTAGATTAGTTGCTTCAAATTAAAAGACAGAAAGATCAAATTAATTCTTTTTGATCCCTGAGCGGGTAAATTCAGTGTTAAAACGTTAATGTGCACAGAGAGATGCATAAAATAATTACAACATTAAAGACCAAACAGAAATGAATAGCTATTATTAAAAACAACTACAATGATTTACACTTTTACAAGTTCTTAGTAAAACAAATTGTAAACGGAATTGAATTTCACAGTTTTGCATACTATAAATGAAACTAATATTGCACCATCTATTAAACGTAAGTCACAAAGTTCCTCCGAGAATCTCTGAATGTGTTACAAACTACCAAACTTTACAAACTACTGTTTATTGTGCCAGATGAAGATTTAGTTTATCAAAAACACCAGGATGTCCTCCTGAGTAGGCCCTATTTTCAGATTCAGAGTCAGATTCCTTTATTAGTCCCACAGCAAGGGAAATTTACAGCGCATAACAGCAGCGAAAACACACAGTGGAAAATAGACAGTAAGAAATACAAGACATAGAATAAAATAGAAAATAAAAATAACATAAATAATTATAACTATAACTGATTTTATTTTTTATATATATATATGCATTTTATAAAGAAAACTATAGTAGTAGTATAGTATAGTAATAATATATTGATCAACTATAAAAACACATACCTCAAATTTACACTAATTCAAACCAGGTCATCATTAAGACAAACCTGAGAAAATGCATTTAATTGTTCTGTGGGACATTGTCAAAAACAAATTATTAGCAAGCACAAGGGAGCACAACACATTTACACATCATCATCGTCACTTAAGTCTGAGTCATCTAGGTAGTCGAATATAAGGAGAACAACAGGGAAGTTGGTCCTGTAGTCATAGAGTCAACAGTCGGAGTCTCTGAAAGTTTTGTGAAGAAACAGCATGGGAGGCACATTGATAATGTCAACAACAAAATACAGCACAAAGAACCTCTGAGAACACACACGTCCAGTTGTCTAAATGGATGCCATGGTGTTGGTTGTTCCATCGATGTTTGTCAGCGGTAGATGTTCAACGGTGGTGAAATCTCAGTATTTCACTCGTGTGTGTGTGCTCAGCTTGTCGATCCGTGTATGGTGTATTGTGTTAGTCAGCGTAGCAACAGGAGCGGTGCTTGGCTCACAGTCAGCTGTTGTGTTGGATCAGCGTCGGACTTCTTAAGAATCAACAGAAGTCAGACATGTGTGTGTGTGTGTTGTGATCAGTGGTTGGTGACTCTGCAGGTGCTGGTACCCTTTTGCAGTGGCTGGTGTGGATCCAAGTTGTTCGTTCTGCCACTTTCACTTTCAGCCGCCGTGTGAGTAGTGAGGAGGACCTGGAACGGTCCATGCCAGGGTTTACCTGCCACCTGTTGTCTGATGCTAGACAGGGTATGAGAGAGGTTAACACAGTAAGTTAGCATGAAATTTTCACAAACGGTGGTAGGAGGAGGCGGCAGCTCCCTCGGGTGTCCTGCTCTGATGTGTGGAGGCACTGCAAACAAAACTTCATAAAGGACTTAAACCTGTGCGGGCTCCTCGCTCCTCCTCATTCTCATGTACATCAGAACAATAGGCAGTGCTTTTGTCCATGTCCAAGTTTTGGCCAATTTGGATTTTAGCATCCCATTCTCTCTCTCTCTCTCTCTCTCTCTCTCAACAGCACCTCCACTGGCTGGGTGATATGCACTGTGGTTTTTGAGATCTATGCCTAAATAAGCAATGAGCTCTTGGATGGCCTGATTAACAAAATGGGTGCCATTGATCATTTTGTTGGGATGCCCCATCGTGGAATGATTTCTTGGAGAAGGGTCTTTTGCCACCACTGATGCCGTCTGCTTTGTAGCAGGAAATGCCTCGACCCACTTTGACCACATGTCCACTATCACCAGACAGTGTTTCTTACCTTCAGATGGGGCTAGTTCTACAAAATCCATCATAAGGTGTTCAAAGGTCGAGTGGGTGGGCTGCCTGTTGGGTAACCCTGACTGGTCTGCCCGCATTATGTGTCGCACACACCATACAGGCTTGATAATACTCTTGAGCATATGCTGAAAACCCTTTTGTGAACCAGTGTGTGCTGATCATAAGCTAGCATCCCCCCTTTTGACACACGGTCTGACCCTGTGTGTCAACTTGGCATAGTGAGGAAAAAAGTGGGAGGGTAGGCATGGATTACCACAGGGCCCCCACCACACAGAATCTCTGTAGGAGGCACCACACGAGGCCCAGAGACGTCTCTAAGTCGGAGTGGAGAATGACTGAAGAGCTGAGAGAGAGGGAGGAATAGAGACAAGTGTCAGTTGGAGCCGAGATGAGTCAGGGAGGGGCTGCTGCTGTGCTGCTGTGCTGCTGTTTTGGCGCAGCGTCCGCTCTTGCATTCCCCCAGGGAGACACCATCAGAGGCATGTGTGTGCTGCTACACACTTACAGACAGAGATGGCTTTGGGGAGCAAAATAACATCTAACAAGGCAGTGATCTTTGAATGGTGCAGGATTGGCTTGCCATCAGATTAAAAAAATTCCTGTGTTTCCACAGAGCCCCAAAATCATGAACCACACCAAATGCATACCTGGAGTCAGTGTAGATGGTTACAGTCTTACCAGCAGTGAATTTACAAGCCTCCGTGAGTGCGACCAGCTCTGCTGCCTGTGCTGAGAGGTGATGAGGAAGAGGACCAGACACTAAGAGTGGCATTATCTGAAACCACAGCAAAACCCACATGATTAACCCCCTGTAAGTGGGTCCCGAGTTCGCAGAACCGTCAACATACAGAATGAGATCAGGGTTGGTCAATGGAGTGTCAGAAAGGTCAGGTCTGGGAGAACACACTACTTGGAGTTCAGCCAAGCAATTGTGTGGCTCCCCATCATCAGGTCCTGGAAGGAGAGAAGCAGGATTTAAAACATTGCAGCATTTGACAGTTACATTAGGCATGTCCAGCAGGAGGGTGTCATAGCGAAGCCACCTCGCTGTGGACAGGTGCGAAAGTCTTTTGCTTGAGGAGAATGAGAGACACCGCATGAGGGACGAGCAGCATTGTTACATGCGCGTAACCTACAATGTCTCGAGACGCCAGCAGAGCTTTTTCAGCAGCAGCCACTGCACGAAGGCAACGCGGGTGTTCTGCAGCGACTGGATCTAGTTTGAAATAGGAATAGGCAACAGGTAGGAGTTTGTCACCGTGAGTTTTGAAGTTTAAGAAGAACTGATGTCATGCAGCCATCACGTTCATCAACTGCCTGTGTAAAAGGTTTTGTGGGGTCAGGCAGCCCGAGAGTGGGAGAAGACTGCAGGGCTAATTTAAGGTCTATGAAAGCCTGGTCAGCCTCACTGGTCCATGTGATCTTGGGAAGAGAGGTTCTTCCCATGAATCAGAGAGCTAAGAGGATCCTCCAAAGCAGCATAGTTAGGAATGAACGAGCGGCAATAAGAACACATCCCTAAAAAATATATTAAAGATGGCACCGCGCGAGTGGCAGCCTGTAACAGCAGCTCCTGCTCACCTGTTGAGCTTTCTTTACTTTTTACTTACTTCTATTCTTGCTACTTTTTGTTTTTGTGTGTTTTAAATCTCTTTTCATCATGCACACAAGACTAGTAGAGTTTGCACTGGTGGCTCTACTTGTTTTTTCACTTTTTGTTACCGTGTCCGGAGACCTCACAGGGAGCCATGGCTCCATTGTTTACAGCAGGGATCAGCTGTTAGCCCTGCAGAGCACGGTGGTGCTACCTAAGGAGTGACCCGATGTTCCCCGCAAGCTGAAGAGGACGGGGACACCGTGCCGGGGTCGAGCGCCGCGCCAGGAGGAGACGGTACCGGCCCGTCCTCCCCTCCATCATCATGGGGAATGTAAGATCTCTCCCCAATAAGATGGACGAGTTAGCGGCGCTGACCCGGCATCAGCGGGAGTATCGGGAGTGCAGCCTCCTGCTGTTCACTGAGATGTGGCTAACTGCGCTAACTCCGGACACGGCTGCTGAACTGGACGGTTTCACTCTCCTACGGGCAGACAGAAGCAAGGAGAGCGGTAAGAGGAAAGGAGGAGGGCTGGCAGTGTTTGTTAATGATAGATGGTGTAACCCTGGGCACATCACTGTCAAGGAGCAGCACTGCTGCAAGGACATTGAACTGTTGGCCGTCAGCATGAGGCCTTACTACCTGCCGAGGGAGTTCATTCATGCCCTCGCGGTGGTAGTGTACGTCCCCCCCTCTGCTAACGCCGATGCAGCCTGTGATGTCCTGCTCTCAGCAGTGAGCAGGCTGCAGACACAGCACCCTGATGCCCTCCTCCTCATCTCTGGAGACTTCAATCATGCCTCTCCATCCTCCTCTCTGCCCAAATTCACCCAGTATGTCACATGCCACACCAGAGACAATAAAACACTGGACCTGTTTTATGCCAACACCAAGGAGGCATATCACTCACTCCCTCCCTCTTCCTCCCCTGGGCCGAGCCGACCACAACCTTGTGCACCTCCTGCCTGTGTATAAGACTCTTGTGCACAGGCAGCCTGCTGTCACCCGCACTGTGAAGAAATGGTCTGAAGAAGCCGAGGAGGCCCTGAAAGACTGTTTCAACACAACACTATGGGATGTTTTCAGTGACAGTCTCACCCACTGCATTACGGACTGCATAAACTTTTGTGTGGAGAACACCGTACCCACCAGGACTGTACGGAGCTTCTCCAACAGCAAGCCCTGGATTACCCCGGACATTAAGGCTCTCTTGAAGGAGAAGAAGAGAGCTTTTGTGTCTGGAAATAAAGAGGAGCTGAAGTCTGTGCAGAGGGAGCTGAGGAGGATGATCAGGAAGGGGAAAGACTGCTACAGGAGGAAGATGGAGCACCAGCTGCAGCAGAACAACATCTGTGGTGTCTGGAAGGGACTTAAGACCATCTCGGGCTTCAAGGAGCCAAAGTCCCAGCCTGTGGGAGACCAGGGGTGGGCAAATGACCTGAACTTATTCTTCAACAGATTTGATCAGGCATTCCGCCCCTCCCCCGGCCCAGTCTCCTCTGCTGCAACCCCCATCACAGTCTTTGCCCCCTGTCCACTGCTCCTCCTGTGCCCCCTCCCCGCTCTCATGATCTTCAGCTCACACCCACCCGACACTTCCAGTTCACACTCTATCCTGTGCCCCTCCCCCCCATCAACACCTCCCTGCTCCAGCCTGCTCCTCACAACACACCAGGGTGCAGGGCTTTGAGTCGGGTCGGCTTCTCTGCAGTACCGGTGCTCCACAGGAAACCGTTCTGGTTCCTTTCCTGTTCAGGAACCTGCTCTACACTGCAGACTTTTCATACAATACACCATCCTGTCATCTCCAGAAGTTCTCTGATGACTCTGCTGTTGTTGGCCTCATCACAGATGGGGACGACAGAGAGTACAGAGGACTTATTCAGGACTTTGTGGACTGGCTGCCTGCAGAACAACCTCCAGATCAACGGCCAGTAAAACCAAGGAGCTGGTGGTGGATTTCCGCAGGCGTAGCCACTCTCCGCCTGCACCGGTGAGCATCCAGGGAACGGACATTGACACTGTGAAGTCCTACAAGTACTTGGGTGTTCACCTAAATGACAGTCTGGACTGGACACACAACACAGACGCCCTGGTCAAGAAGGGAAACGACGACCGAAAACTGAGTCGAGGCGGAGGCAAGCCGAGTAGGTACTAGTGGAAAAGGGCCATTAGACAGAGAAATGTGGGGGTGGGAGTTTTCCACCAGGAACACACGCTGCTGAGCAGAGCTCAGCGTCACTGAGATAACGCTCCTGCTTACAGACCAAAACAAAGCAGAGCAATGAAGGGAATCCTCCACCTCGGGAGAGAATTCGTTATCATACTCAGGGTCAGGACCTTGAGACACAAGCAGTACAATGCAGCTGCTCTGGAGACAAATTGTGCACATGCAGACACAATATCATGGGCCATATTCACCATGTCTGCAGCAAGAGAAAGAGGAATTTTCCACTCATACACATGCAAAGGAATGGAGGAGCTGTACTGCACAAGCGACAATGTAAGCAGGCATATTTCTGACAACCTGGAGGCCAGTTGGTGTAGATATTAAACTAATGCCCAGGGACAACATGAGGTCTCTGCCCAAGAGATTAACAGGGCAGCAGTCTGAAGACAGGAAAAGCATGCTTAGTAGTGAGAGGAGAAGCAGCATCATCGTGGTGGATACATGTCATTGGAACTGTGAATCTCTATTTAATAACTACTCCTGAAACACCCAGAGAATGCATGTACAGTGGGGCAAAAAAGTATTTAGTCAGCCACCAATTGTGCAAGTTCTCCCACTTAAAAGATGAGAGAGGTCTCCTAATTTTCATCATAGGTATACCTCAACTATGAGAGACAAAATGAGAAAAAAAAAATCCAGAAAATCACATTGTCTGATTTTTAAAGAATTTATTTGCAAATTATGGTGGAAAATAAGTATTTGGTCAATAACAAAAGTTTCATCTCAATACTTTGTTATATACCCTTTGTTGGCATCAGCCACGTCTGGCACTGCAGGATTTGAATCACCGTGCTCATGATCATTTTGACCCCACGGGGTGAGATCTTGCGTGGAGCCCCAGATTCGAGGGAGATTATCAGTGGTCTTGTATGTCTTCCATTTTCTAATAATTGCTCCCACAGTTGATTTCTTCACACCAAGCTGCTTACCTATTGCAGATTCAGTCTTCCCAGCCTGGTGCAGGTCTACAATTTTGTTTCTGGTGTCCTTTGACAGCTCTTTGGTCTTGGCCATAGTGGAGTTTGGAGTCTGACTGTTTGAGGTTGTGGACAGGTGTCTTTTATACTGATAACGAGTTCAAACAGGTGCCATTAATACAGGTAACGAGTGGAGGACAGAGGAGCCTCTTAAAGAAGAAGTTACAGGTCTGTGAGAGCCAGAAATCTTGCTTGTTTGTAGGTGACCAAATACTTATTTTACCAGAGGAATTTACCAATTAATTCATTAAAAATCCTACAATGTGATTTCCTGGATTCTTTCCCCCCATTCTGTCTCTCATAGTTGAAGTTTACCTATGATGAGAATTACAGACCTCTCTCATCTTTTTAAGCTTGCACAACTGGTGGCTGACTAAATACTTTTTTGTACCACTGTATCTACCGCTAAGTTTTAAGGCTGGAAGATCTTTTGTTCTAATTATTGAATGTGTTGCTCCAGAGTCAACAAGAAAAGTGATGTTTTTACCCCCCACTGTGAGCACGGTTTCTGGCAATATCTGAAATGGTTCTGTGGCATATTTAACATAAGTTTCAGTGAAAGGTACAGCTTCTGTTTTTGTCTCTAGATGCTTCCACAAGTGTTTGTGTGTGTTCAGTTAGTAGAGCAAGCCGTTCTTCATTGTGTGTGCCGTGTGCTTGTGCTGTATTTCCCTCATTCACATCTTTTACTTCTAAATGTCCTATTGCTGTTTCCCCTAGTGTTTGTGTGTGTGTGTGGTTAGTAAAAAGCAAGCTGTTCTTCATTGCGCATAGCGTGTGTGTGTGTCTCACTTCCCTTGTCTGCTGCCACTGGAAGATGGCTCCCTCTCTCTCCACATGCCCCCTCCTCCCTCTCGGTTCAGTCAGACTTCTGATGGGTGCTGGCTTCCTCGGGCACCGCTGTCATCTTCTCTCTGGGGACAGTCGGCAGCCGCAGTGACCCTTCTTGTGGCATATGTAGCACTCATCCTTTCCCACCCAAAAATGTCCTCGGCCCTGTCGGCCGCGGCCCCCCCTGCCATGGATTCAGCATTGAGGTGGAGTCCGGCGTAGAAGTTAGCCACTGTCTCATCAGGCTGCTGTCTGCACTCCGTTATTTTGGTCATGTCAATTTTCGTTGGAAAGGCCTCTTTCAAGGCTTTCGCCAGGTTATTAAGCACATTTCGATATCCAGCATTTTCAGCATTGTCCCAGACAGGGTGAGATTTGCCTACCTTGCCTCTTCCTGGCATGTGGAGCGGATTTTGTCGTAGGCGGTCGGTCCCAGTTTCTTTATGAGGAGACGTCTGAGTTCATGCGTGTGGTGGGGCTGAACTCTTTGCAGAAGATGTGGAGCGCCTCACAGAATCGTGTGCTGGAGACTTTTGGGTCAGGAAGGTGTGCTACGGCATCCATCATGTCTTTGAGTCCACGGTCTGTGAACCACCATCGGCCCACCCTGAACTGCCACTTGCACCATCGGGAGTGTCATGGCTGACTCAAGTTCAGCCTTAGCTTCACCATTAGCCCCAGATGTGGTCTCAGCCTTAATTCAAGATTCAAGATTCAAGAATTTATTGTCATTACACAACAATTACATCAGCAATCATTGGTAATGAAATTCTTAAGTCCCAGGCTCTCCTAACAATGCTAAAGAAACAAGAAAGCAAGAAAAGCAAAAAGATAATTTAGAAAATAAAATAACAAATAAAATAAAATTTAAACATAAATAATAAACAAGAGTAATAAAATAAGTAAAGACCTTAAAATATAAATTATGCAAATAAATATAACTGTAAATGTAAGTTAGATATATATACAATAGAGAATATACACAACAGAAGTGGTGGGTTTTTGAGAAGTTTTGAGAAGTGGTGGTGTTGTGAACACAGTTTAAAAGTCTTATGGCTCTGCGGTATGAAGCTGTCCCTGAGCCTGGTGGTTCGGGCTCGAATGCTGCGGAACCGTCGGCCAGACGGCAGCAGGCAGAACAGTTTGTTGCTGGGGTGACCTGGGTCCTTAATGATTTTGGTGGCCTTCCTCCTACACCGCTGGGTGTAGAGGTCCTCCATGGATGGCAGCTCCATCCTGGTGATGTGCGCTGAGCAGCTTTCACCACCCTCTGTAGAGCCTTACGGTTGAGGGCGGTGCAGCTGCCAGCTGTACCAGGCGGTGATGCAGCCAGTCAGGATCCTCTCTATGGTGCACCTGTAGAAGCTGCAGAGGATCCTGGAGTCCATGTTGAGCCTCCGCAGCCTGCGGAGGAAGAAGAGCCGCTGTCTGGCTGACTTTGTGATAAAGTCAGTGTGATGAGTCCAGGTGAGGTCCTCGCTGATGTGAACCCCGAGGAACCTGAAGCTGTTGACTCTCTCCACCGTAGTCCCGTTGATGGAGAGGGGGGCGTGTTCCTCTCTCTGCCTCCTCCTGAAGTCCACGATCAGCTCCTTAGTTTTGCTGACGTTGAGCTGGAGGTTGTTGTCCTGGCACCAAGATGTCAGGGCTCTGACCTCCTGACCTCTCTGTAGCCTCTGTAGCCGCCATCTCATGTCGTCGCCAGTGATCAGGCCAATGACGGTCGTGTCGTCAGCAAATTTGATGATGGTGTTGGAGCTGTGGGTGGCCACGCAGTCATGCGTGAACAGGGAGTACAGCAGAGGGCTGAGCACACAGCCCTGGGGGGCGCCGGTGTTCAGAGTCAGGGTGGAGGATGTGGTGCTGCCCATCCGCACAGCCTGGGGTCTGCCCGTCAGGAAGTTCAGGATCCAATCACACAGGGCGCTGTTGAGCCCGAGGTCTCTGAGCTTAGCTTGGTGACGTGACGAGCTTGGAGGGCACAATGGTGTTGAATGCTGAACTGTAGTCAATAAACAGCATTCTCACATATGTGTCCCTCTGGTCCAGGTGGGAGAGGGCAGTGTGGAGGGTGAGGGCGATGGCATCTTCAGTTGACCTATGGGCCAATTGGGCCTGTAGGCAAACTGAAGTGGGTCCAGTGAGTCCGGGATGGAGGAGGTGATGAATGATTTGACTAACCACTCAAAGCACTTCATGATGGTGGAGGTGAGTGCTACTGGGCGGTAGTCGTCATTCAGGGAGAGGATTTTGGTTTTCTTGGGGACAGGGACAATGATGGTCTCCTTGAAGCTTAAAAGTGTTCAGCTCATCAGGCAGAGATGCAGACATCACCTCAGCACTGTTGATCTTCTTCTTTTTGTAGTCTGTTAGAGTTTTTAATCCGGCCCACATGCTCCTGGTGTTGGAGCCCTTGTAATGAGACTCCACTTTGTCCCTGTACTGTCTCTTTGCTGCTGCTGATGGCTCTCCGGAGTGCGTACCTGGACTTCCTGTACTCCTCCAAATCACCTGAGTTGTAGGCGTCTGTCCGTGCTTTAAAGTTTGGCACAGACTTCTCCGTTAACCCAGGGCTTCTGATTTGGGAATGTCCGCACAGTAATCCTCGGTACGACGTCATCGATGCATTTTCCGATGTATCCAATGACCGCGTCCGTGTATGTGTTTATGTCTGTGTCCTTAAACACACACCACTCCGTCGTGCTGAAGCAGTCGCGCAGAGCCGAGTCTGATTGGTCGGACCACTGCTGAATGGTCTGCGTCACCGGTCGGTCACGCTTCAGTTTCTGCCTATAGGAAAGGCAGCAGCAGAACTGAGGCGTGGTCAGATTTTCCTGAATGGAGAGCGAGGGAGGGCCTTGTACGTGTCCGCGTAAGGGGTGTAAACATGATCGAGTGTGTTCTCGCCACGCGTGGGACAGCTGATGTGTTGGTGGTATCTCGGCAGGACTTTCCTCAGGTTGGCGCTGTTAAAGTCTCCGGCTACAATAAACGCAGCCTCTCGGCCGTGAGGTCTCTGTCCTGTCGATAACTCCATACAGCTTGTCCATGGCCTTGTTGTTGTCGGCGTGTGGCGGAACATACACTGCTGTCATGACAACCGATGTAAACTCACGCGGAAGATAATAAGGCCGGCATCTGATCATGAGGTGCTCCAGGTCCGGAGAACAGCCCGTAGAAATAATCTCCACGTCGTCTGAGCACCACTTGTTGTTCACCATGAAGCAGACACCTCCTCCCTTGCTCTTCCCTGAATTAATTGTCCGGTCCTGTCGGTGAATGGAAAGACCCTCGGGAACAATGGCGGAGTCCGGGATCGAAGGGTCGAGCCAAGTTTCCGTGAAAACCAAAACGTTACAGTTTTTAATGTCCCGTTGAAACACCATCCTGCTCCGGAGTTCATCCAGCTTGTTATCCAGGGACTGAACATTAGCCAGAAGAATACTCGGGAGAGGAGGCCGGTTTTCACGCGTTTCCTCAGCCGGACTAGGACTCCGGCCCGCGACCCTCTTTTCCTCCGCCGCCTCCGCTGCTCAGGTTCAACAACAGGTAGGCTCCACCATGGAGATTCCCCGTTGTACGCTGTATGCTGGTGGCGGTGGCGATGAAAAATGAAAAGTTTTTTCCACCACCGACCTAATTTGTAGAAGTTTTTCTCTATCATATTGTATGATAGGGCTCTCTTTAGCAGGTTTCATAACTTAAAAAGAAGAAATAAATAACAAAATAGTGCAAAAAAAAACAATAAAGTTGAGGGGAGAGCTCGAGACACGGCAGCCATCCTCGGCGCCATCTTGAGGATTAATGTCAGTCTCTGGCTCTGGCTACTGAGTCACACTCACTTTCCTCAGTCTCAGTGGGTCTGCCTGTGGTGCATCTGAAATCTGCGGTTCAGGCTGTCCAGGCGCGTAGGGAGGTGGGCATGCATCAAGATCAGGATCCACCTTAGGCAGAGAGGGACAGAGAGAGGCAGCCTGAGAAGTATCAACATTCTTATCTGAGTCGTTCTGAGTGTTTTCACGTTCTTTAGATAATCCCCTCTGTTTTCCCTCTCTCCCCTTTCTGAGCCTCATCCATCCAAATCTTTAGACACCTTCTGTAATTTGCCACAGTATGCAAATCTTCTACTTTAATAGTCTTTTTCTTCAGTAATTCTGCCACTTTTTTTAGTTATTTCTGCTTCTAGATGAGCTAGCTGGCTCAGGCTGAGGGACCCCCCCCCCCATTCTGATACAAACGTACATGTTGTACACTATTGCCCCTTTTCCACTAGTACCCTACTCGACTCGCCTCGGTTTGTACGCGTTTTCATCCCGTGTTAGTACCTGGTACCAGGTACTTCCGTAGTAGTTCCTACTCGGCCGGGGTCGAGCTGAAAATGTGACGTCGGCAGACGGCAGGCCACTGATTGGCCAGGGCCTGACGTCACTAGATGCGTCGGGAGAGCGACTCGTTCATAAGAGTCAACCGCGCCATTTTTAAAACGCAATAACAACAACGAACAATAACAACAACGAACACGATCAGAGATGCTGCACAGAAATCAACCCCGCGGAGCAACGACTGAGGTGCAGACATTTCTTTGTCTGGTGGCCTCCATTGTTCTCCGGCCGCGTTGCTATGATTTGACCCCACCCACGCTGAGGTGGTACTCTGTTGTAATGGAAAACCACCGAAACTGAGGCGAGTCGAGTCGAGCCGAGTTTCGAGCAGGTACTAGTGGAAAAGGGCCATATCACTCTAAACACAGCCGTCACTGCGAGTCTTTGACTTGTTTTTGGTACAACCGGAGTCAGACCATTTCACACTCAGATCTACTGTTTACCGTCTCTTCAATGCTGTGACCGGTATGCCAATCGTCAGCAGACAGATCTCTTAGGTCAAAGGACTCTGAAGTTTAATGTCTACCTGTTTTATCTGAAATTACAGGTATTAAAAATGACTATCAAACATCCACCCTTGTTAACCCTTGTTTCCCCGTTATACTACTTTCACTCAGACCTGCCGTCTACCACGTCTTCTCTACAAGGACCGGTATGTTAATCATCAACAGACAGATCTCTTCGGTCAAAGGACTACAAGATTTTTGACGTGCCGTCCTTTAGTCAGTATTTACTTAAAATACCACTCTCTCTCTAGACTCACAAGGCAGTCATAAAAAAGAAATACCAAAGAGATCTCTAAAATAAGTCAACTAATTTATTTCCCCAATCAAATACCTGGGTGTATCTTATGTCAACTCCCTTATATTATCTGGATCAATTATCAAAATTTCATCATCTCACCAAATGAATAGATGATTGGCCTCAAGCGGGTTCTTTGGGATCCCAGTGGAGACGGCCAGGAGCTGGCTGGGGATCGGTCCTCTCGTCTCCCAAGGCTTTTTCGTGGAGGTAGAGGCAGGAGGATGTTGTTTTCCTCCTGGATGATCAGTCACCGTCCTCCGCTGGCTCCAGACGATCTCTCAAGGGATCCCACTTCTGACACCAAGTTTGTTGTGGAAAAATATATTTTGTCTGTACTGGAAAGTAAAGAGAATTGATCCAACCAGAGTGTCTTTTATATTTTAATGTATTCTTGCAAGAAGGTGAGCTGTCAGACAACCGAGTGTGTGCTCAGCTGGATGAGGACTCACAAGTGATAACAGAAAAAGCACAGATATTTATAATGGGGTACAGAACAAACAAAGGTGGGGAGGGGAGGGGGTGTGAGGTCTTGTCAACCCTTCTAGCAGATTAGTTTCAGGGTTACATCGTCTTTGTGCATAAAAGGAGTCTGGCAGAAAGATAGTTAATCAGAACATTGTAGTTAAAGTTTCAACTTTCTCAACAACAAAAGGCACAAGTGTTTGAAGAAAAAGCCGAATTTCTACTTTAGCTGGAAAGATGATGCTTCAGTAAATGTCAGTATGCTTTAAGTGTAAATGCTTCTGAGATCATCTAACAGCATCTGATGTCCCAGCAATGTTTCTGAAAAAAATCCACTTTTGGCTTCACCTGTTGATGCTGGAAACCACAAACTGCAGTCTGACAGATGAACTTTTTCAGACTGTGAAAGACCCCAGTTTCTTAAATGACTTTAGTTTCATTCAGTGCAGTTTCAGTAAAGTATAGTAAAATATAAAGACATTCTGAATAAAGATTATGTAAAGATGCACAATGTTTGCTGATTGTTTTGTTAAGAAAGAAACTAGACCAGAGTCGTTTTTGTAAAATAAACTTTACTGATTGAAAGCTAAAACTTCAGGATATGTAGAACCCTAAACTGACATTATTGATTATGTTTTATCATCTTACTTGCTGTCACAATGTGGATCAATACATTCAAACACCTCACTGATATAATATCATACAAGAGAAACAAATGAAGAAACCGGCAAGAATAACACTGCCAGAATAAAAAGCCAAGAGTTTTTCACAGAAGGGAAATCTGGAAACAGGCATCTGTGCGGACATTTAAGAGAGGAAGACATGAGAGAAACCCTTCAGTTGCTGAGTTTGCAGTAAAAACACTTCCTGAGTGAATGTGACAGGAGAAAAGCCATCTAAAAGCTTTTCAGGTTATTCAAAATATCGAAATGTGGCACTCTAAAATTGGCATTTATCAGATGATTTTCGGTTAATAAAATAAGTGAAAAGCATCAAGCTGTTGTTGTTAATCACCAGGAGATAAATGCGACAAATCCAGTGTGCTTAAATGACAGGAGTGATGCAAGTATTATTATTAAGTTTATTATATTATATAGTTTTTGAGACCTTCTACATCATATAGATATTTTTTTCCTGAAAAACCTGATAAATACAATCAAAATGCCTGAAAATACGAAATAACCAAAAAATAAATAAAAACGCCAGATATAGCAAACATTATACAAATTAAAAATCATATCTGCATTTATTTATTTATTTTTCTGGCAATTATTTCATGTTTCAGGCCCAAGGGTTAATGCATAAAGTCCCAGCAATGTTTCTGTTTCATTCAGACAATAACCACCACAACAGTATACATTACATGAAGCTCTGATATTTCAACACTGAGGGCAGCAAAGACATCTGAATATGATGAAATATTGTATTTAAATTTAACTATAAAAAAGCAACGTTTATAGAGACTGTAGATTTATTAATAAATTTATTAATAAATATCAACACAAAAGTACGAAAAATCTTCAGATGTGGCTGCATCTCTGAACACCACTCTGACCAGAAGACTTTGACTTCCTCCTGATAAGACTGTCATGATGTGTCTCTAGTTTCTGTATGAAGTTTCATATGATTACTAAAGCTTTTCCTCCAGATAAAACGTTTACCACACACTGAGCAACTGAATGGTCTCTCTCCTGCATGCATCTTCTTGTGGTAGTACAGACTTTCCTTGGATCTAAGACTCTTGTCACAAATTGAGCAACTGAATGGTTTCTCTCCTGTATGTATCATCTGGTGTCTTACCAGATGTGACTTTCGCATAAAACTCTTCCCACACACTGAGCAACTGAATGGTTTCTCTCCTGTATGTATCTTCTTGTGACTTACCAGACTTGATCTTTGTGTAAAACTCTTCCCACACTCAAAGCAGCGAAGTTGTTTATTGTCAGTTTTACGTCTCTGATCACTGACAAAGACTTCACCATTATTTGGACAGTTTAAACCAGAATGAGCTTCTCTGGTCTCCTCCCAATCATCATCACTGTCATCAGTCTCAGGGTCAGAAGAGTCTGAAGTCTTGTCATTACTAACTGGTTGTAAATGTTGATCTGGATCTGAGTTCCTGGCTGGTTCTGGTCCTCCACAGTCCTCTCCATCAGCTCCTGTTTCCATCTGTTCAGTGTGTGTTTGATGAAGCTGTGAGGACTGAGGTTTCTCTTCATCATCTTCACTCTTCACAGGGACAGGAGTGAATGGGAACTTGCTGATATCAGCCTCCTCCAGCCCTTGAAGCTGCTCTCCCTCCTGACTGCTCCAGACTTCCTCCTGTTCCTCTTTAATGTGGGGGGGCTCTGGGTCCTCCTGGTCCAGACTGGAGCTCCGGTCCTGCTGCTCAGGGGGAACCTCTTCTTTCCTCACCAGCAGCTGCTGGACGTCTGCAGGAAACAGTGAATATACAAAGAGACGTTACAGAGAAATGTCCTGGTTCAATCACATCACAGCTGAAAACTCCTCATTGAACTTCTGCTAACACAGGAACACTTTGAATATCCACATATAAACAGATGTTTAGATTTCAACAACCTGCATGTTCTCATGTGAGCGAGAAACTTCAGAAATCTTGGTCACGAGCCTGCAGAGGTGGAAAGTACCAAAGTACATTTACTCAAGTACTTTATTCAACTGAGGCTGTTTTATAACTGCTTTAAAAACTCACAGAGTGTTTTACTTTACTGGAGTATTTCCAATTCAGGATACTTTATACTTTAACTTCACTACATGTGAGAGGAAATGTTGTCCATGTTATTTGCCTACATTTATAGGAAAGCTGTAGTTCTGAGCTCCTTTGATGGCTGTTACAGACAAAAAGGTCTCTACACAATCTCACATTAACTTCCTTATTTCACTGTTTTAGTGGCAGCTGCTTTCCTCTGAGGACCAGTGAATCTGAACAAACCTGCTCTGTGTAAGCGGACTTCAGGCTTGAAAACAGCGTCCAGTAGTTTCCGCTGTCGCTCGTTCTCCTCTTTTGATCGAGAAAGTTCCTCCTCGTACTCTGCTATGGTTCTTTCAAACAGCACAAATATCTCTTCAGCAGCCGCAGTCAGTCGCTGCTTCACCAGCGCTCTCAGCATTTGGACTTTACACATTTTCACACAATCACACAAACTTTTTCTGCACACAAACTGCTGCTGCAGAGACTCTTCACAAACACAACGACGGGACGAAGCTCAACACGCTGCGCGCAGCCGCAGTACACACAACCACTTCCGGGTCTTCTTCTTCTTCTTTGGTGTTATTGGCGGTCGGCAAACAACGTTTTGGTGCGTTACCGCCACCAGCTGGTCTACAAGAAAACACCCCCCCTCAATAAAACCCCTCAGATCTTCTCAGTCAGCTGAGTTAATCTCAGACACTTCTTGAGCTCTTTTGCAGAATATCTATTCGACCCAACTTTGATCTTTCTGAGGTTTTGAATCAGACTCCTTCGTTCTGCCTCATGTTTCTCACAGTGTATCACATGCTCCTCTGTTTCTTCTTGCCGTCACATCTGCCTGTATTATGTTTACCTGTCTTAACCCTTGTGCCCTCCTCAAATTTACCACCCTCTGGACACCTTGGTGGCAAAAATGTGCACGCACAATGAAACTGCTATTAAATCATCATACACAATATTTCTTTCTGCTTTTTTAAAATACATTTCTACTTTATTTGTTACTTTATATACTACTACTATATACTACTATACACTACATAAAAAAATACTAATGCAATCAAATCAATTTTGTTGCTAATCTTTGACATATCCAAGACCCTAATCACCACCAAAGCCCCATTCCCCTATTATGTATTTTATGGAAAATAATTCATTATTTCTTTTTTTGTTATAAATAATAAAATAATTCAAATAGTTAAACTGGCATTTAAAGGAGTTAAAATCCTGAAAATGATTGAATGTTTGGTAGTTTTGAGCAGGTCTGAAGTTGTTTCAGAGATTTATGACAACAACAACAACTTGTTGGTGAACTAGCAGCTTAAAGGAGAGTTGAAAACTCTTTAGGCTAAACCCATTAATCTCACTCCGTAGTAGTACATCCTCCATATCTGTGAAATGACCAGTTTTGTTTATATGCACAGAAAAAATTCCACTTTTGGCTTCACCTGTTGATGCTGGAAACCACAAACTTCAGTCTGACAGATGAACTTTTTCAGACTGTGAAAGACTCCAGTTTCTTAAATGACTTTAGTTTCATTCAGTGCAGTTTCACTAAAGTATAGTAAAATATAAAGACATTATGAATAAAGATTATGTAAAGATGCACAATGTTTGCTGATTGTTTTGTTAAGAAAGAAACTAGACCAGAGTCGTTTTTGTAAAATAAACTTTACTGATTGAAAGCTAAAACTTCAGGATATCTAGAACCCTAAACTGACATTATTGATTATGTTTTATTATCTTACTTGCTGTCACAATGTGGATCAATACATTCAAACACCTCACTGATATAATATCATACAAGAGAAACAAATGAAGAAACCGGCAAAGAATAACACTGCCAGAATAAAAAGCCAAGAGTTTTTCACAGAAGGGAAATCTGGAAACAGGCATCTGTGCGGACATTTAAGAGAGGAAGACATGAGAGAAACCCTTCAGTTGCTGAGTTTGCAGTAAAAACACTTCCTGAGTGAATGTGACAGGAGAAAAGCCATCTAAAAGCTTTTCAGGCTATTCAAAATATTGAAATGTGGCACTCTTAAATTGGCATTTATCAGATGATTTTCGGTTAATAAAATGAGTGAAAAGCATCAAGCTGTTGTTGTTAATCACCAGGAGATAAATGCGACAAATCCAGTGTGCTTAAATGACAGGAGTGATGCAAGTATTATTATTAAGTTTATTATATTATATAGTTTTTGAGACCTCTACATCATATAGATATTTTTTTCCTGAAAAACCTGATAAATACAATCAAAATGCCTGAAAATACGAAATAACCAAAAATAAATAAAAAAATTAATTTATAAATAAATAAAAACGCCAGATATAGCAAACATTATACAAATTACAAATCATATCTGCATTTATATATTTATTTATTTATTTATTTATTTATTTGTTTGTTCATTTATTTATTTGTTTGTTTGTTTGTTTGTTTGTTTGTCAGGAGGTTCAATAAACACTCCAATATGAAAAAATGAATTTTGGCAATTATTTCATGTTTCAGGCCCAAGGGTTAATGCATAAAGTTTGATGATGATTAATTAAAGTGGGCGTGGTTTATTACCGAAAGTTTATTTTTCTAGATATTTCTCATTTCAAACTTAAAAACATAAAATAAACTCTTCCTACAGAGATGAACTTTTTTCAGCTGTGAGAAGTTTTCTGGGCAGTCTGTCACTGTATATTTTTCAAAATGTGTAAAATGAATGAACATTTATATCGCCACCAGTCTTCATCCAAAACTTCATGAACTGACACAGACGCTCTTTACTTTTATTATGTTTTTCAAACTAAATGTCCTCCTGTCAGTCAGCTTTTATTCTGAAGGAACGCGGGATGCAGCGGAAGTAGTCTATTACGTTCCGGGTTTTGTGAGTCTTCCTGACGCAGTCTTCGGATGAGAGGAGCCGGACTACAAATCTGCTGGACTACAAGTCTGCAGGACTACAGGAGAAATATGTGGGGACCTGAGGACCAGCAGGACCAGCTGGACTCTCTCAGACCGCCTGAAGATCTGATCGGACTCTTAGAGACAACAACACCCGGATCTGAGGAGGACCCGGTTTTACACCCTGAAATAAATCTGCAGGGAGAAGGTGGGTGCTGCTAACAGGCTAATAGAGCATGTAGCTACTGCTAAGCTAAGTTAGCCTGATAATGACGTCATAATGATCCTGCACGAGGCCCGAAGTTGGAAGTAACTGAGTACATTTACTCAAATACTTTAGTACAATTTCAAGGTACTTGTACTTTGTTTCAGTATTTCTCTTTATGCTACTGTATATTTCTCCTCCATCAGAGGTAAATATAGTATTTTTACTCCATCAGAGGTAAATATAGTATCTTTACTCCATCAGAGGTAAATATAGTAATTTTACTCCATCAGAGGTAAATATAGTATTTTTACTCCAGGTAAATATCAGAGGTAAATATAATATTTTTACTGTATTTTTACTCCATCAGAGGTAAATATAGTATTTTTACTCCATCAGAGGTAAATATAGTATTTTTACTCCATCTCAGAGGTAAATATAGTATTTTTACTGCATCAGAGGTAAATATAGTATTTTTACTCCATCAGAGGTAAATACTCCGTAAATATAGTATTTTTACTCCATCAGAGGTAAATATAGTATTTTTACTCCATCAGAGGTAAATATAGTATTTTTACTTCAGAGTTAAATATAGTATTTTTACTGCATCAGAGGTAAATATAGTATTTTTATGCTGTATTTTTACTCCATCAGAGGTAAATATAGTATTTTTCCTGCTCTCCGTTTGTCTGACAGCTTTAGTTTCTTTCCAGATGACAGTTGTTCATCCTTCCTGTCCAGTGAAAACCTGGTATCTCCAGATGTGTTGATGTTGAGTGTTTGTGATAAACTGAAGGATGAAGTCTTCCTTTATGTGTTGAGAAAATTCTCCTCCTTCTTCAGATAAATAAACTATTTAAAGCCAACTTGGATTACTGTTACAACACACACACACTGTTACTCACACACACACACACACACACACACACACACACACACACACAGTTCACACACACACACTGTCTC
Organism: Scortum barcoo; assembly: GCA_023238725.1. NCBI lineage: Eukaryota > Metazoa > Chordata > Actinopteri > Centrarchiformes > Terapontidae > Scortum > Scortum barcoo. The sequence goes on from CM041548.1 coordinate 26,333,585, forward strand.
ACACACACACACACACAGTTACTGTCACACACACACACACACACACAGTTACAGTTACTGTCACAATAGATACACACACACTGTTACTGCAGTAAAAGGTCTTTTTGGTTCAATGTGCAGATAAAAGGCTTTAATGGACTTTTTAACCCTTTAAATCAGAGACTGTGTTGGCTATGACTATTGATTGATTGCTTGATTTATCATTATAATATATATATAAATAAAGAAAATGTAAAAACAGAAAATATTCTTTGTTTATAAAAGCAGTAAAGGATCATGTATTAGGAATATTTGTCATTTTCCATATTGTTATGGATAACGCTGTCGCTGAAAAATAATTCAGTTCTTTTGTTTATGAAGTGTGTTCATATGGATCAATATGAAGGTGGATGAAGAGGAACGGATGATGTTTGACATCAGGAATCACCTGTATCATGATTAAATTATTCTTATTGTGACACAAACACACTGACGTGGCTGAAATTATGATGATCGTTTTGAAATCTTCTCAATAAATCAGCAGCTGCTTCAGGTTGTAAAACCATTTTTCTCAACATGGTGATCTTTAGCTCTGTTAGCAGGAAGTCTGAATCTCTGAATGTTTCTTTCTGAAATGAACCACAAGAGTCGAAGTCAGTTTATCTTCCAGGAAACTGCAGCAGAGAAATGATGTTTGAGGTTGACGTAGTGACCCTGCAGCCTCTCATAACCTCCACTTGAATGAAGATCTGGGCAAACATGACTAATAAATAACATTCAGATTCAGATTGAGATTCCTTTATTAGTCCCACAGCAGGGAAATTTATGGTGCAACAGCAGCGAAAACACACAGTGGAAAATAGAATGCAAGAAATGCAAGACATAGAATAAAATAAAAACTCGTCCACATCTGTGATGAGGCCAACAACAGCAGAGTCATCAGAGAACTTCTGGAGATGACATGATGAAGTTTTATGAGAAAAGTCTGCAGTGATCCGACTCAAAGCCCTGCACCCTCACAAACTGTGGTCTGTGTGAGTGAGGTAGTCCAGAATCCAGGAAGTGAGGTGATGGTCCACCCCAGCTAGCTGCAGCTTGTCCCCCAGCAGCCTGGGCTGGATGGTGTTGAATGCACTGGAGAAATCAAAGAACATGATCCTCACAGTGCTTCCAGCCTTCTCCAGGTGAGTGAGGGAGGTGTGAAGGAGGTAGATGACGGCATCATCCACCCCGATGCCAGGCTGCTAGGCGAACTGCAGCGGACGAGGACCAGTTTCTCCAGCGTCTTCATCAGATGAGACATCAGAGCTACTGGCCTGTAGCTGTTGAGAGCTCCTTGGGGTGCGGTGTCTTTGGCACTGGGACGATGCAGGACGTCTTCCAGAGCTGTGGCACTCTCCCCAGCTTCAGGCTCAGGTTGAACGTGTAGCCCAAAAATCCCACACAGCTGGTCTGCGCAGGACTTCAGGAGCCTGGAGCTGATGCCGCCATCCGGACCCACTGCTTTCCTAGCCCTGTTCTTCTTCAGGGCATTCCTCACCTAGTGTGTTGTGACACTGACAAGATCAATGACAAGATGGCGGCGCCCTGTCGGGCTGCGGCTGCATGAGCTCGCAACAGTTATGGACATTTTTACTGAAACACGCCATCTAGGACCGTGAATCTAGTCAATACTCAGCAGAGTAAAGTGTACGAATGCCAGCAGCTGCTTGATTTGCGACCATCCAGCAACTTTGGCTTTGTAGACACGACAACTCTGGAGTGTTTACGCAGCCTCGGAGCGCTACGCCTGCTAGACCCAGCGGCCTGTGGAGCAGCGGATTCGTCAAGCAGCAATGGCCGACAGCGGGGCAAGCGGAGGCGGTGTGACAGAAGGCGGAAGCGGGGCTGTCGAGGAGGGCTAACGGCTAAGCTAAAAGCTAAATCCCTACAAAACGCCGCTTCCATCCATCTTCTCTCCTCTCTAACGTCCGCTCCTAGAGACTAAAATAGACCATCTCCAGCTGGACCTAACATCTAAACGGGAGTTAAGGAAGTGCTGCGCCATCATTCTGACAGAAACCTGCTAAACTCATCAACGCTGTAAGCATCGAGGGGCTAGCTACACTCCGCGCCGACAGGAGCAGCACACTCAGCGGTAAATCCAGAGGTGGCAGCTTGTGTATTTACATCAACAACAACTGGTGTAAAAATGCTAGATCTGTCTCCAGGTCACTGCTCAACAGATATTGAGCTCTTCACTGTGAACTGCAGGACCGCTCTACCTGCCCAGGTAGTTTACTGCTGTTATCATCACTACTGTGTACGTGCCCCCCAGCGCGAACACCAAGGAGGCTATGAGTGTCCTTTACCGGACTATCAGTGAGCTGCAAACTGCCCACACGGAGGTAATTTTTGTTGCTGGCGATTTCAACCAAGCAAACATGAAAACTGTCCTCACTCATTTTCACCAGCATTTGGACTTTGCAACCAGGGGAATGAACACTCTAGACAACGCCTACACCAATGTTAAGGATGCATTTAAAGCAGCCCCCCGCCCCCACATCAGCTCGTCAGACCATCTATCTGTTATGCTAATCCCAGCATACAAGCCCCTGCTGATCTGGGAAAAACCCACCGTTAGGCAGGTGAGAAAGTGGTCTGAGGGGGCCATTGAGGCACTGCAGGACTGTTTTGAGTGCACAGACTGGGACATGTTCAAAGAGGCTGCAACATACAACAACCAAACTGACATTGATGAGTATGCCATGTCTGTGTCAGCCTACATCAACAAATGCATGGAGGACGTCAGTGTCATAAACAGCATCACCACCAGGGCCAACCAAAAACCCTGGATGACTGAGGAAGTACGCAGAATGCTGAAGGCTTGGAGCCTTTAAGTCTGGTGATAAGGAGGCTCTGAAGACAGCCAGAGCCAACTTAAACCATAGTATCAGACTTGCTAAATGTACTTACAGTCAGAAAGTACAAGACTTTTTCAATGACCCATACAAACACCAGGAGAATGTGGCATGGCTTATGGATCATCACTAGCTACAAGACAGCCCCTCCTGCGTGTGGAAATGGACACTGACTTCCTCAATGACCTGAACAACTTCTTTGGAAGGTTTGAGGCACTAAATAGTACCTCCTGCGGAGAAAGAAGTCCCTCGGCAGGAAGAAACAGCACTGTGTCTTGCCCCTGGACAAGTGCTCAGGGAATGTGCTGATCAGCTGGCTTTGTGTCCTAACAGACATCTTCAACACCTCACTGAGCCAAGCCAAAGTCCCATCGTGCTTCAAGACCGCAACCATCATCTCCAAACTCCCCCCCACATTCGACCCACTCCAGTTTGCCTACCGGCCAAACCGCTCCACAGAGGATGCCATCTGCTCCGCTCTTCACCTGAGCCTGACACACCTGGAGGAGAAGAACACGCATGTGCAGATGCTGTTCCTGGACTTTAGTTCAGCATTCAATGCAATCATCCCACAGCATCTGGTAGGCAAACTGGGACTCCTGGGCTTCAGCACTCCCCTGTGCAACTGGCTGTTAGACTTCCTCACTGAAAGACCACAGTCAGTATGCGGGTCGGCAAGAACACCTCCAGCGTCATCACCCTCAGCACGGGCTCTCCCCAGGGCTGTGTCCTGAGCCCTCTGCTGTTCACTCTGATGACACACGACTGTGTCCCCATGGTCTGCCACTAACCATACTGTGAAGTTTGTTTGCCGACGACACCTCACACCCCCACCATGGACTTTGTTCACTTCTGCCCTCCGGAAGAAGATTCTGCAGCATCCAGTGCAGAACCGGATGGATGGATGGATGGATGGATGGATGGATGGATAGATACTTTATTGATCTCCAAGAGAAATTCACATTTCCAGCAGCATGAAGAGGTGGAAACTTAAGGGCATGCAAGTAAGTACAGTAAAGATGCAAAAAGAAACTATAATAAAATAAAATAAAATAGAAGGTAAAAGTACAATGTGAAATAACAATAACCGTAGAAAATTAAAAATATGAAATAAAAAAATATGAAATATAAAGTAAGCATCTAGTAGTTTCTCCTACAAAGGTGCAGCTGTGCAAAAGGTTCAGGAACAGTTTTTCCCCCTGGCCATCATACTCTTAAACTCTTAAATCTACAGACTGCACTACTGTCACTTTTTAAACCACCGTACTGCATTTTGCACTGTTTTTGCATTTTGCACTGTTTTTGCCATTTGCACTGTCTATACCCCAGGTTGTGCGGATGGGCAGCACCACATCTTCCACCCTGACTCTGAACACCGGCACTCCCCAGGGCTGTGTGCTCAGTCCTCTGCTGTACTCCCTGTTCACGCATGACTGCGTGGCCACGCACAGCTCCAACACCATCATCAAATTTGCTGACGACACGACCGTCATTGGCCTGATCACTGCGCGACAACGAGGCGGCCTACAGAGAGGAGGTCAGAGCCCTGACATCTTGGTGCCAGGACAACAACCTCCATCTCAACGTCAGCAAAACTAAGGAGCTGATCGTGGACTTCAGGAGGAGGCAGAGAGAGGAACATGCCCCCCTCTCCATCAACGGGACTATGGTGGAGAGAGTCAACAGCTTCAGGTTCCTCAGGGTTCACATCAGTGAGGACCTGACCTGGACTCATCACACTGACTTTATCACAAAGTCAGCCAGACAGCAGCTCTTCTTCCTCCGCAGGCTGCGGAGGCTCAACATGGACTCAAGGATCCTCTGCAGCTTCTACAGGTGCACCATAGAGAGGATCCTGACTGGCTGCATCACCGCCTGGTACAGCAGCTGCACCGCCCTCAACCGTAAGGCTCTACAGAGGGTGGTGAAAGCTGCTCAGCACATCACCAGGATGGAGCTGCCATCCATGGAGGACCTCTACACCCAGTGGTGTAGGAGGAAGGCCACCAAAATCATTAAGGACCCCAGTCACCCAGCCTACAAACTGTTCTGCCTGCTGCCGTCTGGCCGACGGTTCTGCAGCATTCGAGCCCGAACCACCAGGCTCAGGGAAGCTTCATCCCGCAGGACCATAAGACTTTTAAACTCTGTCCACAGCACCACCACTTTTTAAATATCACCTTCACAGTTCTTGTTGTATATATTTTTCTATTGTATATATATCTTATTGTATATATTGGCCGTTTTCCACTAGTACCTACTAAACGGCTTGACTCGACTGGCCTTGGTTTGTACGCGTTTCCATTACGGTTTAGTACCTGGTACCAGGTACTTTCGTAGTCTTTCCTACTCGGCCGGGGTTCCAAGCGAGCTGAGTCGAGCCGAAAATGTGACGTCGGCAGACGGCAGGCCACTGATTGGCCAGGGCCTGACGTCACTAGATGCGTCGGGAGAGCGACTCGTTCATAAGAGTCAACCCGCGCCATTTTTAAAACACAATAACAACAACGAACACGATCAGAGATGCTGCACAGAAATCAACCCCGCGGAGCAACGACGAGGCTGCAGACATTTCTTTGTCTGGTGGCCTCCATTGCTCCGTAGTCGTTTCGTGTTTGTGTCGCATAACAAATGACGTCGCTGGAGTTTCGGCCAAGCTAAGTTGTTACTGCTTAATTTGACCCCACCCACGCTGAGGTGGTACTCATTGTAATGGAAAACGACCGAAACCGAGTTCGAGTTAATGAGCCGAGCCATTTAGTAGGTACTAGTGGAAAAGGGCCTATATATGTTACTTATAATACTTAGTTTACATTTACAGTTTATGTTTTATTTGTATAACTTATATTTTAAGCTCTTTATTTATTTTATTACTCTAGTTGTATTATTTATCTTTGAATTTTATTTTATATTTTTATTTTTTAAAATCATCTTTTTTTTCTTGTTGACAGCCTCTGTTGCTGTTAATATATATCTTTTTAGCATTGTTAGGAGAGCCTTGGACTTAAGAATTTCATTACCAATGATTGCTGATGTAAAGTTGTTGTGTAATGACAATAAATTCTTGAAATCTTGAAATCCTCAGCTCTCTGCACAGACTTCAGCTCCTCTTTATTTCCAGACACAAAAAGCTCTCTTCTTCTCCTTCAGGAGAGCCTTAATGTCCGGGGTAATCCAGGGCTTGCTGTTGGAGAAGCTCCTGTACAGTCCTGGTGGGTACGGTGTTCTCCACACAAAAGTGTTAATGTAGTCCGTCAGGCAGTGGCAGTGGGTGAGACTGTCGATGATCCTCCCCATGGGCGTCACTGAAAACATCCCATAGTGTTGTGTTGAAACAGTCTTTCAGGGCCTCCTCGGCTTCTTCAGACCATTTCTTCACAGTGCGGGTGACAGCAGGCTGCCTGTGCACAAGAGTCTTATACACAGGCAGGAGGTGCACGAGGTTGTGGTCGGCTCGGCCCAGGGGAGGAAGAGGGAGTGAGTGGTATGCCTCCTTGGTGTTGGCATAAAACAGGTCCAGTGTTTTATTGTCTCTGGTGTGGCATGTGACATACTGGGTGAATTTGGGCAGAGAGGAGGATGGAGAGGCATGGTTGAAGTCTCCAGAGATGAGGAGGAGGGCATCAGGGTGCTGTGTCTGCAGCCTGCTCACTGCTGAGAGCAGGACATCACAGGCATCACAGGCTGCATCGGCGTTAGCAGAGGGGGGGATGTACACTACCACCACAAGGGCATGAGTGAACTCCCTCGGCAGGTAGTAAGGCCTCATGCTGACGGCCAACAGTTCAATGTCCTTACAGCAGTGCTGCTCCTTGACAGTGATGTTGCCCAGGGTTACACCATCTATCATTAAACATCTTGATATCTTCAGGCTTTGTCATGATATATATTTCTCAACATGCACGTTCTTTCTTTTATCTCACCTACTGAGGACGTTGTTTTTAACCAATGTCACATTATGTGATTATGTTTTAGTTTGAAGTTTTGGTGTTTTCTGATCGTACTTTACTTTAAAAAGATGGCCTGGGTTAGGCCTGGAGCCTTCATGATAATCATGTGAGCATCATAAGAGCAGAAACATCCACACAATTTTAAAAATGCTTTACTTTAAACTGACTCTGGGAGGTGAGTAGACAGCGGTGAGAAAAAAAAGAAAAGTAAAATAGTCTTTCGCTTTTTTTCACACTTTAACAGTGTGAAAACGAACGTTTTGAATAGATTCAAAAGATAGATAGATAGTCATTGAACCACAATTGTCTTCAGTTTTATTAACTGCTCCATGGGCGAGTGCACTTCAGAGACAGACAGCAATGAAAACTGTGGCACTAATATTGATTTTACCATTGAATTGATTAAAAAACAAAAAAAGGAGGCTAAGAAGGTGAAGGAGACTGTCGGCGGGGAAAATAACTCATTGTAGGAAATGTTGGATGATTTAAAATATTTCTACGCCTCCAAAATGTCACTGAAAATGGGATCTTCTGAATCATAATTTTTGAAGCAACACTGACAAATACTTGATAATTTCATGTTTTCTAATGTGAGAATTTCTTGGTCGTGATTGATTATTGGGAGTTGCACTCTTGATTGGACAACCATTCAAAGATTTCATTTCATTCTCTGAAATACACATTTTTCATTGTTTTCTTGTGTTTCATGAAGTGAGTGAGACAGAAAATAACTGTCAGATGAATTAAAAATAATCAGAAGTTCAGTGAAGCTCATGAGGTTCAGCCTAGTTGTCTTTGGGTGGGTTCAAGGGCTGATGTTCCTGTCTAAGGTGTGCAAAGCCTAAACACTACTGCCAGATTACATTTGGTCATCTTCACAGATAAATATATGCAATTTGTGATATGATGCTTCAGTATTAGATTTGGTAAATTTACATTTTGTAGAAATTTAAGTAAAAATCTTTCCCACACACTTTTATATGACAAATGAAGCTACTACAATGCAAATCCAATATAAAGTCATTTTTTTTCTGTATTTCACTGCAGACGTCCAGCAGCTGCTGGTGAGGAAAGAAGAGGTTCCCCCTGAGCAGCAGGACCGGAGCTCCAGTCTGGACCAAGGAGGACCCAGAGCCCCCCCACATTAAAGAGGAACAGGAGGAAGTCTGGAGCAGTCAGGAGGGAGAGCAGCTTCAAGGGCTGGAGGAGGCTGATATCAGCAAGTTCCCATTCACTCCTGTCCCTGTGAAGAGTGAAGATGATGAAGAGAAACCTCAGTCCTCACAGCTTCATCAAACACACACTGAACAGATGGAAACAGGAGCTGATGGAGAGGACTGTGGAGGACCAGAACCAGCCAGGAACTCAGATCCAGATCAACATTTACAACCAGATGCTGATGAGAAGCCTTCAGACTCTTCTGACCCTGAGACTGAAGACAGTGATGACTGGGAGGATCCTGTCAGAAAAACTTTCTGCTGCTCTGTTTGTGATAAAACATTTAAACACAGGGGAAATTTGAATATACACATGAGAACTCATACAGGAGTAAAGCCTTTTGGTTGCTCTTTATGTAGTAAAAGATTCACTCAAAAATCAGGTCTGGACTACCACTTGAAAACTCACACAGGAGAGAGACCGTTTAGTTGCTTAGTTTGTGATAAAACATTTAGACATAAAGGGGCTCTGACTTACCACATGGCGACCCACACAGGGGTGAAACCATTTAGCTGCAGTGACTGTGGCAAAAGATTCAGAGGCACGTCACAGCTCAAAATCCATAAGTGTATTAGTAAGTCATCACAGCTCCACAGAGGCCAAAGTGATAAACTCAAGAAACCACTGAGCTGCTCTGAGTGTGATGCAACATTTCCCAACAATTACCTCCTGATGACCCACATGAGGATGCATAAAGGCAAGAAACTGTTTACTTGCACAGTTTGTGGTCAAAAACGTCAGTTTAGCTCCCATCTGGAAATACACATGAGAACCCATACAGGAGAAAAACCATACAGTTGCTCTGTTTGTGGTAAAAGATTTTCACAAAGAGGAATTTTGACACAACACACGGCAGTGCACTCAGGGGTGAAACCATTTGGCTGCAGTGTTTGTGGGAAAAGATTTTTTTGGCAGTTTCAGATAAAAAAACACAAGTGTCTTGGTGAGTCCTCGCAGCAGAGAAGAACTGGCTTTAATGGAAAGGACTGTGCAGGATCAGAACCAGTTAGGAACTTGGATCCAAACAGACATTTGAAAGCAGATACTGATAAAAAGACAAAACTGTCTCCTGAAACTGATGACAATGTTGACATTGATTTTTGGAAAGAGACCAGGAAACATCAGTCCGGTTTCACATATCGGAGAAATAAAAAAGTCAATGCAAGTGATGGATATAACACTGACACAAAGTCATGGAGTTGCTCGGATGACAAAGTTAAATCTGAACAAAAGACCAATGACGGCGTTCACACTGGGTTTTGCAGACAGACCAGGCAACGTCTGTCGGGTGTAAACCATCTGAAAAATGAGGAAGTCTCTATGAGTGATGCCGGATCTGATACTGACAAAAAAACCTTAAGCGCCTCTGAGTTTCACACAGGAGAGAAACCACTGAGTTGCTTATTTTGTGGGAAAGAATTTGTGACAGGAGGATATCTGACAAGACACATATCTGTCCACACAGAAGAGAGACTACTTAATTGCATTGTTTGCGAGAAGAGATTCACTCTAGAATCAGAGCTCTTAAGCCACAAGTGTGTCGGTGAGTCTTTCCAGCTTCATCAAAGCCAAACTGAAGAACAGATTACTGCACACAGATTGTTTAGCTGCTCCGACTGTGGGAAAGGATTTGGTCGTAAGCACCAACTGCAGTTGCACATGAGGACACATACAAGAGAGAAACCATTTAGTTGCTCAGTTTGTGGAAAAACATTTTCCAGGCGTGAAAGTTTAACTTTTCACATGACATGTCACACAGGGGAAAAGCCTTTCTGCTGTTCAGTCTGTAACACAGGTTTTAGTGACAGTGAGTCTTTAGTTAAACACATGAGAATTCACACTGGACAAACACAGTTCAGTTGCTCACTTTGTGGTAAAGAATTTGCATGGAGAAGATATCTGACAAAACATATGGAAGTCCACGCAAAGGAGAGACAGTACAGGTGCAGAGTTTGTAACAGAGGATTCACTCGTATTTATCAGCTCAGTTACCATCAGTGTACTGGAGAGTCCTCACAGCTCCATCAAAACCAAACTAAGGGGAAGAGAGAGGCAGCGCCTCCAGCCAGCAGCTCCACTGAACAGATGGAAACAGGAGCTGATGGAGAGGACTGTGGAGGACCAGAACCAGCCAGGAACTCAGATCCAGATCAGCATTTACAACCAGATGCTGATGAGAAGCCTTCAGACTCTTCTGAGACTGAAGACAGTGATGAAAACTGGAAGGAAACCAGAGAAGCTCAGTCTGGATGTAATGATCTGAAACACAGTGAAGTCTGTCAGAGTGAGGAAGTATTTTCCAACAGTCACCTTCTGAAAACACATAAAAGAACTCACACAGCAGAGAAACCATTCAGTTTCCCACCCTGTGAAGAAGTGCAGAGGGAGATAAAGCAAGAGGACCCACCAGAGTCCCCCCACATTAAAGAGGAACAGGAGGAAGTCTGGATCAGTCAGGAGGGAGAGCAGCTTCAAGGGCTGGAGGAGGCTGATATCAGCAAATTCCCATTCACTCCTGTCCCTGTGAAGAGTGAAGATGATGAAGAGAAACCTCAGTCCTCACAGCTTCATCAAACACACACTGAACAGATGGAAACAGGAGCTGATGGAGAGGACTGTGGAGGACCAGAACCAGCCAGGAACTCAGATCCAGATCAACATTTACAACCCGATGCTGATGAGAAGCCTTCAGTTTCATTTAAAACTGATGACAGTGTTGACAGTGATTTTTGGAAAGAGACCAGAGAGCGTCTGTCATATTTAAACTCTTTGAACAATGAAGAAATTTCTAAAGGTGTCGAAGGATGTGATTCAAAAGCATTCAGTCACTCTGATGACAAGGCTTCAGAATCTCTTGAACCTGAGAGTGATGACAGCGTTGACAGTGATTTTTGGAAAGACAACAGGAAACCTGGCGTAAATTTGAAAAATATTGATGTCTCTAATAGTGAAAACATGTGTAATCCTCGCAGGAAACCTTATAGCTGCTCTGAGTGTGGGAAAAGGTTTCTCCACATTTGCAATATGAAGAACCACATGAGATTTCATACTGGAGAGAGAGCATTTTTTTGTTCTGTTTGTGGTCAAAAATGTCTTTACAAGTCTCACCTGAAGATACACATGAGAACTCACACAGGAGAGAAACCATTTGTTTGCCCAGTGTGTGGAAAAAAATATGCACACAAGGCAAGTATGCAGTCTCACATGGTTGTCCACACTGCAGAAAAACAATACACCTGCAATGTCTGTAACAAAGGTTTTGCTTGGTATACAGAGCTAAAATACCATCAGTGTCTTGGTGAGTCCTCACATGAAACTCGAGAATGGGAAGAAACCATGTAGTTGCAGAAAGGGAACTTTGAAACGCAACACCATCTCACACAGTGGAGGAATAACTGATTTGCAGCTAAATTCATTCGGTGGCTCAGAACCATGAGTGTGTCTTTGAGAGAAGTGTCAGTCCTTCTGTAAACTGTTCAGCCAGTGATTGTTAAATGTCATGTTTTGGCTGACCAGCAATACAAAACCAAAGGATTTGAAGTTTACTATGATATATGACAACATGAAGCTGCAGATTCAATTTGAGAAGCAGGAACCTGCAAATGTTTTGCATTATTTTTTTAAAAAGGACAAAGTATGATTGAGTGAGCATCATAGCAGGTGAGATTATTTGTCTGTCTGTAGATCAATCATCTGATTGTTGCAGCTCTCTGTGAGCTCACGTTTGAACTGTTTTTTTTTTTTGTTTGTTTTTTTGATAAAACGTGATTCTGTTACACTGAAGAGATTTTAAATGTCTTTGATTTTTAGTAAGAAGTGCTTCCCCTTTGCAGCAATAAAGATCACTTATTGGTCCAGATTGTGAAATTTTTCTTTAACTTTCAGTTTTGGACTGTCTTTGGACTGAATCTGCATGTTCAGAGGACTCACTGCTGTGTGGACTTTATTTTTAATGTTGTTTCATAAATTCATCACTGTGACTTCTATGTGTCAACATGGTGGATCTTACTAAAACTGCAGAGTAAGATGGCATGATTTCTGATGCTTTTTCTACAGAAACTTTTCTTTGTTTTCTTTGTTTCTTGGTCAACTTGATGTCTATCTCTGCTTTAGTCTATTTGAACCATTATCATCCTTCATCATCTAGATGGATCTTCAGTGTCCACAGTCTTTTTGAAACTTTCTCATGATGGACTGAGAATCATCAACAGGATAAACTTCATTTAGAAACACAACGTTCATATCAGACATTCAGTGCAATTCTTCACGTCTCAGGTCTTTATTGTGCTTTAAGGTGTGTTGTAATGTAATGGTGAACTTCGAACAAATGTGTCTGATAAAAATATGATCGACATTTAAATGAGTATTTTACTTCTATTTTACTTCATCAGCTTAAAAAAACATTAATGTAGCTAAAGTGCCTACAAAATATTACAAATTATTTTATATTAGTCAAATTATTCACATTTTAATAAAATATTAATCAGAACTGTTTCTTTACTGTTCCTATTGTTGTCACTGAGATTAACTAACAGGGTAAATTTACACCACACTGAATCTTTTACATTTTATATTTATCACCTTTAAAATTTGATCTTTTGTTTATGTTGTAAATCAGTTCCAGCATTTAGCTTCAGTCTTTCTTTGCGGCCTTTAAGTCACTCGTATATTTCAACCAGTTCTAACAGAGCAACAAAAAATGGAAATTAGATCTAATTATTAATAAAAAACTGTGTTATTGTTACCTTCAGTACTACAGTGTTGGTTTACTAGCTGTACGACAGGAAAGACAGATTAACCCTTCATTGTGACTGAAGTGCTGTTTTATTGGATTCACAGGATGTTGAGTTGGTTTGATGAGAAGCTTCAGAAAACTGCAGAGCAAGAAGTACTTTCACGGCTTTGGAAAGTTTTCACAGCAGGAATTTATCTTTCCATCAGTCCATGACAAGTGTTTGGGTTTCAAAGGGAAAAGTGAGGCTGTATGTAACTGCGAATATTGTTTTTCACTGGCAGAAGACAATTTTGTAAGTCAAACAGAAAAAAGAACATGTTTTGGTTAAAAACTGTCTGTCTGTTTCCACCACACCAATATATTCCTGCACCAAAATGCTGCACTGTTTCTTTAAGTGACATCACTAAGAGGAAGTGATTTCATGTAAAAGTCTGAAGAAGACAAATTCAAATGCAGGTGAATTTGTTATTATTATTATTATTATTATTATTATTATTATTATTATTATGTAACATTTTTGGTCAATTTTCAAGTAATTTTTATTTTCACAACCCAGTATCACAAATCACAATTTGTCTCAGGGGACATTATTAATTTTAAAAATGTGCCTGACCCCTAAAAGTTTGTTTTGTTGCAGGTGACATATTGATCATGCTGTGAAATGCACAATTCTACTTCAAACTCCAAGATCTGAACACTCTCCATGAAATAACTCATAAATGTGCATCAGTGTGTCCCAGTAACTTGAATAAACAATAATTACATGTGGATCTCTCTCAGCCTGCAGAGACGTCTTTCTGAGAAAGATTGATTTGGTTTTGGAACCTTTATTTTTTTTTTTTTTATTTAAATGAAGTAAAAGTAAAGTAGGAGGAGGATGAAATAACAAAAAGAACAAATAATCGTGTAGAACTAGAAACAGAAACCAGAATGAGACAAACGCCCAACCGGACCCTGCAATCAGAGACAGTTTGTCCTGACAACATGAAAGTCTGAAGAGGAGAGATGATCAGAAAACTGCAGAGGAGGAAGGTAAAGATTAAAGATGTGATTAAAATGTGTTAAAGAGGAGAGAAAAGGCAGGTTTGACTGCGAAGCAACCAGACTGCAGAACAAAATACCAGCAGGAGGCAGCAACGAGACCGAGGAGGACAACTGCTGCAAAAACCGAAGAAGAAGAAACACCGGAAGTGGAGGACCGATTTTAATCATAAAAATCTGCTGAAGAACAAAAGACGAAGAATTTGCACCGGAACTCAAATCTGTCGATCAAAGGAGGACAGCGGCTTCTTCTGTCTGTAAAGAGTCAGTTTGTGTGCAGAAAAAGTTTGTGTGATTGTGTGAAAATGTGTAAAGTCCAAATGCTGAGAGCGCTGGTGAAGCAGCGACTGACTGCGGCTGCTGAAGAGATATTTGTGCTGTTTGAAAGAACCATAGCAGAGTACGAGGAGGAACTTTCTCGATCAAAAGAGGAGAACGAGCGACAGCGGAAACTACTGGACGCTGTTTTCAAGCCTGAAGTCCGCTTACACAGAGCAGGTTTGTTCAGATTCACTGGTCCTCAGAGGAAAAACAGTGCGCGCACAAACTCTGAGCTTTACGGTAAAGAGCCGCACACAGGTGAGACAGGTGAGGAGAATCCACCTGTGAGGGAGGAGAGCTCACCATGAACCTGAAGGCAAGAAAAAAGCCGATCGGTGATATTAAGACAATTCTTTTAAAATGTTTTATTTAAAATGCTAATGAGGGCTGTATAATTAAATCAGAGGGGTTATCTCTTTATCGCTCCACGAATCAGAAAAATATTGTCACCAGCTATAAAATATCAATATTTGCCATATTTCTTGGGAATAAAGGTTTATATAAATAAAGCTATGAATTTTATTTGAACAAACTCTCCTGTAAATTCCTTTAGATTATATATTGTAATAAAACTGGAGAGTTTGTGAGTTAAAATGCTACTGAAGTGGAGATTTTTAGCTCATAGCATGTGCGACATATATGATTTTATTCATTTATTTACTTTTTAAGGTGTATTGATCCCCACACATGTAAGGAAGCCTTCTTATATTTGTGTGAATAAGTAAAAAATAAAATACAACATCTGGCAACAGTTTTGATTATAAATTAATTGTTTAAGTGATTTAATTAAGGAAAAGATGCCAAACATCATCAGATTTTAGCTTCTGAAATGTGAGGATTCAACATCGTAAACAGAAAATCATCACATCTTCAGATCTTTGAGGTTTTGGAAACTTTACAAATGACAAAATTTGTCAAAAAGTAGTGGTACCAGAGGTTTAAATAAAAAGCGATTATTTAAAACATGTATGTATTTCATTCTTCTCCACAGATGTTCAGCATTTATCCGTGAGTATACAGGAGTGTCTGGCACCAGGAGGACCCAGAGCCCCCCCACATTAAAGAGGAACAGGAGGAAGTCTGGAGCAGTCAGGAGGGAGAGCAGCTTCAAGGGCTGGAGGAGGCTGATATCAGCAAGTTCCCATTCACTCCTGTCCCTGTGAAGAGTGAAGATGATGAAGAGAAACCTCAGTCCTCACAGCTTCATCAAACACACACTGAACAGATGGAAACAGGAGCTGATGGAGAGGACTGTGGAGGACCAGAACCAGCCAGGAACTCAGATCCAGATCAACATTTACAACCAGATGCTGATGAGAAGACTGAAGTCATTGAGGACTGGAGGGAGACCAGAGAAGCTCAGTCTGGTTTAAACTGTCTGAAAAATAATGGCTGTAATAATGGTGAGAAATCATTTCACTGCTCTGAGTGTGGTAAACGATTTAACCAAAACTCAAATCTGAAGACTCACTTGAGAATTCATACAGGAGAGAAACCATTCAGTTGTTCAGTCTGTGGTAAAAGGTTTGGCCAAAAGGCACATCTGCAGAACCATTTGAAATGTCATACAGGAGAAAAACCCTACAGTTGCTCACTTTGCAATAAATGTTTTTCACGGTGTGAACATCTACAGTTACACATGAGAACCCACACAGGAGAGAAACCATTTAGTTGCAATGTTTGTGATGAAAGATTCACTTGGCTTTATCAGTTCAAAAACCACAAGTGTGGTGGGGAGTCCTCTCAGCACAGACTCTGGAGCAGTCAGGAGGGAGAGCAGCTTCAAGGGCTGGAGGAGGCTGATATCAGCAAGTTCCCATTCACTCCTGTCCCTGTGAAGAGTGAAGATGATGAAGAGAAACCTCAGTCCTCACAGCTTCATCAAACACACACTGAACAGATGGAAACAGGAGCTGATGGAGAGGACTGTGGAGGACCAGAACCAGCCAGGAACTCAGATCCAGACAGTTGTAGATCACATGGACTGACATATAAGTCATTCATTGGACAGTTCTGGTAATGTCATCCTGTTTTTGATCCTGGGCTTGGTTTCATTTCTTTGTTCCTCTTCTCCTTGTTGACTTCCCCTCAGCCTTTTTTATTATGTTACAGCATAATGAGAGCAGAGGGGAAAATGGACGAGCGGTTTGAATGGAAAGATTTGCCTTCATAGTCAGCAAGATGAAGATGGACGTTCATCCAGCTGACTTCTTGTGCCCTGCAGGTCCTTCACAACTTCTGCTGATGCCTGTAAATGAACGACAGAATTTCCTTCAAATGATTGCGTTTCAGTTTCAGAAATGTCTCCTGTGAGCTCAGAGAAGCCGTTTGATAAAGATTAAAGATGTGATTAAAATGTGTTAAAGAGGAGAGAAAAGGCAGGTTTGACTGCGAAGCAACCAGACTGCAGAACAAAATACCAGCAGGAGGCAGCAACGAGACCGAGGAGGACAACTGCTGCAAAAACCGAAGAAGAAGAAACACTGGAAGCGGAGGACCGATTTTAATCATAAAAATCTGCTGAAGAACAAAAGACGAAGAATTTGCACCGGAACTCAAATCTGTCGATCAAAGGAGGACAGCGGCTTCTTCTGTCTGTAAAGAGTCAGTTTGTGTGCAGAAAAAGTTTGTGTGATTGTGTGAAAATGTGTAAAGTCCAAATGCTGAGAGCATTGGTGAAGCAGCGACTGACTGCGGCTGCTGAAGATTTCTGAGTCTAACTTGTTACAAGTCAGCAGCTCGTTGGTGGTTCGCTCCGTCAAGGCTCCATCTCACAATGTTCACTTCACAGCAAATGACTTTTATCATAGAGACTGCTGAGGGGACGCCAACAGGATGAACGACAAATGAAGTGCAGCTCTGATGTTTGTAGGTATTTAATGTAAAATTCACACAGAAAAAGAATCTGAACCTCAGTTCAGTTTGTGATAAAGAGTTTAAGTTCAAGATTCAAGATCTTTATTGTCGCATGCACAAGTGTCACAGAGAAGCAGTCGATAACAGGATTAAAATGAGACCAAAGGACAGAAGTAGTTCAACATATAAGAACAGTAAGGGCGTTCATTTTTTGCCATGTGATCTTATTTGGATGTTCGTGTCTTATAAATAGTGTGAAGCACACAAAAGTTTCCTCTTCCTTTGTTGTTGTTGTTGGCAGCTTTAAAGTCCAAATTCTTTCATTTCCCTTTTAATCAGATCTCAACACACAGATCACAGTTGTGGCTATTCTACAAACTGATGAAGATAATAAGTAATATCATATTTTATTGATTTTGTCCTCCTCTGCTGCTGACCTCCAGCTCTGTGATGTCATCAACATTTTCATCCAATCAGAGAGAAGCTCTGTCTGATTCACAGTCTTCAATTTCAGCATTTATCAATGAGGATCACAGAGACAGGATGGCATTTGGCTCGCAGCATCCAGCTGAGAGATAAGACATGCTAATGACACACACACACACACACACTATATATAAGTCAATCTGTTGATGTTTGTTTTTTTTTTTACTCAAAAAGTAGTTGAAGTTAAGTTGAAGTACTAAAGTAGTAAACAAGACAAGAAATCTTAACTCAAGGAAGCTTTTTATATGATGTCACCTGATCTTGTCCGTAAAGAAAGAAAAGACGACGTCCAGTCGACTTCCTGTTTCGTGCAGCTGCTGCGTCTTGTGTGGATCAGATATCAGGTCTCTGTCGCTCCAACACTCATCTGAAATCATCTTCAGCTGAACTGCGTCATTGATCCGTCTCCTGATATCAGCAGCTGCAGTTTTATTAAATGATTTGTTTGTTCTACACATGATCAGGTACAGTCTGATCCCTGATCAGTTTAAGACTAAACGTGCATCAAGAGGTTGTTTTTCTTTTCCTGTCTCAAAAACCTGTGCACAGACGAGTAAGACATTACATCAATGAGTAAAACTGTTTCTAAGTTTACATAAAAACCCTGTTCAAACAGAGGTGATGAAGATCATCTCTGACTGTCATCCTTGATGAGGAACAACTTTTTTTCATTTTTATTTCATTTTTTAAAAAGAAATCAGTCACTAGTTAGTGTTTGGTTTTTGAGTTGTATCAAATGTTTTACTGACTGCTCGTTGTAAGGATACTTGTTGCCATCATTTTTATTGCCATGAGTAGTTTTATTTTACTGTCTAATGTAAAGTGAGTGAGCCGTGGTCAATGACTGACTGATCTGTGTAGGTGAGAGAACTCGTAGTTCATAAATACAATAAATCCTGTTTGTGAACAGCTGTCAATTCTTGTAACTAAATCAGAATAGCTGATAATATTTCTGACTAATTGGTTCATGGACTGATGATTTTAGCTGCACTTGTATAAACTGTTGGATAGAAATATAAATTATGAAAAAAGACTCAAGGAAAGCACAAGTTCCCAAATTTGCACTGAAGTGAACAGAATAGATTCACAGTTGACTGTCAGGACAGCGTCAGTGAAGTCAGTGAGTGCAAACTGCTTTCACCTTTCCTTCACTTTCCCTCCCACCGAGGACGCAGGAGAGGCACAAGGAGACCAACTGAGGAGGGAAGAAACAATCATGCACTTTCTCTGGATCAGCTGTCAGTCTGCTTCAACAGCTGGAGAGGCTTTTGATGGAGTTTGTGTCTGCACATGTGTGAACTTTACTGATACTGATAAAGGCAAAATAATAAAAAATAAAATACATAAAAAAATAACCCAGAATTTCATTATGGTGTCTTGGAAATTATTTATTAGGCTGAACGTTTCAGGGGAAATTTAAAATGACTCATCAAAGCTGATGTAGGAGTGATCAGCCTCATATGGGACTGAATGGAAATGAAGATCAATGATGAGTCACACAGACTGACTTTAATTAGGGCCAGAGCACTAAAGGGCACCGATGATGGCGGTGCGAGGCCCTATTGTAATTCGAATGTTTTTTATTTTTCTTCTGGTTATTCCGCACCTAAATAAATCGCATTTTACATGACCCTAAGGTGCTCAAAAACTCAGGAAAATGTGCGTACCATTCCCCCAAAGCCAGGCATAAAATTATGTATTTTATGGGTCCCGGTCATGGGCGTCCAAAAATGGCTCTACGGTGCCACCTAGGTGCAAGTTTTTGGAGGGTCCCCATTGGCCACAGTTTAACCTATGCGTATGAAATGTTATGTCAGATTGTCTTCAAATTTGGACTGTACAATCTAGAGACATGGGCAATGTTAAATTAAATTGCGTTGCAAAGCTTTTAACTTTTCATCAGAGGGCGTATCCGTGGTGGCGGCATGGCGAATCTCGATGTTTTGCCAAAAAACAGGAAGTGGGTGTAATTCAGCTGTAACTCACACAAACATTGTTGAATCAGGCTAAAATTTATACAACAACATTCAGTTATGGATATAGCGCCACCTGTTGGCGACAGGAAGTGTCATGTTTTACATTATGATAGCCTTCTCCAAAGTGGTTGGAACTAGGTGTGGATATTGTCAAGTTCTTGGTGATGACATTTGACAAACAATTTCAACTTTTCGCTAAAAGGCAGGAAGTTGCTATAACTCATAAATAAATTGTTGAATCAGGGACAAATTTGACATGTTTGATTGTAGTCCAGTTCTGAACAAATTTATGCAACAATATTCAGTTTAGGTTATAGCGCCACCTGTTGGCGACAGGAAATTACATGTTTTGGTGCCATCTATGTATGGGTTTTCAGAGGGGCCCCCAAAGACGGTTTGACCTACATGTATGAAATTTGGAGGGGTTATGTAACATGCCAAGACGCACAAAAAAGCCTCCTGGACCCTAAGTAACAACAACAGGAAGTCAGCCATTTTGAATCATATGTCAAATTTTGCCATTATTTTAGCCATTTCCAGGCCTTGTATTTGAACGAACTCCTTCTAGAGCTTTGATTTGATCGTCTTCAAATTTGGACTGTAAGATCTAAAGACATGGGCGACGTTAAATTGCGAAGCTTTTAACTTTCCATCAGTTAATTCTATCAGTGCGGCCGGGGCAGTATGGCGAATTTAGGTCTCTAACCTCAAAAAAGGAAGTTGATGTTATTTCCAGCCCTCATTCTTGAACAAACTCCTCCTAGAGAGTTGATCAGATTGGCTTCAAACTGTAACTGTAGAATCTAAAAACATGAGTGATGTTAAATTGCAAGTCTTTTAGTTTTCAGTGAACGGCGCGCACTTGGGGGTGTGGCAAAGCCTGATGTTTTGCCATGAAACAGGAAGCAGCTGCTGAGGGGCTTGTGATGCTCCAGAAATTCACAAACTTTGCACAGCACAGTTGTTAGGAGTGGTGAAATCTCACAAGAAATGTCGGTCTCAGGAGTGTGTGTGGATAAAATGGCTCCATAGCATTCCCTAAAAAGATTCAAAGGAGCAGCCCCCAGTAAATGTTTCACATACATGTTTGAACTTCACCATCTAATGGCCATTAAGGCTATTCAGACTCTTCTGACCCTGAGACTGATGACAGTGTGATGACTGGGAGGAGACCAGAGAAGCTCAGTCTGGCACACCTGCTAGGCCACAAAAAGATGCATACAAGAAAGAAACCATTCAGTTGTTCAGTTTGCAGTATAAACGTTTCCTCAGTGCTGTTTTGTGAGTGAAAATGTGACAGAAGAAATGCTGCCCAAAAGCTGTCCAGCTTATTCAGTGTATTTAATCATGGCACACTGAAATGGAACAACACATGGATATCCAATCCCCAGTAACTCATTTTGTGGTTAAACATTCATGCAGAAGAAATATCTGGAGCACCAGTTAGCAGTCCAATTCAGTTTTAATCATATAGCCTAGTATCACAAATCACAATTTGCCTCCTGTGGCTTAACAATCTGTAGCATAAGCCCCCCTCTGTTCTTCACGCCTTAATTCAGACCAAGAAAAATTCCTCCCAAACACCCCTTTTAACAGGAATAATGGAAGAAACATCAGGAGGACAAAGGTGTTTGTGATAAAAGAAAATTGAGCTGAAACGTTGTTTTAGAGTTCCCACTTTATTCCAGTTTAAAGTAGGAACAGTGTAGACACATTTATTCAGCATTTTTACAGCAGTTAAAGTTACACTGAACAGGTGAGGCAGGACATCTGTGCTATTATACATTTTTTTAAACAGATGAAGTTCAAAGAGCAGTATTCATCTGTTCTTCTGGATAACACATAAGTGATGCTAACTTTTGGAAGAAATCTGCTCTTGATTTTGTTGAATCGAGATGTTTTTTACATCCAAAACCTGTCTTTACGAAACCATTGTTTGGCCTTTGAGGAAAAGTAAAAACACTGGTTTTCAGTTGGTCTTTGGTTATTTGCTGATGTGAAGTGACCTAAGCAAACTGCCATTTCTTCATTATTAGCACAATTAATCAGTGACATTAAATATAGAGTATGTTGCCTGTGTAATGTGTTTTTTATAAACATATTATAGTTTAGTTTGTTCAGAACTGTTTTCCTATATGCATATATTGTATATGTACCATGTGTTCTAAATGCAATTTAAATTGATTATTTTTCACATACTTGTATATATACACACACACACACGTGTTAACTCATACATGTGTGTCCACACACAAACATGCCCAAGCGTACATTCTTATTACAGGGAGACGTTTCTTAACATAGACGTCTGTTACGGTTCCAGGCAGATATAAGCTAGACCCCGAAATGCAGACCAGAGCAGACACCAGAGGGATTAAAGTTTAAATACAGTTTAATAGTAGTTTGTGAAGGTGGAATCAAAGTCAAAGTGTATTTTTCTCTGAGCCAAGACTCCGCTTGCCACTTACCACCGCGGGGAGTTCGGTTCGCTGTGGGCGTCAGCGGCGCTGCAGCTTGGCGTGTGGCTGACGGAGCAGGGGCAGAGCAGGCAGACTGGTGGAGTGTGGTGTGAGGCCAGCATGGAGTAGTTAGAGCAGAGGGCCGAGCTGCGCTGGAGTGCTGCAGACAGGACTGCAGAAGGGGAGATGAGGCCAGGAGGAAGACGAGGTTAACCAGGCAGGCAGATTCAGCAAAACCAGGAGTCTGAAGCACAAAAAAACAGAACAGATTAGAAACAGGCAGAAGCTCAGAGAAAAAAAACTACTAAGAGCCACAAAGTACCAAGTTGGGTAACTGAACGATCTGGCAAAGAGTGGATGAATGAGCCGGGCTTAAATACTGCTGACGAGTTGATTGCAGAATGACTCTCAGGTGATGCGATTGAACCAGGTGTGGTGATGAATGCCCTGGAGTAACCTCGTCCTCCTAGGCAGCCAACAGACAATGACAGACAACACAGACAGAGGGAGACAAACACAAGACAGACAGGGATCTTAACAGTCTCATTGTTTGAAGAGGAGAGGACAAGCTGGAAGCTAACCATCTGTTGCATTTTGATGTAGTTTTAATGTACCATCATCTAAATCCACCTTTTCTCAAACACATCTTCTATATTGCCTGCTTTGTGAGTTACTTCCTCCGTAAGTTGTACTTCTTGAATTTTATTTTTCCATTTCATTAAGTCTGGTGGTTGTGGCACCAGATAAAACCTCGAATTTAAATTTGCTTGTTGGATCTTGTTTATTTTGTACTATTCTACTATTCTTTTTTATACTTGTTCTACTTTTTTTTTTATATACTTATTCTACTTTTTATACTCCTTTATATACTTATAACTAATCTCGTTCCATCCCATGTTTAACGTGTTGAAATGACAATAAAACTCCTTGAACTTGAACTTGCATCTGGACAATCTTTATAACAAACAGCAGAACAAGGTGGTAAGACAAATAAAAACTGTGACAACAGTAATTTACTGGAAGTGGAGTGAGTGAAAGACAAACACACAGTCACTGTTTCTATTATATATTTATTCAAAGAATACAAGAATTGTATGTGTGAACTCTGTAAGTGCAGTTACAGTAGAAATTAAACAAAGGCATCCTCAGATTTCCTTTTTGAATTTCATGTGTTTCAGCAGTCGACATTTCAGTTTCTAATCTTGTAAAGATGCTCGCTGAGCTCCTGTTAAAACTTCTGCTTCTGATTAACTGGTGGTTCATCAAAGCTCTTAATTAAAATAATAATTACATTACTGTGATACTCAAAAATATATCATAATTATTGTCAAAAATAACAATGACATGTCATATTTAATGATAACTGCTACATAGTTAGCCACTTTCAGCAATAATTACAAGTTGATACATCAGTTTCATTTTGGAGGTTCCTCTCGTACAAATATGACAAAAAAAAACTTTTACAACCACAACAAGAACTAGACCACCACCCCCTCCCCCATTTTATTATTACCTAATCATGAAATTTAATTACTACTGAATGCTCAGTGTTTATGTTAAAATGTACCAATTACCAATGAAATTACAGCACTGGACTCTGACAACTGAAAGTTGGAAAAAACACTTTTGTAGTTGAAAAGAAAAAAGTAAAGTTTTATGGTGTAAGAACCTGCATTGTCATGCAGGTAACTAAAGGTGGAAGCGTTTTTTTTTTTAAACTGTCCTTTGAAAGTAATCTTTGTTTAACTTTGTTAAAATCATGAAGGTTTCAGTCTGTAACATCCAGCGCTGTAGGGAAAGATTTGTCTGAGCATATGAAAGTTAACTACAGTTCTTCTGATATTGAAAGAACAAATAAAAATTTACATTTATATTCAAAGAATGCCTTTCTGAGTACATTATTTCAGGTAATATTTTACTTTGAAAACCATTTCAAAGTAAAGTATTTCAGTGCTATGAATTCTGTGGTATTTTAATCTCAACATTTAAGATTCAGCAGGGGTTAAATTTTTCAATTTAGTTTTCAGTTGCTTATGAGGCTAAAACCTTTTTTCATTTTTTTAAACTGCAAAAAGACACTATCACTGATTATCTTTGTAAATACAAATCCATAAAATCATGATGTGAGTAAGGAAGTGTCCAAAGATTAAACACATGTATGGTTTTTTACAAGTAACTTCTTATTGAATCCTTTGCCACAAACATAGCATTTATACAGTTTTTCACCAGTGTGAATTGTCATGTGCTCCGTAAGATGTACGTTTTGTTTAAAACTTTTGCCACAAACTGAGCAACTAAATGGTTTCTCTCCTGTGTGAATTCTCATGTGTGTCTTCAGATTGCCCTTCAGGCTAAATTTTTTACCACACTCACTGCAGCTAAATGATTCCTTGGCAGGCACCTTTTTATCAGCTTGGCTTTGTCGAAGCTGTGAAGACTCACCAACACACTTGTGAGTTTTGAGCTGCGTATACCAAGTGAATCTTTTGTTACAAGCACTGCAGCTGAAGCGTTTCTCCTCTGTATGGACAGACATGTGCAGGGTCATGCGTCTTTTATGTGCAAATCTTTTATCACAAAATGGACAACTAAATGGTTTCTCTCCTGTATGAATTCTCATGTGTAGCTGCAAAGTTCCTTTCTGGCTGAAACTTTTTCCACAAAATGAGCATTCAAAGGGTTTCTCTCCCGTGTGAATTCTCATGTGTGCCAAAATGTTTCCACTGCAGCTGAAACGTTTCTGACAAACCGAACAACTAAATGGTTTCTCTCCTGTGTGCGTTCTCATGTGGCTCATCAGATGATCCCTGCGGCAAAACGTTCTCCCACACTCAGAGCAGCTGAATAATTCTTTGTCAGTATTACATCTCATATCACTTACAGGGACTTTTTTCAGGGAGTCATGTTCACTGGTCTCCTTTAAACTGACTTCAGTCTTAGATTCAGAAGGTTTATCGTCACTAACTGGATCTGAATGTCCACCTAGATCTACACTACTGGCTGGTTCTGTGTGAACATTACAGTTGATTTTGTTACTAACATTGCAACTGAATGTTTTCTTTCCTGTGTGGATCCTCATGTGTCTGCTGACATCTCCACTATATCGGAAACTTTTCTTACAGATTGAGCAGCTGAAAGGTTTTTCTCCCGTATGAAGTCTCATGTGACTAATTGAGTTTCCCTTTTGAGAAAATCTTTTACCACAAAAGGAGCAACTAAATGGTTTCTCTCCTGTGTGAATTCTCATGTGTGCATTTAGATGTGGCTTGCGGCCGAATCTTTGACCACACTCAGAGCAGCTGAATGATCTCTCAACAGTACAGTGAATATCACTAACAGAAACTTCATTATTCCTCAGAGAGTTTAAACCTCCTGATGGAGCTTCTCTGGTCTCCTCCCAGTCATCATCACTGACTTCGGTCTCAGAGGAGTCTGACGTCTTCACATCACTAACCGGTTGTAAATACTGATCTGGATCTGAGTTCCTGGCTGGTTCTGGTCCTCCACAGTCCTCTCCATCAGCTCCTGTTTCCATCTGTTCAGTGTGTGTTTGATGAAGCTGTGAGGACTGAGGTTTCTCTTCATCATCTTCACTCTTCACAGGGACAGGAGTGAATGGGAACTTGCTGATATCAGCCTCCTCCAGCCCTTGAAGCTGCTCTCCCTCCTGACTGCTCCAGACTTCCTCCTGTTCCTCTTTAATGTGGGGGGGCTCTGGGTCCTCCTGGTCCAGACTGGAGCTCCAGTCCTGCTGCTCTTCTTCGCCAACAATCACCTTGCGGACATCTGAAGGTAAAGCTGAGACACAGACAGACAGTTATTCCTGTAAGGCCATGACCTTTAGTGTGCCAACATACTTTAAGTTGCCCTGTGGAGCAGCCTGAGTCCTCGTGGGAAGACATGACACAGAGTCCTGATAACGCTTTCACACTGATCCACACGTGTTGGGTTTCTATTATATCAATACACTGCAAATCTGACAGCCTGTGAAGTTTAAAATAACATTTTCCTCTTGGTCATGTCTAAATCTTAATGAGACTTGTACCTGGTTAAATAAAAGAAAGATACGGCAGCATGTTGCTGCCACCATCACTTTTTTCACATTTTTATAACACATTTTGTTATTAGTAGATACCTAATACAAGACTTTTCTTGTTATATCACAAAATGTTGTTGCTTCACAAAATCAATGTATTCAAACTTCTCTAGTTAAAACATGATGGTATGTAGATATTAGGGTTGTTACTGATGAATCTGCCACTTACTTTCTCAATTAATCAATAAATCATTTGGTCTATAAAACATTGTGAAAAATGCCCATCGAATCAATAGCCAAAAAAATATTCAAGTTATTATAATGCAACACCAAGAGAAGTGGAAAATGTTCCCATTTGAGAACCTCAAACAATCAAATTCGGGGAATTTCTGCTTGAAAATGACTTTAACAATGAGTTGATTATAGAAGTAGTTGCCAAATGTTTTTTGATGGAGTCTGCCTGATTCTGACTCAGATGTGAGCAGATACGTTCGCACTCATGAAGGGCAGACTGGTCTCAGATCAGTTACTTGGACTGCTGAGGTGACGGGAGGTTCAGCATCCATTCAGATACTTTGACGTCTGCAGATCAAATCCACAAATGACTACGGACGAGAGCCATCGTCTGAACGCTGTTTGGCCATCAGCTTGGATCAAATCTTGACAATGTTTAATTCTTCTTTAAAAACTTTTTGAAAAAAAAGAAAGATTATTCTGACAGCAGAAAAAAAGATTGAAGATGGATTTCAGGAATCAAATGTAATAAAACACTTAAATTGTCCGAATAACAATATTTGTGCCATGTAGATAAATTTACATCTGTTGATCCCAGTGAGGGCGGCACAGTGGTGTAGTGGTTAGCACTGTTGCCTCACAGCAAGAGGTTTCTGGGCTGATGGGCCTTTCTGTGTGGAGTTTGCATGTTATCCTTGTGCCTGTGTGGGTTCTCTCTGGGTTCTCCAGCTTCTTCCCACAATCCAAAGACATGCAGGTTAATTGACAACTCTAAATTGCTCCTAGGTGTGAATGTGAGTGTGAATGGTTGTCTGTCTCTCAATGTCAGTCCTGCATGGACTGACTGGCGTCCAGTCCAGGATGTACCCTGCCTCTCGCCCATAGATAGCTGGGACAGGCTCCAGCACCCCCTGTGCGACCCTGTGTGTGCTCAGGATAAGCAGGTTTAGAAGATGGATGGATTGGATTGATCCCAGTGATAAAAGTCAACATTAAGCCTTTATGAAGTAACCCCCAAAGAGCTGTTCATATCCAGAAGAAACTTTTTCATTGGTGCTTAACTTTATATTAAACACGATGACAGATAAAGGTCCAAATCTGAGTTCACTTTGAAAAACTGGAACAAAAGTAAAATGATCTGATTGTGGAGAATAAAACAGAAATCAGCCTGCTGCTTCCTGAACTCCTGAGAAACATTTTATTTAAAGGATCCTGTTAACAGACTTTATTAACCAGTGTCCCGTTACAGGAAACATCTTTTTAATCTGAATTAATAAGAGAAATAATAAAAGTAATAATATGAAGTTTTTATAGGAGTTAGCCACGGCTAACGGGCTGCTAGCTGACATTAGCTTAGCAACATTAGCAGTAGAAAGAAAACAAACCTTCTCCTCGCAGCTTCGTTTCCGGTTTTATAACCACATCCTGCAGTTTCCGGTGTCGGTTCATTTCCGTTCCCTTTAAAAAGCGACGCAATCGTCTGTCTCTGTCCCGATTTAACGTGAATTAACGGATTCTCTGTTCCGATTTAACGTTAATTCACGGATTCACCGCTTGCTTGTTTAAGGCTACTCAAACATTTACACTTCCGGGGACCTCTTTCAAAATAAAAGTTTCTGGCCTGGCTCAAGAAAATTATTGTGAAACCGGATTAGAGTCCAGTATTGGTTTTCATCTGGATCAAACCTTAAATACATGTTAAGGTAAATATACCTTTATTTGTATTTTGCGTTTTGGGAATTCATTTAAGATGCATTTTTTTGTTTTATTTGTGGAAATTCTCTTCACATCCCGACAGAAATCAATAAATCAATTAATCAAATGCTTTGGCAAAAAGGGAAAAATGCTATCTGTGGCTGTCAGCTGATTGTAACAAACTTCTTTGCTAATTTTATGTGGTTTGAATCAAATGATTTATGGCATCATTTCCCTCATGTGTCCTATTTACTGCTAATGCAAAATTGGTAACCTTTATCTGAATCAAGATGAAGTTAAAATGGATAATATGATGCTGGACAGCCAAACATGGGATTACCACATGAACGTATCAATGATTGTCATCCTATAATATCAATCATAATCTCTCTTGCAGAACTTTTTGTGATAATCATTGATATCTGGAGTGTTTTTGGACCTTGTATCTGTCGTCATCCATCTTTTCTTTGTTTGGTCACCATAGTAACCGTTTCCTCTCAACACTAACAGGGTAAAATCAACTCACTGCTTCACACACAGGTGAGCTGAAGAGTCTGTTGAGTTAAAAGTCAAACTGTCCTGCTTGTGTTGACAATAAAGTACAATGTAAACTGCACAGTTATGACTTGGAACATGAGATATCTGTTTGTAGTCCGACAGATGAAGTCCAGAAGTCACTCACCTTTGCTAGTTATTGCTGAAAGTCATTGGATCAACAGAAATTTCACAAACTGAGTTTGTTATATTAAATCTTTCTCTCTTTGTCTTCTGAGAATAATCTGCCTCAAACAGAGCAGTGGACTAGTTTCTCTTCAGTGTTTCCTAAAAGGTGATTTAATGAGAAATGTTTCTGACATCACACTCAGTCCTCTCCATCTGTTCCCTCTGGACAGGATTTCTCCACAGAAACCAACAAGACTTGAACAATATTAAAGATTGTTATCTTGTCAGATTCAGATAAACAACTGTTAATGAACATTTTTGTCTTTTCACCATTTTCTGAACAGGAAGTTCATGTAAAGTTCAGAGCAGGTGAAGCTGTTTCCTCTGATGCACCTCTGAAATGGAAACTGGTGTCATGAAAATTAACGTTAGAGGTTTCAGTCTGGATGCTGGTCTGAGTATTTAATCTGACAAGAACCTTTTACAGACTTGATTCTGAATTTCCTGTTAGGTCACCATGTTTAAAGTCTCTGTTGTTGCCTCTGAGGAAAGATGTGAAATAAATGTGATATTTCTCAGCCACTTTAAACTCTTTTTTAAACCCAGTTTTTTTATTATTGTATCTATGAACACAAAATGTCTCCACCCAGACCAGATGTAAACAACAGTTTAAAATCCAGTGTCATTTTGGTGATACATTTTTCTGGAGCTCATTAATGTGGATTTTGAGTCAGACCAGGTCATATTTGGACTTTACTGGGTCAGCTGATAATTATCAGTCCAGAATTCAGAGACCTACAGAACTAAACAATAATACTTATTTAATTCATGCTTGTAATTCTAATTATTATTATTATCGTTAGAAAATCCGGAAGTGCTCGGTAATGTTACCGGTGGACTCTCCGACCGGAAAGACCTGGATCTGGTTTTAAATCCGGAAATGAAGATGAGAAGAAGACCAGATGACTTTCCTGCTGCTCTACTAATGATACTAAGCTAAAGCTGGCAATAGCCTAGCAGGCTAGCAAGGAGTTTTTTTTTATTTAAGCTTTATTAACAAAACAGCAATATTATTTATTAAATAAATGTTATGAAATAAATGACAAGACAGGAATTATTGGGTGAAAAATAAAAGGGACAAAATTGCGTTTTTTCAATGAAAAATACAGTAAAACATACAAATTAAAATGGTGAATAAGATATAAACTTCTATAATTCACAAAGCCCCTTTACATAAAATATTCTCAGTTTGCATAATTCACAAACATTTTTTAGACAGTTATAGATCAGTCATCATATTGACATTTAAGATGTTTTATTTTATTCATGTCAACTCATGCACTGAGTGACAAGAAAACGTTCAGTAACCTTTTCGTAAAATTAAATACTCTGTGTGTGTCTGTGTGTGTATGAGTGTGTGTGTGTGTGGGTACGTTTAAATTTTAGTCCTACTGTGGAAGCATCTGCATTTGTCTGGTTTCTCCACTCATCTATTTAGGTTTTTCCTTTAATCTTTTAGCTGTTGCTGTAAGTGTACCAGCACATCAGTTTACTCAGGATAATGAAACGTTTGATTAACGAGACACAAAAAGTACAACAACAAAAGAAAAGAAAAAGCAAGAGTCAGAATGATGACAAACTTTGTCATTATATTATTATGTGCTTTATTAAAATGCTTATGAATAACCCATCCATCCATCCATCTTCATCCGCTTGGTCCGGGGACCGGGTCGCGGAGGCAGCAGTCTGAGCAGAGATGCCCAGACTTCCCTCACCCCAGACACTTCCTCCAGCTCTTCCGGGGGAGACCCCGAGGCGTCTGTCAATCTCACGCTCCATCTTTCCCTCACTTCGTGAACAAGACCCCGAGATACTTGAACTCCTCCACTTGAGGCAGGACCTCTCCACCCACCCGGAGAGGGCACGCCACCCTTTTCCGGTCGAGAACCATGGCCTCGGATTTGGAGGTGCTGATTCTCATCCCAGCCGCTTCACACTCGGCTGCAAACCGCTCCAGCACATGCTGAAGGTCCTGGCTTGAATGAAGCCAACAGGACAACATCATCTGCAAAGAAGCAGAGATGAAATCCTGTGGTTCCCAAACCGGACTCCCTCCGGCCCCTGGCTACGCCTAGAAATCCTGTCCATAAAGATTATGAACAGGACCGGTGACAAAGGGCAGCCCTGCCGGAGTCCAACATGCACTGGGAACAGGTCTGACTTACTGCCGGCAATGCGTAAACCAAGCTCCTGCTCCGGTCGTACAGAGACCGAACAGCCCTTAGCAAAGGCCCCCGGACCCCATACTCGCGGAGCACTCCCCACAGAATACCACGAGGGACACGGTTGAATGCCTTTTCCAGATCCACAAAGCACATTAGAACTGGTTGGGCAAACTCCCATAAACCCTCCAGCACCCTGTGGAGGGTATAGAGCTGGTCCAGTGTTCCACGACCAGGGACGAAAACCGCATTGTTCCTCCTGAATCCAGAGGTCGACTCGACTATGGCCGGCCGAATTCTCCTCTCCAGTACCCTGGCGTAGACCTTCCCGGGGAGGCTGAGAAGTGTGATCCCCCTGTAGTTGGAACACACTCTCCGGATCCCCCTTTTTAAAAAGAGGGACCACCACCCCGGTTTGCCACTCCAGAGGCACTGTCCCCAACCTCCATGCAATGTTGCAGAGGCGTGTCAGCCAAGACAGCCCCACAACATCCAGAGACTTGAGGTACTCAGGGCGGATCTCATCCACCCCCGGCGCCTTGCCACCGAGGAGCTTGCGAACTACCTCAGTGACTTCGGCTTGGGGTGATGGACGAGTCCACCTCAGAGTCCCCAGCCTCTGCTTCCTCACTGGAAGGCAAGTCGGTGGGATTGAGGAGATCCTCGAAGTATTTCTTCCACCGTCCGACAATGTCCTCAGTTGAGGTCAACAGCTCCCCACCCTGCACTGTAAACAGTGTTGGCAGAGTACTGCTTCCCCCTCTCTGAGGCGCCGGACGGTTTGCCAGAATCTCTTCGAGGCCGACCGATAGTCCTCCTCCATGGCCTCACCGAACTCCTCCCAGACCCGAGTTTTTGCCTCCAGGACCGTCCGGGCTGCGGCTTGCTTGGCCTGCCGGTACCTGTCAACTGCGTCAGGAGTCCCACAGGCCAACATGGTCCGATAGGACTCCTTCTTCAGCCTGATGGCATCCCTTACTTCCGGTGTCCACCACCGGGTTCGGGGATTGCCACCACGACAGGCACCAGAGACCTTGCGTCCACAACTTCGAACTGCCGCGTCGACAATGGAGGCAGAGAACATGGTCCACTTCGGACTCAATGTCCCCAGCCTCCCTCGGAATCTGTGAGAAGCTCTTCCGGAGGTGGGAGTTGAAGACCTCCCTGACAGAGGGCTCGGCCAGACGTTCCCAACAGACCCTCACAATACGTTTGGGTCTGCCAGGTCTGTCCAACTTCCTCCTCTGCCAGCGGAGCCAACTCACCACCAGGTGGTGATCGGTTGACAAGCTCAGCCCCTCTCTTTACCCGAGTGTCCAAGACATACGGCCGGAGATCAGATGAAACGACAACAAAGTCGATCATCGACCTCCGGCCTAGGGTGTCCTGGTGCCACGTGCACTGATGGACACCCTTATGCTTGAACATGGTGTTTGTTATGGACAAACTGTGACTAGCACAGAAGTCCAATAACAGAACACCGCTCAGGTTCAGATCGGGGAGGCCGTTCCTCCCGATCACGCCCCTCCAGGTATCACTGTCGTTACCCACGTGCACGTGAGCGTTGAAGTCCCCCAGTAGAACAATGGAGTCTCCAGTCGGAGCACTATCAAGTACCCCTCCCAGGGACTCCAAGAAGGCCGGGTACTCTGTACTGCTGTTCGGCCCGTAGGCACAAATAACAGCAAGAGACCTATCCCCAACCCTGAAGGCGCAGGGAAGCGACCCTCTCGTTCACCGGGGTGAACTCCAACACGTGGCGGCTGAGCTGGGGAGCTATAAGCAAGCCCACACCAGCTCGCCGCTGCTCACCCTGGGCAACTCCAGAGTAGTGGAGGGTCCAGCCCCTCTCAAGGAGCTGGGTTCCAGAGCCCAAGCTATGCGTGGAGGTGAGCCCGACTATCTCTAGCCGGTACCTCTCAACCTCCCGCACGAGCTCAGGCTCCTTCCCCCCCAGCGAGGTGACATTCCATGTCCCTATTGCCAGAGTTTTGTTCCAGGGATTGGGTCGTCGAGGCCCCCTGCCACGACTGCTACCCAAACCACATTGCACCGGCCCCTCATGGACCTTCCTGCGGGTGGTGAGCCTACTGGAAGGCGGGCCCACGTCGCCATTTCGGGCTGAGCCCGGCCGGGTCCCGTGGGCAAAGACCCGGCCACCAGGCGCTCGCCTGCGAGCCCCAACCCCAGGCCTGGCTCCAGGGTGGGGCCCCTGGTAACGCCAATCCGGGCGACGTAATGGTCCTTGTTGATTCTTTCTTCATGGTGGGCTTGTGAACCGCTCTTAGTCTGGCCCGTCACCTAGGACCTGTTTGCCATGGGAGACCCTACCAGGGGCGTAATGCCCCCGACAACATAGCTCCTAGGAATCATTCGGGCACACAAACCCCTCCACCACAGTAAGGTGGCGGTTCAAGGAGGGGTTATGAATAACTGCTCTGTTTAATATTAATGGCTGTTTGTGTTTCAGCTTTACCTTCAGATGTCTTAAAAGTTCAGATCCAGATCAACATTTACAACCAGATGCTGATGAGAAGCCTTCAGACTCTCCTGACCCTGAGACTGAAGACAGTGATGACCAGAGAAACTCAGTCTGGTTTAAACTGTCTTAGAAATCAAGAAAAATGTGGTGAGAAACCATTCAGCTGCTTTGAGCGTGGGAAAATATTTGACCACAATGGAAGTCTGAAGAGGCACAGAAATTCACACTGGAGAGAAACCATTTGGTTGCTTAGCTTGCAGTAAAAGATTTACACATCTCACTCAAGATGGCAGCCTCGGTACTGTGCTCTCTCGTACCTTTTGTGTTTTTGTGTTTTTACTTTGTTTTCTGCTCCCCCTCACTGGTCACACTTATCAGGGAGAAACTTGTAAACATCGGCTCATCAGCTTGTAAAACTTTTGTTACCGGTTTTCTTCTAACCAGAAAGTTTTACGGAGATTTTGGTCAGAGGAGCAGCAGCTCTCTATGGGATTAGCCGGAGACGCCGTCATGGGAAACGCACCGGAGCGCTCGTCAGACTGAGACAGCGGGGACTGCGGACCGCGCTCCCGTCGATTCACCTGGTGATTGTCCGCTCTCTGACCAACAAGATGGAAAACAAGGGGTGGCGAAATCAGCTTTACGAAGGTTGGTGTACGGATGTCACAGTGCTGAAGAAGTCATGCAGCCCTCATTTAGAAACTCTTTTTATAAACTGCAAACCTTTTTATTCGCAGCAGGAGTTCTTCTCGTTCATTCTGGTGGGAGTCTACATCCATCCTCAGGCCTGTGTTACTGAGGCCTTACAAGCAGCTGGCTGACCAGATAAGGATCGTGGAGCAACAACATCCAGACTCCCTGCTCATTGTACTGGGAGACTTCAACAGAGCAAACCTCAGCCACAAACTGCCAAACTACAGACAGCACATCAAGTGTCCCACCAGGGACACAAACATCCTGGACCACTGCTACACGACTTGTAAAGGACGCCTATCGCTCTGTTCCCCGGGCAGCATTGGGACTCTTTGATCACTGTCTGGTTCATCTCATCCCGACCTACAGGCAGAAACTAAAATCTGCTGAGCCTGTGGTGAAGACTGTGAGGAGATGGACCACTGAGGCAAAGCTGGGGTTACAGGCCTGCTTAGACTGCACTGATTGGAGTGTTTTTGGTGCTGCAGCCACTGACCTGCATGAACTGACCGACACTGTGACATCATACATCAGTTTCTGTGAGGAGATGTGTGTGCCAACAAAAACATTCCTCATTACAGCAATACCTGATGACAGTGCACAGCGATTCCCTGATGTTTTTACAGCTTGTGCAGTTACACGAGCTATGTACTAGGCCAAGGAAGAACCTGAAGTTGAGCAGAGCGTCGAGGTTTCCACTGTGTCCGTGCCAGTCTCTCTCTTGTCTGTTTCCCACAGCGACTTAGTTGCTGAGCAATGGGCTGATCCCACACTTGGTGAGTTATTCGACAGAGTTCTCTCAGAGATGGATGGGAAGAGTACTGCAAAATGTTATCTGTTGAAAGATGAGTTACTGGTGAGAAAGTGGATGCCGCATGGGGAAGCTTTTGTGGGTAACCCTGTGTTTCAGGTTGTAGTTCTATCTACATTCTGTGATGAGGTGCTGAGAATGTCCCACGATCAGTCAGGGCATTTGGGGGTCCGTAAGACGCATGACAATATTCTCAAGTATTTTTTTTGGCCTTGTGTGAAAAGAGATGTGTCACATTATATTAAAACATGTCATACACACCAAATGCCTGGAAAACTGAATCAGAGTGTTAAGCCAGCTCCTTTGTGTCCCATTGCTGTTGTTGCTCAGCCCTTCGAATATCTTATCATTGACTGTCTTGGTCCCTCACCGTGTTCAAAATCTGGAAGTCAGTACCTGCTGACAGTAATGTGTCAGAGCACCAGATATCCGGCTGCATATCCATTACGTACCATTACTGCTAAGTCTGTGGTCAAAGCTCTTACACAGTTTATATCCATCTTTGCAATTCCTAAAGTGATCCAGAGTGATCAGGGCTCAAATTTTTCATCCCATTTGTTTGCTCAAGTTCTGAAGCAATTCCAGGTGAAACATAATCAGGCTTCTGCATATCATGCTCAGAGTCAGGGAGCGCTGGAAAGGTTTCATCAAACTAAATCAGGACTGGGAAGACGGGCTGCCCTGGTTGTTGTCAGCTGCCAGAGAGGTAGTACAGGAAAGCACTGGTTTTAGTCCAAATGAATTGGTCTTTGGACATGCGGTGCGTTGTCCCTTAGCTTTGCTACATGATCCATTGGTACAAACTGAACCTCCCCAGAATCTGGTATACTATGTAAATGGATTTCGGCATCAGTTGTATATGGCTAGGGAGAGGGCTAAGGAAAGGTTGGCATTAACTCAGACAAAAATGAAGCGACTATATGATTGTAAAGCTGAGGCTCATAGGTTCAGCCAGGGTGACCAGGTCCTTGCATTGCTGCTGGTGGTTGGTTCTCCATTTTACTTTTTTACCTTTTACTGTTTTATGTCAGGTTTCTGAGCAGAATTATTTGTTGGAGACAGCTAAATGTAGAAGGAAGACTCAGTTATGCCACGTTAATTTCAAGATTCAAGATTCAAGATTCAAGAATTTATTGTCATTACACAACAATTACATCGGGCAATCATTGGTAATGAAATTCTTAATTCTTAATTCTTAATTCTTAATTTGTTAAAACCATGCCACACTCGTGTGCCACACTCTTGTGAAAAGGGGGGGGAGTGTACAACAGGATGTTAAACCGGCATTAATGGCAGATACTGTGTGGAAGCATTTGTTTGCGCAGGAAGACGACTGTGTGGTTTTGCCTGATGAGAGCCGGCTGAGTGGTCGGTTAAAGAATTCTGAGACGCTGTGTAATTTTGAGACCTTGCTTGGACAGAGTGCAGAGTTGTCTATTCTTATTAATGACTATCTGTGTTTGTTTGTTTGTTTGTTTCTGCAGTTGAACAATATCCAGTTCCTGTAACCAAGAAGGAGCTTATCTTAGGTTTGGTAGGGTATTATCACAGTTTTTGTAAAAACTTCAACTGTAGTGGCTCCTCTTACCGATTTGCTGAAAGCCAGAGCAAAGTATTTCTGGTCAGCTTCATGCCAGAAATCTTTTGAAAATGTTAAAATTATTTTGTGTTCTTCTCCTGTCCTTGCAGCCCCGCGTATGGACCAACCATTCATGTTGCAGGTGGATGCGAGTGATGTAGGTGCAGGTGCTGTGTTGCTTCAGGCTGACAGAAATGGGGTTGAGCACCCTCTGAGTTTTTTCTCCAGGAAGTTTAATTCTCATCAGTTAAATTACTCCATCATTGAAAAAGAGACTCTGGCTCTGGCGCTGCAACACTTTGAAGTCTATGTGGATTCAAGTATACCTGTGGTCGTGTATACAGACCATAATCCACTAACATTTTTGAACTCTTTGTCCTGCCTAAATCACAGATTAATGAGGTGGTTCTTGTTGGCACAATCTTACAGCTTGGACATTTGCCACATAAGAGGCTCAGAAAACATTGTAACAGATGCCTTGTCCAGAGCATTTAGCCTTTGAAATGATGCTGGCTGTTCTGTTTATTCTTCCTGGTCTCTGTCTTTCTCTTGTCAATCTTAAAAGTGCTTCTCCAGGCCCCGGGGTTGCTGGGTTGCAAGAACAGAATGGGCGGGCTAAGGTGGTATTCTGGTACCGGTGAGTATAGTAGGTGATAAGGCTGTAAAGTAAAACTTGTTCCATTGCAGGTATTAGTTGTAAGATAGGCTGGGAAATAGTGGAGTGTAAATAAATGGTAGCGTGTTGTGTTTTTTTATGGGAGCCTTTCATCAAGCAATCCAGCGTCAGTGTGGAGGAGCCTGGAGAAGATTACCAACTACAGGAGACCCCCCCACACTGCAGGGAGCCATCACCTAGCTGAGGGGCTGAATGGGTTTTATTGTAGGTTTGATAGGCCATCTTCTCTCACCCCTCACCCGCCCCAACATCAACACCTTACAAGCATTCACACTTCCTGCCACCCCCTCACCCCTCCCCGCTGACCCCCCAGCTGCACTCAGGATCTCTGAGGAGGACGTGTGTCGGCTCTTTCAGAGACAGAAGATCAGGAAGGCACCAGGACCTGACGGTGTGTCTCCCTCCTGCCTGAAAGTCTGCGCTGACCAGCTGACACCCATCTTCACTCCCTCTACATCAATGACTGCACCTCAGGAGACCCAAATGTTAATCTCTTAAAGTTTGTAGACGACATAACTGTCATCGGCCTCATCCGGGACGGTGATGAGTCTGCGTACAGATGGGAAGTGGAACAGCTGGCCTTCTGGTGTAGTCAGAATAACCTGGAGCTGAACACGCTCAAAACTGTGGAGATGACAGTGGACTTCTGAAGGAGCCCCCAACACTGCCCCCCCCCCCTCCCCCTTTGCAACATGAACAACGGTGTCTGCTGTGGAAACTTTCAGGTTCCTGGTGTAATGGAAATCTGCCCTAATTATGTTTTTCTTATTATATAATCATATATAATAGTCTCTCATATGGTGATTCACTTTCTCTTGACACACACGTTAAACTGACCAGACCTAAATTCCTTTAGGGAACAGGCCTCTGACTTTAATAAAAGACAAACCTCTGACTGATAGTACACTTCTGACCTGCTGTAAAAGAGAGACCTCGGACTGATAACGGTCATCGCACTGCGAAGGAACACGCTATCACAGAGTGGCTCCGACTGGTTTTAAATCTTAACTACAATGTTCTGATTAACTATCTGTCTGCCAGACTCCTCTTACGCACGAAGACGATGTAACCCTGAAACTATATATTGAAAAGGTTGACGAGGCCTCACACCCCCTCCCTTCACTTCCCCACCTTCCCTTTGTTTGTATCTCATTATAAATATGTGTGCTTTTTCTGTTATCACTTGTGAGTCCTCATCCAGCTGAGCACACACTCGGTTGTCTGACAGCTCACCTTCTTGCAAGAATAGTTTAAAATATAAAAGGACACTCTGGTCGGATCAATTCTCTTTATTTCCCAGTACAAAATATATTTTTTCTATAACACTGGGTTCCACAATCTCCCAGGACCTGAAGTGGGATTCCAACATCGACGCCATCAGGAAGAAGGCCCAGCAGAGGATGTACTTCCTGTGCCAACTCAGGAAGTTCAACCTGCCTCAGGAGCTGCTGATCCAGTTCTACACCGCCATCATTCAGTCTGTCCTCTGCACATCCATCACTGTGTGGTTTGGATCAACCACCAAACAGGACTACAACAGACAGTCAGGACTGCAGAGAAAATCATTGGTGCCAGTCTGCCCTCCATTCAGGACTTGTACGTGTCCAGAGTCAGGAAACGGGCAGGTAACATCACTGCAGATCCATCACACCCTGGACATAACCTGTTTCACCTCCTCCCCTCCGGCAGGCGCTACAGAGCTCTGTACGCCAAAACAACCAGACACAGGAACAGTTTCTTTTCTTTCAGGCTGTCGCTCTGATGAACATTTAACACCAGTCAGAGTGTCAGAAACAATCATAAACATCATAATAAACTGAATCATAAACATCCATTGACTTCACCAATATAACATTTCTACAAACAATAAATATATATTTAAATATATACTGTATATGCTGTTCATAACAAACTGTACATAAGATATCTGTTCCTAAGTCATAAGTCACAAAAACACCATTGCACTCCATAGTTCACACTTTAAGTTATGTCATGTGTATGGTACGTAATGTTATGTTTGTGTTATGTTAAGTAAGTTATGTTTATTTATTTATTTCTATTTTCTTGACCTCTTACGTACGAGAGTGTACTGTAAAAACCGGAGTTTAAAAAATTCCTTGTATGTGCACATACCTGGCCAATAAAGGTGATTCTGATTCTGATGATATATATTGTCAGTCTCACAGCGGTCCACTTATAAGTGATCGATTAATGTTGAATCTGAGCTCCGACCCACAATCCAGCTGTTATTACAGGAAGTATGTACAATAACCACAAACAACGACAATTTAACATAAACAGAGTTTATTGACAGCAACAAGATCAATTACAATTAGTACTATTTCTGATCAACAAATATCTATCATCTCCTACACTACAAAACATTATACTAGTAAGCGAGCAAGTCAAGAAGTAAGAGGTCAAAGCAAACGCCACGTGATGCCTGTGTGTGTGCGTGTGAGACCCACAAAGTCCGAACAGCTCTGAGAGACGATGAGCGTCTTTTCCACCACACAGCAGCAGGGCAGACGAAATGCTCTTCATCAGGTCTTGTACTGGTCCTTTAACTGGTGAAATTTTAACTTACTGACTTTGGTTCAGGCTGTAAAATAAGCCGAGTGCCGCAGCGCGTGTGAACACAATGTAAAACACAATAACAAACAGCAATAAAACAGCAGTCACAGGTGTGTAGTAGTTACTGTCTGATTATCTGCATTTATCTCCTGGTGATCAATAACAACAACTTGAAGCTTTTTCACTCGTTTTATTCATTGAATGTCATCTGAAAAATGGCAATTTTACTGTGAAACCTTTAGATATTTTGAATAAGCTGGACAGATTTTGGATGGCTTTTTTCCTGTCACATGTTCACTCAAAAAGCAGCACACAGAATGTATTTACACTGCAAACTGAGCAACCGAAGTATTTCTCTCATGTATGCTTCCTCTTGTGGCTTTGCAGATTTTCCCTGTATCTAAAACTCTTGTCACAAACAGAGCAAGTGAATGGTTTCTCTCCTGTATGAATCCTCTTGTGGCTTAGGAGACCGTACTTACGGGTAAAACTCTTACCACAAACTGAGCAACTGAATGGTTTCTCTCCTGTATGAGTTTTCTTGTGTTTTGCCAGACATGAGCTATCAATACATCTCTTGCCACAAATTGAACAATTGAATGGTTTCTCTCCTGTATGTGTTCTCTGGTGGCTTAGCAGATTTGACCTTTGTGCAAAACTCTTCCCACATACTGAGCAACTGAATGGTGTCTCTCCTGTATGCGTCCTCTTGTGCCTTAGCAGAGCTGACCTTTGTGCAAAATTCTTCCCACATACTGAGCAAATGAACGGCCTCTCTCCTGTATGAGTTCTCTTGTGTATTAGCAGACAGTGTTTATGTGTAAAACTCTTCCCACAGACGGAGCAACTGAATGGTCTCTCTCCTGTATGCGTCATCATGTGGCTTAGCAGATGTGCCCTTTGCAAACTTTCCCACACTGTGCAAAACTCTTCCCATTTCTTTCACTCACACACTGAGCAACTGAATGGTTTCTCTCCTGTATGCATCTTCTTGTGCCTTAGCAGATTTCTCCTTTCCGTAAAACTCTTCTCACACACTGAGCAACTGAATGGTTTCTCTCCTGTATGTGTTCTCATGTGGTTCAGCAGATGTGCCTTGTTTGCAAAACTCTTCCCACACTCAGAGCAGCGAAGTGGTTTATTGTCAGTTTTACGTCTCTGATCACTGACAAAGACTTCACCATTATTTGGACAGTTTAAACCAGACTGAGCTTCTCTGGTCTCCTCCCAGTCATAACTGTCATCAGTCTCAGGGTCAGAAGAGTCAGAAAGCTTCTCATCAGCATCTGGTTGTAAATGTTGATCTGGATCTGAGTTCCTGGCTGGTTCTGGTCCTCCACAGTCCTCTCCATCAGCTCCTGTTTCCATCTGTTCAGTGTGTGTTTGATGAAGCTGTGAGGACTGAGGTTTCTCTTCATCATCTTCACTCTTCACAGGGACAGGAGTGAATGGGAACTTGCTGATATCAGCCTCCTCCAGCCCTTGAAGCTGCTCTCCCTCCTGACTGCTCCAGACTTCCTCCTGTTCCTCTTTAATGTGGGGGGGCTCTGGGTCCTCCTGGTCCAGACTGGAGCTCCGGTCCTGCTGCTCAGGGGGAACCTCTTCTTTCCTCACCAGCAGCTGCTGGACGTCTGCAGGAAACAGTGAATATACAAAGAGACGTTAAAGAGAAATGTCCTGGTTCAATCACATCACAGCTGAAAACTCCTCATTGAACTTCTGCTAACACAGGAACACTTTGAATATCCACATATAAACAGATGTTTAGATTTCAACAGCCTGCATGTTCTCATGTGAGCGAGAAACTTCAGAAATCTTGGTCACGAGCCTGCAGAGGTGGAAAGCACCAAAGTACATTTACTCAAGTACTTTATTCACCTGAGGCTGTTTTCTTTAAAAACTCAGAGTGCTTTACTTTACTGGAGTATTTCCAATTCAGGATACTTTATACTTTAACTTCACTACATGTGAGAGGAAATGTTGTCCATGTTATTTGCCTACATTTATAGGAAAGCTGTAGTTCTGAGCTCCTTTGATGGCTGTTACAGACAAAAAGGTCTCTACACAATCTCACATTAACTTCCTTATTTCACTGTTTTAGTGGCAGCTGCTTTCCTCTGAGGACCAGTGAATCTGAACAAACCTGCTCTGTGTAAGCGGACTTCAGGCTTGAAAACAGCGTCCAGTAGTTTCCGCTGTCGCTCGTTCTCCTCTTTTGATCGAGAAAGTTCCTCCTCGTACTCTGCTATGGTTCTTTCAAACAGCACAAATATCTCTTCAGCAGCCGCAGTCAGTCGCTGCTTCACCAGCGCTCTCAGCATTTGGACTTTACACATTTTCACACAATCACACAAACTTTTTCTGCACACAAACTGCTGCTGCAGAGACTCTTCACAAACACAACGACGGGACGAAGCTCAACACGCTGCGCGCAGCCGCAGTACACACAACCACTTCCGGGTCTTCTTCTTCTTCTTTGGTGTTATTGGCGGTCGGCAAACAACGATTTGGTGCGTTACCGCCACCAGCTGGTCTACAAGAAAACACCCCCCCTCAATAAAACCCCTCAGATCTTCTCAGTCAGCTGAGTTAATCTCAGACACTTCTTGAGCTCTTTTGCAGAATATCTATTCGACCCAACTTTGATCTTTCTGAGGTTTTGAATCAGACTCCTTCGTTCTGCCTCATGTTTCTCACAGTGTATCACATGCTCCTCTGTTTCTTCTTGCCGTCACATCTGCCTGTATTATGTTTACCTGTCTTAACCCTTGTGCCCTCCTCAAATTTACCACCCTCTGGACACCTTGGTGGCAAAAATGTGCACGCACAATGAAACTGCTATTAAATCATCATACACAATATTTCTTTCTGCTTTTTTAAAATACATTTCTACTTTATTTGTTACTTTATATACTACTACTATATACTACTATACACTACATAAAAAAATACTAATGCAATCAAATCAATTTTGTTGCTAATCTTTGACATATCCAAGACCCTAATCACCACCAAAGCCCCATTCCCCTATTATGTATTTTATGGAAAATAATTCATTATTTCTTTTTTTGTGATAAATAATGAAATAATTCAAATAGTTAAACTGGCATTTAAAGGGTTAAAATCCTGAAAATGATTGAATGTTTGGTAGTTTTGAGCAGGTCTGAAGTTGTTTCAGAGATTTATGAATACAACAACAACTTGTTGGTGAACTAGCAGCTTAAAGGAGAGTTGAAAACTCTTTAGGCTAAACCCATTAATCTCACTCCGTAGTACACCCTCCATATCTGTGAAATGACCAGTTTTGTTTATATGCACAGAAAAAAATCCACTTTTGGCTTCACCTGTTGATGCTGGAAACCACAAACTACAGTCTGACAGATGAACTTTTTCAGACTGTGAAAGACTCCAGTTTATTAAATG
This sequence comes from Scortum barcoo, assembly GCA_023238725.1. Taxonomy (NCBI): domain Eukaryota; kingdom Metazoa; phylum Chordata; class Actinopteri; order Centrarchiformes; family Terapontidae; genus Scortum; species Scortum barcoo. The sequence continues at coordinate 26,376,594 of CM041548.1, forward strand.
ACTTTAGTTTCATTCAGTGCAGTTTCAGTATAGTAAAATATAAAGACATTCTGAATAAAGATTATGTAAAGATGCACAACGTTTGCTGATTGTTTTGTTAAGAAAGAAACTAGACCAGAGTTGTTTTTGTAAAATAAACTTTACTGATTGAAAGCTAAAACTTCAGGATATCTAGAACCCTAAACTGACATTATTGATTATGTTTTATCATCTTACTTGCTGTCACAATGTGGATCAATTCATTCAAACACCTCACTGATATGATACAAGAGAAACAAATGAAGAGCAGAGAATCATCATTCTCTTCAGGAAACCGGTAAAGAATAAAACTCATTCACAGAAACTGAGAAAAGTTAGAAGAGGTTCCTGAACATTGAACGTAAATGTGTCTCTGTCCGATATAAACTAATATTACAGCTCAAATGTGCACATTAGTACACTGTGATAGCAGAGTTTCATCGAGTTTCATCCACTTCTCCTTTTAAACGACAGCAATACTGCTCTGCTGCTGGGTCATGTGACATTGACCCCATGACATCCAGGATGAGAAATTTAGACTTAGCTGGCAACTCTGAGGAGTCTTCTCAGTTTCAACTTTCTCAACAACAAAAGGCACAAGTGTTTGAAGAAAAAGCCGAATTTCTACTTTAGCTGGAAGATGATGCTTCAGTAAACGTCAGTATGCTTTAAGTGTAAATGCTTCTGAGATCATCTAACAGCACCTGATGTCCCAGCAATGTTTCTGTTTCATTCAGACAATAACCACCACAACAGTATACATTACATGAAGCTCTGAGATTTCTACACTGAGGGCAGCAAAGACATCTGAATATGATGAAATATTGTATTTAAATTTAGCTATATAAAAAAGCAACGTTTATAGAGACTGTAGATTCGAAGAACACAAAGACTCCTGCAGATTAGATTTTACATTGAATACAATAAATATCAACACAAAAGTACGAGAAATTTTCAGATGTGGCTGCATCTCTGAACACCACTCTGACCAGAAGAGTTTGACTTCCTCCTGATAAGACTGTCATGATGTGTCTCTAGTTTGTTTCACTAGTTTCTGTATGATATTTCATATGATTATTAAAGCTTTGCCTCCAAGTAAAACTTTTACCACAAACTGAGCAACTGAATGGTTTCTCTCCCGTATGAGTTCTCATGTGTACCTTCAGATGTCCACTTTCAGTAAAACGGTTACCGCAGACTGAGCAGCTGAAAGGTTTCTCTCCTGTGTGGATTCTCAGGTGTTTTCGTAATGATCCACTGCATGAAAAATATTTCATACAAACTGAACAACCATATGGTTTTTCTCCAGTGTGAATTCTCATGTGTTCATGCAGATTTTTCTTACGGCGAAATCTTTTGCTACACTGAGAGCAGCTGAATGGTCTCTCTGCCACATCATCTACAAGGACTTTGTTATCTTTTAAAGAGTTTAAAGTCAAAGGAGATTCCTTGGTCTCCTTACAATCATCGGTACTGACTTTAATCTGAAGTTTAGAAGAGTCTGATGTTCTTGAGCTGCTGGCTGGAAGTTCTGCCTCTCTGTTTTTTTCAGTTTGACTTGAATGAAGCTGTGATGAATCATCAACACACTTGTGGTTTTTCAGATTATAACGCCAAGCGAATCTTTTGCCACAAACACAATAAAGGAATCGTTTCTCCTCTGTGTGCACTGTCATGTGGTTTGTCAGATATCCTTTTTGTGTGAATCCTTTCTCACAATATGAGCAGCTAAATGGTTTCTCTCCTGCATGAGTTCTCATGTGAATCTTCAGATTTTCCTCTCCACAAAATGTTTTACCACACTCAGCACAAATAAATGATTTATTGTCAGTGCTACTTCCCACATTGCTGACAGGAACTTCATTATTCATCACAGAGTTTAAAGCTGACCGAGTTTCTCTGGTCTCCTTCAGATCCTGGTCTCTGGCTTCAGTCTCAGCTTCAGAAGAGTCTGAAGTCTTGTCATCAGAGTCCGACTCTCCACTGTCCTCTCCATGGTCTCCTTCTGTTTGACTCGAGTGAAGCTCAGACGACTCACCAACACACATGTGGCTTTTGAGCTCATGACGCCAAGCGAATCTTTTGTCACAAACACAGCAGCGGAATCGGATCTTCCCTGTGTGTCGTGCCATGTGTTGTATCAGATATCCTCTTTGTGTAAATTTTCTGCCACAAACTGAGCAACTGAATAGAGTCTCTTCTGTGTGAGTTCCCATGTCTTTCCTCAGATGATGACTGTAGCAAAGTCTTTTATCACACTCAGAGAAGCTGAGTGATTTGCCACCCGTACTGCATCTTTTACTGCCAGCAGGTGGCGAGGTGAGATGAAGCTGTGAAACACACTTATGGCATTCAACTCCCAAGTGCCAAACAAGTCTTTTGTTACAAATTCTGCAACTGTGTCGTCTCTCTCCTCTGTGTACAGCCATGTGATGGATCAGATATCCCTTTTTTGTGTATTTTTTTCCGCACACTGAGCAACTAAATGGTTTCTCCCCTGTGTGCGTTCTCATGTGTGTCTCCAGAAATCCGATTTTTGCAAATTTTTTCCCGCACTCAGAGCAGCTAAATGGTTTCTCAGGAGAATTACACCTCATATTATTTACAGGGTCATCGTTGTTCTGACCTGACTGACGCTCTCTGGTCTCCTCCCAGTCATCGCAACTGACTTCAATCTCAGCTACAGAAAGTTCTGAAGTCTTATAATCAATATCTGGATCTGAGTTCCTGGCTGGTTCTGGTCCTCCACAGTCCTCTCCATCAGCTCCTGTTTCCATCTGTTCAGTGTGTGTTTGATGAAGCTGTGAGGACTGAGGTTTCTCTTCATCATCTTCACTCTTCACAGGGACAGGAGTGAATGGGAACTTGCTGATATCAGCCTCCTCCAGCCCTTGAAGCTGCTCTCCCTCCTGACTGCTCCAGACTTCCTCCTGTTCCTCTTTAATGTGGGGGGGCTCTGGGTCCTCCTGGTCCAGACTGGAGCTCCGGTCCTGCTGCTCAGGGGGAACCTCTTCTTTCCTCACCAGCAGCTGCTGGACGTCTGCAGGAAACAGTGAAATGCAGAAAGGAAAAACACAAGTTTATGTTGCAGCAAAGCTTTAATCTAACCGAGTATCAGTGAGGGGAGACGTTGAGGACCTTCACTCGTACATTATTAAAGTTGTAGATCATCTATGAAGGGCTCTTTACGGTCACACACTGACACACAGACTGCTGCTCTACTTCTGTGTTAAACTGTGATCTAATGAGATGATTACTAATATATTACTAATTACAGACTGGCACTCATGAAAAGTTGACGGGCAGTTGTTCAAACTGCTGGACCGAAGTCAAACCAGCCGATCACAACGAGCTGTGAGACATAAATGTTGAGAGATGCCTCAAACAAACACTGAGAAAACATTAGTAACTGAACAACAGACACCGATGAATACTATGAATTCAGAATCTAAAGATTTTAAAACGTTTTCTCATTCCTGTTTTACCAAAGAAATCCAGGCATTAGAACACACGATGTGACGTAAAACGACTGAAGAGCTGAACACACTGATGTCTCTGAGCTGCAGCAGTGTTCGGAAAAAAATTGGAGAAACACAGAACTAAAAATAATACATATGTAGAGCACTTTTCAGCACTTTTAATTTTCAGGTAAAAATGGCCAAATAAATGGTGAACTTTATAAAAAGATTAACAAACAATCATAAAAAACGTGATGCTGAGGCCAGAAAACTCACTCGTTTAATTTAATTAGTTTGATCGACCGATGACTTAATTGATTCCTGGAGGAAAGTAAATAACATGTTATAGTCTCACACTCAGAGAATTTAATCACATAAAAACACTGAAATATTTATAATGCACGCTGACTTTAACTGAAGCTGTCACACTATTATTAAACCAAGAAACGGTGAGCTGTTTCAGATGATGTCACTGCTGCGGTCATGAATTTCAACACACACACACACACTGAGGTTTTTTTCTGGTTGTTGATCCGTCAGATCAGCTGATTGTTATTATTGTTATGACGTCAGACTTTACTCCTCGCCGCCATGTTTGTAGTCTGCAGAGACGAACACGTAACAGCTAGCCCCGTTAGCTTAGCCACCGGGCAGGCTGCAGCCGTCGTGACGTGTCCAGGTGAAGCCCCTCCCCCGTGACGTCACAGCCGCTCCGGGACTGACCTGCTCTGTGCAGCCGGACTTCGGGCTTCAGCACGGCATCGAGCAGCCTCCTCTGGCGGCAGATCTCCCGCTCTGACCGCTCCACTCTGTCTTCGTACTCCGCCACGGTTTCCTCCAACAGACCGACGATCTCCTCCGCAGCCGCCGTTAGCCGCTCGGTGAGCAGCGCTCTCAGCGCCGGGAGTTCCGCCGCTTCTTCTCCTTTTTCCACCCGCAGCAGGAAGTCTTCAGCGGCGGCGCTGATCCGCTCATGGACCGACACCCGCAGCAGCTGCACGGCGCACATTTTCCTCTTTCTGCGGAGCGGACCGACATAAACACGCTCCGCTCAGCAGTTCCGCGTGTTGGAGCGGCGGAGTGCGCTCCCTGTTGGAGCGGAGGCCAAACGACACAACGGGAAAAGAAATCCTCCATAAAAAGGGGACTAAGAGATAAACAAATAAACAAACAGGCAAATTAAAGGACAAACAATGAAACAAATAAATAAACAAGTGGGAGCACCTCTTTTGTTTTTACTGTTTTAATATAAAGACCCATCTCTTTTTTGACATGTTCAGCTTTATTAGCAGAAAATGTAATGAGATGGTTCTTAAAGAAAACGCACATTATCTAGTAGAGGCTCGAAGTTGAAAATATGAAATGAAATATAAAAATATGATCCAAGAAAATCTGCAGATACCAGCCAGCAGCATCAATCAGTATCCTCTGAACAACAGAAGCCTGACCAGGTAACAGGTGAATGATTTGCAATAACACTTCTTTAAACTTACACAGCAAAAAGATGTTTTTCCAACATAAACTGCTGAAAATCCGACAGTGAACAAACAGTCACTTCACGCCAGTTTTTCTTTCCACCACATCGGTCAAAACACTCCATCACTTCCTGTTCTCTTCCTGGTAAAGTTGCTCACTTTGATCGAATGTTCCTTTCAGGCTGCTGATTTCCCTGAAAAGCTTTGTTAGCTTCAGGTCTGTTGTTTCCAGTTTATTATTTATCTCCATATAACACAGTAAAGACACAGACATTCACTTTTTCACCCAGAGACGTTCTGACGGACTCACCTGGAGTCTCAGGTAAACAAATGTCTGATCATGACATTTTTACATAATTTTTATAATTTTTATTTAGAGTTTGTCTACGTAGATCGTATCTAACCGTTATTCATCTAAGCCTCATCTGCTGTGTATCTTTACATCTTTACTACTCACGAACACGAATCAGGTTATCAAACAGCTCTGTTGAGATTCTTGAGATCCTTGAAGATCAAGCAGTCCTTGAAAAGTTTCCAGGAGTCTTAGAAGTCCTTGAGGATGTTTTCTTTTCCCACAATGCAACACTGAAATAAAGCTGGAAAAAGAGAGAATATCACCAGTTCGACTGCGATCGGTGGAATAATCCTTCACTCACATAAAACCTCAACAAACCGACCGACCTTCTTTCTTTTCTTCCCAGGTCTCCACCAAATGGTTTGGCCTTCATCGAGCTACTGACTCAGCAGGTGTGTGCCTCACTTTTAAAGCTTCAGGATCATTGGCTGTTGATTCAGGGTCAACCCCAACACATGTCACATGGTGCTTACCTGGTCGTGAAGGTGCAGTTTATTCTAATAAAGTCACATTAAAGTCTGCAGCACATCTGTTAGCTTCTACCCAAACTCAAAGCGACATGTGAAGTCAGAGTGAGCAAACATCCTGAGAAACACCTGACCTCCAGGCAGCTCAGACTCCGGCTCAATATTTTTAATATTCATCTCTAAAATAAAGCTTGATGAGGATTCTTTATTTCATCTTTATGATTACATGCTAGTGTTCATTCATTTATTATCAACCACATTTTTGGCAACATTATGCTCCTGTCACAACAAATATGATTCCTAAAATAGGAATTTATACGAGTCAGTAAAAAGCACGATTAGTGTTTCAGTCAGTCCTTCAGATGACCTTCTGACATATAGAGCATATATTTGATCAACAATTGATCATTTAGGCATTTAGACTGTGCAACATCACATTATCCTACTGAAAGGCAAATATATAAATGCATATATAAAAAAAATATTCAGCCTGATATAGAGGGACAGAATTGACGATGACATGGGAACAATCAAAGGATAAGATGAGAAAACAGGTTTTCTCCTTCATTTGAAGAAAAAAACGAATCGCTGACAGTCAGTGAGACGTTCTCTCCTCTGTCTTCCGTCCTAAAGACGTTCCTGCCGGTCCAAATATAAATCGCAAACCTCGCCCTTTCAGCCGACGGTGTCAAACTCAGCAAATCAAACCTAAAACCAGAACTCAGAGCAAAAAGCAGGCTGATGTTCAGATTTTCAGTCCAACAAGTCCAAACGTCAGAGCGTCTCTGTTGGTCGATGTTATCAGGACACTGAAGCTTCATGAAATCTTTGACAGGAAAACCGAAACGAGCAAATTAACACGAGTCGATGTGTCCAGTCTGTAAGAAGAGACAACATCCGGCTCCAGAAGCTGACCCAGATCAGACCTCAGACCAGAATCTGGATCATCAGAAACACACAACCACGAGGGCTCCAGCCATTGGTCAGTTTACAGGACTGAAACCTCACTTGCTCTGGACCAGGTGAGGTTCACAGCATCAGTTACTATGGCACTGTACCAGGTAAGAAGTGAAGCACCATCACAACCAGGTGAACTCTGGAGTGACCTCACCAAGATCAAATCCTGCTTCTTGTGCAGGTCTCAGATGTGACAGAGAGACACCAACATCTCCTTCAGCTTCAGACACTGAACTCCTGACAAACCTCCTGTCAGGTTCTCTCAAAGTGTCGCCGTTGGATCAGGTGGCAGAAACGTTCTTGTTATTCCTGTTCCTACATGTCAGTGTTTAGCCTCACTCACAGGCTGCTTAACCTTTTTGGACAGGTGTAAAGACTTTTGGTCAGACAACATGTCACCTTTCAAGTTTCCTGTTGTGAACCCAGCACACCCTGCTGTGGTGTGAGGTTCAGGTTCACCCGTCCCATATTCCACAGTGTTGATGAAACAGCAGCCCAACCACCTCACTGTTCATCTTTCCTCTTACTGACGCATCATCACGATGTGTTTGACGGTTCATCGGTGTCAACGTTCGGCTGTACTTTGGCTGCGTACATATCTGCAGACTCGGCTGCTTGACTGTCCGCCGTGTGGAGCTTCATGTGCCTCTTTAGATGTCCGGTAACAGTGAAACATTTGCCGCAGACTGAGCAGCTGAAGGGTTTCTCTCCTGTGTGGACTCTCATGTGAATCTTCAGGCTTCCCTTCTGGGCACAACTTTTACCGCAGATATTGCAGCTGAACGGTTTCTCCCCCGTGTGAACTCTCATGTGTTTGGTTAAATCTCCTTTTTCTGCGCAGCACTTTCCACAGAATGGACAGCTGAACGGTTTCTCTCCGGTGTGAACTCTCATGTGTTTCTTCAAGTCTGTTTTCTGAGCACAGCCTTTCCCACACACAGAACAACTAAACGGCTTTTCCCCCGTGTGGTACTTCATGTGTCTGTTGAGGTGTTCTTTTACATGAAAGCTTTTATTGCACACCGAGCAGGTAAACGGTTTCTCTCCCGTGTGGATTCTCATGTGTCTCGTCATGTTTCCCCTCCCACTAAAGTTCTTCCCACAGAATAAGCAGCTGTAAGGCTGCTCTCCGGTGTGACACCTCATGTGTGCCGTCAATGATCCGCTGTCTTTAAACGATTTGTCACAACCCGTGCAGGGAAATGGCCTCTCGCCTGTGTGATCTCTTATGTGTCTATTCAAATTTCCCTTCAGGCTGAATCTTTTACCACAATATGAGCAGGGGAAAGGTCGCTCCTTTGTTGAAGATCTGATGTCAGTCTCAGGCGCTTCACTCGTTTTCTGTCCGTCTACATTTGACTGAATGTTTGTTTGTGTCCAATCACAATCGCTGTCGTCTGTTTCAGTCGAGTCCAGAGAATTGTCCTCACTAACTGGCTGTAAATGTCGATCTAGATCTGAGTTCCTGGCTGGTTCTGGTCCTCCACAGTCCTCTCCATCAGCCTCCTGTTTCCATCTGTTCAGTGTGTGTTTGATGAAGCTGTGAGGACTGAGGTTTCTCTTCATCATCTTCACTCTTCACAGGGACAGGAGTGAATGGGAACTTGCTGATATCAGCCTCCTCCAGCCCTTGAAGCTGCTCTCCCTCCTGACTGCTCCAGACTTCCTCCTGTTCCTCTTTAATGTGGGGGGGCTCTGGGTCCTCTCTGGTCCAGACTGGAGCTCCGGTCCTGCTGCTCAGGGGGAACCTCTTCTTTCCTCACCAGCAGCTGCTGGACGTCTGCAGGAAACACAGATTGATGAAAAGTTAAGTGACTGTGGACGAATGAATTTATCAACATTTAACTGATTTGCGTCTTTCGCTCTAAAGTGACGCTGCAGCCAATAAACCAATTAAAACAAAACATTTTAAAACAAAACATAAATAAACACATTAAAAAGCTTTTTTTAAAACAAGTAATATTCTGATCAGAACATTTTATGGTGGAGAAATAAAGTCACTTCTCTCTGGTGGACAAACTGTACAACATTATTTGCTCCACTTAAACTTCCTGTCATTGATCAGCTGATTTGTCCACGAATATTCAGAATAAATGTCACTTTGAATGAGAACATAAACATGTTTGAACAGATGTTTCTTTAATGATTTCTGTCTTATTACATGTAAATGCTACACCCATAAGAAAATGTAGTGTTTTATTTACAGTAAATATTGAATATGAGTAAATGTTAAACATTAGTAAACATTAAATAATAGTAAATATTAGTAAATGTGAGCAAATGTAACATTTTTGTAAGCTTCAAATACCTGTAAATGTTAGTAAACATTAAGTATTAGTAAATATCGGTGCATATTAAATGTTAGTAAATATTAATTATCAATGAACAGAAACAAAAACTGAACTAAAGGTAAACAATCAATCATTCTGATAACATCGCAAACTACAGCTCCCATAAGGCCTTGCTGTCGCTGCGCTGTCTGAGGCTCATGGGAGTTGTGGTTGTTAGTTGCTGACAGTATTTATAGTTTTATCCTAAACAACAACGGCGTTTTCACTCTTTACTTTGCAGTACTGCAATAAATATATCTTCCTCGCAGACCGTTGACAGAAAACCTTAAAGAAATATTCCACTTTGATAAAAACGATTATGTTCTCGGCGCTGCTGCTAGCTCCTGTTAGCATGGAGCGCCGCTCCGGGACTGACCTGCTCTGTGCAGCCGGACTTCGGGCTTCAGCACGGCATCGAGCAGCCTCCTCTGGCGGCAGATCTCCCGCTCTGACCGCTCCACTCTGTCTTCGTACTCCGCCACGGTTTCCTCCAACAGACCGACGATCTCCTCCGCAGCCGCCGTTAGCCGCTCGGTGAGCAGCGCTCTCAGCGCCGGGAGTTCCGCCGCTTCTTCTCCTTTTTCCACCCGCAGCAGGAAGTCTTCAGCGGCGGCGCTGATCCGCTCATGGACCGACACCCGCAGCAGCTGCACGGCGCACATTTTCCTCTTTCTGCGGACAAAGAGAGCCAGTGGGGACGTAAACACACACGGAGTTCCGCGTCAACGACGCTTCGCTTTGAGGAGAGCGAAGCGGTGCAGCGAACAGCGCCCCCTGCGGCCGCGGAGGGCGAACAGTCCGAGTGTGGACAGAAAAGATGGACCCTGGTTATGAAATGGTTAAAACACAGGACTTCTTTACAGCTGTTTCATGTGAATCATCAACCACAGGGATCCCTGTTAACTACAAATCCGTTCATTTATCATTTCATTGATCTTCACTTCACTCTTTATTATTATTCAAATACAAAGTGCATTATTGTGTAAAACGTGTGATGTCGCTCTGTGGTGAAATGTTTATTTTTAAAAACAGATAATCATCTAATCATCTAAAATGTGACATTTAAATGTATGTTTCTGTGGTGTCATTGTGCACGCACGCACACACACACTGATCATAACACAGTTCTGTAAAGGAGAACACACTCGGTAAATATTGGAATCATAATAAAAGTGAAGTAGAGCAGGCTGGCTAGTGAAAGACACTAAAGTGGACTGCTGGTTACGAATACTGAATAATAGAAATAATGTTTGAAAGAGGTGGAACATTTAAAGGTTTATTCATATTTATGAACAAGTGTGAATAGTTGGAGTATTCTTCTATATTAACTACTATCGTGCACTACATCTGTCTGTTATTATTTATATTATGAAAGATTAAACTACCAGCTGTACATAAGGTGAGGAACACGTTAATGATCAATAATTATAACCAGTAGTCAGATACAGTACTCTGCATAACGAGTACTTTTACTTTTGGTACTTTTGATATATTTTAATACAAACGCTTTTATAGTTTTCCTAAAGTAAAGTTCTGAATGCTGGACTTCTCTTCTTCACTGTTTGTGTTTTTAATTTTACAAACTTTGGAGAGGAGTAAATATTCATTATCATTCACTATATAACTGAATTATTATTATTATTATTATTATTATTATATTTTATTAGGCCATCTTGAGAAGTGAAATATTCATTTTAACCAACAGTAAAAGTTGACACACCGAACTGTTTGAACTTGTTCACTGTTTCTCCGACTGTTGTTAATAAAGTTTATTCCAAAGACAAACGTACTGCTGTTGCTAGGATACGGTGAACTCGGGCTTCACGGCGTTGCTAAGATACAGAAAACATCGGCGAGTCACAGGTCACACATCTGTCGGTGTGTGTCCGTCTGTCGGTGTGTGTCCATCTGTCGGTGTGAGTCGGTGTGTCTGTCGGTGTGAGTCCGTCTGTCGGTGTGAGTCCTGTCGGTGTGTCTGTCGGTGTGAGTCCGTCTGTCGGTGTGAGTCCGGTGTGTCTGTCGGTGTGAGTCCGTCCATCTGTCGGTGTGAGTCATCTGTCTGTCGGTGTGTGTCCGTCTGTCGGTGTGTGTCCATCTGTCGGTGTGAGTCCTGTCTGTCGGTGTGAGTCGGTGTGAGTCGGTGTGAGTCTGTCTGTCGGTGTGAGTCCGTCTGTCGGTGTGAGTCTGTCTGTCTGTCTGTCGGTGTGAGTCTGTCTGTCGGTGTGTGTGTCTGTCGGTGTGTGTCCGTCTGTCGGTGTGAGTCCGGTGTGAGTCTGTCTGTCTGTGTCGGTGTGAGTCCGTCTGTCGGTGTGAGTCTGTCGCTGCTGCTTGAGCACCGAGCAGGATGGAGATCGTCCACGTTTACACGAAGCTCCGCAGTGAGTTTGGCCGCCAGTGTCTCCTCTCTGACCGGCCTGCTGAGCTGCTGGTGGACGTTCCTCCGGACCCAAGTCTGGCTCCACAGTTCATCCAGAAAACCCCCCGAGACCAGGCCCTGCAGGGCTGCAGGGACATGTCCGAGCACCAGGCGGGTCTACCTCCTGTGGTTTACCTCCTGTAGTTTACCTCACGGGACCCCCGGGGGCCGGACGTGCTGTAAATGTGTTTGTCTGTGAGACTGAAGCAACAGAAACCGGATCAGTTTTATATGTATATAAAGGCAGCGGGTCCAGCAGGAGGTCTGAAGGTGTTTGTGTCTGCAGGTGAACACCGAGCGCTTCGAGTCGGAGAGCTGTGGGATCAACCACGTGGAGGGGGGGTGGCCCAAAGACGTGAACCCTCAGGAGATGGAACAGACCATCCGCTTCAGGAAGAAGGTGGAGAAAGACGAGAGCTACATCAACAGCATCCTGCAGCTGGGCAGCGTAAGATCCGCTTCAGTCCACACCGATCCACTTCAGTCCACATTGTTCCAGTCATGTGAAAAAATTAGGACACCCCATTAAATAGTCAACACTTTATTAAAAAATGTTCACATTTCAGTTCATATTTCTGGAAAAGAAAGTGATTTAATTGTAACTAAACAACATAAATTAACATATTTTCACTCATCAAACAAAAGATATGAAGAAAAATGCGTATTTTAATGGAGGAAAAAATTAGGACACCCTACCCCCTAATAACTAGTGTTACCCCCTTTGGCTGAACATAACTTCAGTGAGACGGCTTCTTGTAGCCATCTACCAGTCTCTGACATCGATCTGAGGAAAGTTTGCCCCACTCCTCAATGCAGATTTCTTTCAGCTGTGAGATGTTTGAGGGGTTTCTTGCATGCACAGCCCGTTTCAAGTCACACCACAGCATCTCCAATGGGATTAAGATCCGGGCTTTGACTGGGCCATTCCAGGACTCTCCACTTCTTAGTTTTCAGCCAGTCCTTGGTGGATTTACTGGTATGTTTTGGGTCATTGTCATGTTGCAGTGTCCAGTTCCGCTTCAGCTTTAATTTTTTTACAGATGGTTTCACATGTTCTTCAAGCACCCTCTGATACACAGTAGGATTCATGGTGGATTCAATGATGGTGAGCTGGCCAGGTCCTGCTGCAGCAAAGCATCCCCAAACCATGACACTTCCACCTCCATGCTTCACAGTTGGTATGAGCTTCTTTCCCTGGATGCTGTATTTGGTTTACACCAAACATGTCTTCTGTTTTGGTGTCCAAATAATTCAACTTTAGACTCATCTGTCCAAAGAACATTATTTCAGAAGACCTGGTCTTTGTCTTTGTTCTCTCTGGCAAACTTCAGTCTGGCTTTAATGTTCTTTTTAGAGAAAGATTTTCTCCTTACACACCTCCCATGAAAGTCAAACTTGGTGTAGTCTCTTTCTGATAGTAGAGTCATGCACTTTTCACATCGACAGTAGCGAGAGCCTGCTGTAGGTCCCGTGATGATATTTTAGGACTTTTGATGACTTCTTTTAGCATCTTGCGGTCTGCTCTGGGGGTGAACTTGCTTGGACGGGCAGACCTGGGCATGGAGGCAGTTGTTTTGAATGTCCTCCACTTGTAAACAATTTTCCGGATGGTGGAATGGCTGATGTCAAATTCTTTTGATATCTTCTTTAAATCCCTTAACAGACTCGTAAGCAGCCACAATCTTTTTTCTGAGGGCCTCAGACAGCTCTTTGGATCTCACCATGGTGCTCACTCTCACTTCAACAGACAGGGGCACACCAAACTAAATGTCTGAGGTTTAAATAGGGTCAAGCCTCCTTCAAAATGCTGGGTAACGATGTTCTGATCATGTGCACTTGATCTGGATACACCTGTGTGTGATTATAGCCATTTTAAGTGGGAAAATATGTGGGGGTGTCCTAATTTTTTCCTCCATTAAAATACGCATTGTTGTTCATATCTTTTGTTTGATGAGTAGTAAAATATGTTAATTTATGTTGTTACAATTAAATCACTTTCTTTTCCAGAAATAAATATTGGACATTGTTATGTGAACATTTTTTAATAAAGTGTTGACTATTTAATGGGGTGTCCTAATTTTTTCACATGACTGTATTTGATAGAAATGAACCACTTTATGGTTAGAGTTGTGATGTCAGCAGGCACTATGTGATGTCATCATGTGTGGTTCAGGTGATGGAGCACTGCATCCGTCAGAACAATGCCGTGGACATTTACCAGGAGTATTTCGAGGACGAGGAGGAGGTGGAGGACAATCAGGAGCCGCCGTCCGCCAAGACCATCAATGTGTTCAGGTACAGCTGGAGGGAGTACTTCTTCTTCTTTGCTGAAGTAAAAGTAGCCAGAAACTACAGAAAGAAGATTTTATGAACTCATGTTTTAAAACCAGTTATTCACGTTTGTTTACAATCCTGATATATAATGGGTTAGGGTTAATATATAATATAATATAATGTGTGTATCGATGTATAGTACTCAAATACAAAAGTAGTCATGATGTTACTTTAGTGAAAGTACAGAAGTACTACCAGCAAAATGTACTTGAAGTATGACGGTAACTATGCAGAAAGGGTAGTAATTAAGTAGTAAAGTAGTTTCAGTAAGCGACCAGCTGTCACATTACTGTGTTTCAGTAGAAGAAAGCTTCCATGTGCACATCGCTGTTATTTAACATTAATACATGAGACAAACCGAAATAATAAACACAAATAAAGTGTAGCAGACTATGTGGTCATTTGGTTCCTCTGTGAGAGAAGCAGATGGGAGCTTCTTAATATATAAAAATAGAAATCCAGAGATCTTTTGTTTATTTTCATTTTGTTTATTTTCATCTGTGGTCTTTAACAACGCTGACTCAAGTGACATCACTCGAGTTTATTTCACACACAGGCAACACTGAAGGCTTCATAATGCTTTAAAACACACCTGGAAACACTTGGAAACACCACTCCAAAGCCAGCAGTAATCATGAGGCTCCTGTGACTCGACTAAATCCTGAACCAGTGGAGCTCATTTTAAGGGAAACCTTTAGTCCAGATCTGGTCTGAGTGGGACAAGTCTTCAGTGATTTCAAAGTGCCTTTAAAAAGAGCTGCGAGTGTAAATGTGTTTGTTCTCCTCAGAGATCCCAACGAGCTGAAGCGGACCGTCACCGGTCTGTCGTGGCACCCCGACGGAGGCAGGAAGCTGGCGGCAGCCTACTCCTGTCTCGAGTTCCAGAAAACCTCCAAAGACACGAGCCTGGATTCCTACATCTGGGACATTGGTGGGTGAGACAGCAGCCAGATTTGAAACCACCACAGAGTCCGGCCTGTTCACAGGTGAATTTCTTTCTGTTTCAGAGAACCCGAACAGACCGGAGATGACTCTGAAACCAGCATCTCCGCTGGTCTGTCTGGACTACAACCCCAAAGACTCGCACACTCTGGTGGGAGGCAGCTACAACGGACAGATTGGTGGGTCCTGATCCAGACTGACGGACAGGTGATGATCTGTCTGAGGGTTAATAACCTGTGTGGGTGTTTGTTTTAGCGTACTGGGACACCCGGAGAGGCAGCCAGCCAGTGGAGGTCTCCTCTGTGGAGCAGAGTCACAGAGACCCCGTCTACAAGATCATCTGGCTGCAGTCCAAGACCGGGACCGATGCCTTCTCTGCCTCCACTGATGGACAGGTAGACAGGTGACAGATAGACAGGTAGACAGGTGACGGACAGACAGGTAGACAGATAGACAGGTAGACAGATGATGGACGGACAGGTAGACAGGCGAAAGACAGACAGGTAGACAGATGATGGACAGACAGGTAGACAGATACACAGATGGACAGACAGACAGACAGAGTAAAGCCCTGTCTCTCTCTCCTTCAGGTTCTGTGGTGGGATGTCCGCCGGTTGAGCGAGCCCACGGAGCGTCTGGTTCTGGACCCGAGCAGAGAGGGAAACCTAGACCGGGCTTTGGGGGCCATATCTCTGGAGTTTGAGTCCACCATGGTGAGATGTATCTGTTGTTATGGTTTCCAGCATGGCATGATGAGTGGTGGATCAGAGGTGGTCAGTCCAGACACGGTCCTGGACCAGGTCTGAGCAAGGTCACTTGGACCTAAAGGTTCTCACGTTAAGTTTAAAATGAGCTCGTTACTTTATGAGACCACACAGTTGAAGTCGGTTTGAAGGCTGTGGTTGGTTCTCATGATCTGAGCTTGGTATGAACTTGGTCTGAAAGTATGTCACTGAACCACCTCTGTGCTCACTGTCCCTCCAGCCCACAAAGTTCATGGTGGGGACGGAGCAGGGCCTTGTTGTCTCCTGCAACAGGAAGGCAAAGACTCCAGCAGAGAAGATTGTCTGTACTTATGACGGTCACCATGGACCCGTCTACGCCCTGCAGAGGAACCCCTTCTTCCCCAAAAACTTCCTCACTGTGGGCGACTGGACGGCTCGCATCTGGTCTGAGGACATCAAGGAGTCGTCCATCATGTGGACCAAGTAGGATTTCGACAGCAGCGGATGGAGTCTCTTCATTATTATTGTGATTAATGTGTAATCTTCTTTTCTCTACGGTTTCGTCTTGATATTCATTTCTGTCCCATCTGGTTTCTCGTGTTCTTCTCTTCTCAGATATCAGAAGTCGTACCTGACGGACGCCTGCTGGAGTCCCGTCAGACCTTCTGTCTTCTTCACTGTAAAGATGGACGGCATGCTGGATGTCTGGGACATCTTGTTCAAACAGAACGACCCCACACTGAGTCTCAAGGTGCCTCCATCACACCTGCACACTAAAACTCACAATTAAAATCTGCTTTCAGTAGATTCAACGCTCAGCGTGTTTGTAGCTCTTGAGTTAAAAACTACAAACTGAAAGATGGTGTATTCCCAACCTGCTGGTATTGTTGTTGATGTCCTTGTCGTGGTGGTCTGCTGTGGTCCTTAGGTGTGTGACGAGGCCCTGTACACCCTCCGGGTTCAGGATCAGGGACGTTTGGTGGCGTGTGGGTCTCAGCAGGGCGGAGCCACACTGCTGGAGATCTGCTCCGGACTGTCGACCCTCCAGAAGAATGAGAAAATTCTCCTGGCTGCTGTAAGAAACAACTGCATCTTTGAATTGTTGATATGCCAATATTTAATCATTTGGATTCTTTGAAAACACAAACATTTCACTGCAGATGAATATTAGGTTAGAGAATACATTTGCCTGATTTAATTAGACTTCTGGTATGCAACCACGCCCACTTCCTGTCTACTATCTGAACACAGAGACAGGTCACATAATAACACGAAACTGAACATTTGTTAGAAAACACGTGATTCCTCATCAGACTTCCTGTTTCTCTGAATGTGTGCTGGTGGAAGATGCAGCAAAAAAATAAAGATGAAGCATCTTTACATTCTGGGAAACAGACTTTATCAGTGATTGTCTCTGCAGATGTTCGAACGGGAGACGAAGCGAGAGAAGATCCTGGAAGCTCGACAGAGAGAGATCCGACTGAAGGAGAGGAGCCGGTCGGAACAGAGCAGAGAGGAGGATGGAGGACGGGAGGATGGGGAGGATCCAGATCAGCTGATCCTCAAAGCCGAGAAGGACTTCTACAGTCTGGTGGAGATGGAGCGGAGGAGGAGAGAAAGGGAGGACCACACAGACCAGGTCAGGACCAGTCTCATGTTAACAAGTGGTTGTAAATTGGGGGAGTCTTTAAGTGATGACACCTGAGTAGGTTCCATTTAGTAAAGAAGGCCAGGGGATGGACAAAGCTCTGGATACACCACATTACAGGACGTGTGGTGTCAAGTAGGGCAAATGAAGTCAAACACATGGTGACACAAAGTCTTTATTGCTTGATACAAAAGGAAAACGGAAACAGTTCATGACTAATCTACAAGAAAAGTCTGTCTGATGTGACAACAAAACCAGGTGCCACGAGGCTCCGCCCACCACCTGAAAACAAGAGCTGTCCGTTCACTCTGTCACAGATCAATCAAACATTTAAACTAAATCAAGAAATGATTGATTACATGTAAATAACACAAATCTGTTTGGAAAGTTTATTAAGAAACAAGTTTTTTCCCAAATACTGTTCCACCAGGGGAGGAAGTATTAATATGACACTTATAATTTATATTTCTGGACAAGAACAGTCAGAAATGATTAATTTTCATTTTAAGATTTTTAATGAGAGAGGTTCCAAATAGATTCAGTTTAAAGCAGCAGGTGGAAGATTTTACAGAACAGATGATGCTGTTTCATGTCAGACTGAAGGTAAATGTTTGTTTTCTCTCAGGAGAAAGATGTCTGCGAAGAAAAAGAAGTGAAAGATGAAGAACCTTCAGAAAGTGCAACTTCGCAGTGAATTAAAAAAAAAATTTGTTCTGTTTCTTTGTTTCATTTGAATGTTTTAACGACTGTAAATGTTGTTCAATAAACAGTTTTCTCTTCTACTTTTCTACACTTCTGTGACTAAAGATGAGACACAGGGAGGAGACCAGAGAACAGCTGCTTTAAAAACAGCTGCAGACAGACAGACAGACAGACAGACAGACATATACAGAATTCAATCATCAGAATAATTATATTTGCTTTTAATATATGCTCATATATTAAATGATATTTCAGCTTTCAGGCAGTTTAGGGTTGTTGAAATTGTGCTTTTACTCTGAAGGACACCGGAAGTCCTCCCAGTGACAGCAGTTAGCAGTTAGCAGCTCCGGTCCTGCCCGGTGTCCCGGCCCTCGGTGTCAACATGTCCCGGGTCCACAAGCTGCGGCTCTTCGTCTCTCAGCGGCTGAACGCGGTGGTCGAAGAGATTTTGGGAGTTTTTGAAAAAACGCTCATTAAATACGAGGAAGAAGCGGCTCTGAGTCAGGAAGTGATCTCACGCCAGCACGCGCTGCTCTGCGCGCTCCAAAACCCGCTCACGGGACTTCCGTCCGCAGGTGAGTCCGAGTCCGAGTCCGAGCCAGGTGAGTCCAGGTGTTACAGAGGACATAGTCCTGGTCCAGCTGTTGCAGGTGAGGATGATCAAAGGTCACTCAGGTGGACTTTGTGATAAAAGTTATGAGGTTCTCCTGTGAAAACATCACAGCAAAACACCAACACAGCTCCAAGGGTCTGGTGCTGGTCTGAACCGGATCCTCGAGGCTGGATCATAAACAATCAAATTATTAATAACTAATTATTAATATAATCATTATTTTAATAGTGAATTTTGTGTGTTTGTGTCGCCTCAGACGCCTTCACACAGCAGCTGTTCCACACAGAGGTTCCTCCTCAGGACCAGAACCAGGACCAGAACCACGAGGACCCTGAGCCACCACATGAAGGGGAACAGGAAGGACACCTGGATGAGGCCGAGATCATCCAGTTCACCTACAAACCCAGGTGTGCCGTGAGGCCAGGTGAGGCTGTGGACCTGTCAGCTGCCCAGACAGAACCAGGTCCAGATCAGGAGATCCAGCTGGTCTCGTCTGAGACTGAAGACAGCGATGACTACAGCAAAGACCTGACTGACGCCAGATCTGCTTCACAGCAGCCCAAACCAAAGAGGGGCCGCAGACCAGGAGCAGGCTTCAGCTGCAGAGTCTGCAGCCGGACCTTCAAGGCCCGGAGGTTTCTACTGCGGCACGTCAAAGCTCACCTGCAGGAGGCCGAGCTGGTCTGCGGTCTGTGCGACGAGCGATTTGAAGCTGCAGAGAGTCTGAAGCTTCACATCCAGACTCACCGGATGACTCAGAGGAGGAAGCTGGAGAACCAGACCAGGACCTGGATCAGAGAGACGCGGTATCACCATCAGCCCGACAGGAACAGCAAGGTTCACACGAGTGAGAAACCACACACCTGTGACGACTGCGGGAAGACATTTCTACAGATGTGGAAGAAGAAGAGGCACAGGTGTCGCCCCTGGAACAAGAACCACGAGAGTCCGGAGAGAAGCTGAACAACAGCAAGGAAGATGGCTCCAAGTCCTCTATTGTTTTTTTCTTAATTTCTACAAACTGGATTCAGTCCTTCAGAGAAACTGTCGCTTTGGTTCTGATCTGTTTTAAGTTTTCGTTTTAAGACAGGAGATTTAAGCCAGTGGATTTTTTTCTGGTCCGATTATGAGAAAAAGAAGTAAACTTTATTTTTGAAATTCAGGCCTGAGTGGAAGCAAACTGTTCTTGTTGACGACGTTGGTTCTGATGTTTGTGTGATCAGTTGTCACATCCGACATATTCTGAATTCTAATAAATAGTTTTCTACTTTCATTTTTCGTTGAGTGCAACTTTTAAAACCAGCCAGTCCCAAAACACAAGGTGAATTAGAAGGAAGAACTGGGTCAGAATCTGCAGCCACAAGAGGGCGCTGTGTGCTTCAACCTTCATGTTCGAATGAGGATCAGATTTATCGACAAATACTTTTTCACATACAAGGAGTTTGAGTTTGGTGCATGGCTGCAGAACAGTGGAGGCGGTCATCAGAAAATATAAGAAAAGAAACCAAATCCTACAATCAAATCTAAAATATTAAAATATAATTTCAGATAAAGATGTGTGTGTTTTTTAAATGAAAAAACTGGTCAGTCTGAGCTGGAGTTGGGGGAGGAGGGGCTGCAGCAGATGGTGACAGAGGAGGTGAGGATGGACTCTGAGGATGGAGTCAGTGAGGGAGGAGGAGGTGTAAAGTTCACCATCGTCTTTGGCAGGTTGACTTTATTGCAGCGGCTCCATTTAGCAGCCGTTCTGAAGCTTTTCATTGCATCATTCGATCGAGCTGCTAAAGAGACGTCACGCTGTGAAAACAAAGGCCGAGACAGACTCTTAAAATTAAAAGGATTTATATTGCAAATGAACTTAATGTGATTGGTTCAGGATGATGACATCATATTGATGACACCATGTTGTCCTTTGAACATTGGTCAAGTTAAATAATTAATCACAGATTGAGAGATTGATCACAGAACTAAGCGGCTGTATTGAACCAAGTTTCTCTGAACACTGAAGTGACTCCAGCAGACATGACTAAAAGCTACCCATAATGCACCACTCTGTAGGAGGTCTGCTGTAGTGAAGATTTAAATGTTTAATGCTAAAACATCTCATAATACTAAATGAGACTGTATTCAGTGATCAGTCATGTGGGGGGAGTCCAGTGAGTGTTGAGAAGCGGCTGCTCGGCGTTCTGGCCCGCCCCCCTGTGATGGTGAGCACCGCGGTGGCAGCGGTTTCCAGGTAGGTGTTTCTGGTCAGCAGGTTGAGTCTCTGCCTGGTCGTCACCTGACGGCTGTCTCAGTTCTCCAGGGGGCGTGGTCCATGACGGTCGCTCCGCTGTGAGTCCTCTGCCCGCCGCCTCCTCCGGTTGGTCGATGCCGTCGTTGCTCCTCTTGGCACCTCGCTGCAGATCATTCAGGTAGTTCTTCCTCTCTTTGAGGTTCAGCGTGGCCGGAGCATCCAGCCCGTCCATATCTATAAGGTATCTGCAGACCAGGTACCTGGTGCGATTCAGGCCGTGGGTGCAGTGGACTCCAATCAGCTTTTTGTTGTATCAGTTCTCCTTTAGGAACTGCCTCACGGCCCTTTTGAGGCTCAGGATGACGGCATCAGAAGGAACCCGGTGACCTTCGGTGTGGATCTTCACGTAAGTGCAGGATTGTGGCACGTCGGGTAGTCTGTAGTATCTCGTGGTGTAGGTGAGGTTGATGATCAGACCCAGCTCCTGATTCTGACTCGCTACAGAGTCAAGCAGATCCCAGAGACCAAAGGAGTCCGCTTCTGGAACCTGCCAGTTCAGAGCCGGTTTTAAAGGCACTTTTAAGGGTTAGGGTTAGGTTAGGTTAGTCCAGCCGTCGGTCAGGTACACCTGTCTTCTTCTTTTGAGGCATCTCACCGGCTTTCGGCTTTGAAATGTGCAGGTTTTACATCCAGCTGAAGACTTTTCAACGTTGACCTGAAACATCAAAAACAGAAACATCAGTGGCCCTGTGGAAGAAGTCCCACTTGTCACACCAAACTCCAGTCTTAAGTCTGATGCTTTAAGGAAACCTTACAAACTTTTCTGTAAAAAAGCAATGCGGTCAAGTACAATTCTGATGAAAATTTTCTTTTTGATGCACAACTTTATCTGACAGCTGGAATTAGTGCTTACTTTGCAAAACTACAAAACAAATAATTTTATAAATACCAAGAAATATATAATGCAGTATTATTAATGAAAATGTTTTCCACTTAAACTAGAAACAGTATTTAAAATGCTGCTTATGCTTTACTGTCTTATTAATAATAAAATCATAATAATTATATCATAATATTACCCCCTGAGTACTTTTACCTCAGTACTGTAAAAGTCTGCTGATAATGCTTTAATTTTATTTCAGTTACAGTAGTTAATGATTCAGGTTTTTCCTTTCAACACACACACACACACACACACACTGTTAAGTCTCTGCCGAGGCTGGAGGACAAGCTCGACGTAAATAAATAAATAAAAGAACAAATTTCGTTCTGCTTGATGACTTGACTGTTTGCAGAATTAATAAAAATACATTTCTGTTTCTTCTCTGTATCTTAAGTGAAATATATTTAAAGTTTCATCAGAAAGTACTCAACAGACCGATTTTTAAATAAAGTTTTGTTTAATGTTCTGAACCGTGTAACATCGTGTCAAACAAAACAAGTTAAAATCAAGAAACACGTTAAAAAACTTTAAATTATTATCACAACTTCACCTGCAGCTAGCCGTTAGCATGCTAACTATCCTGCAGCCATGCACACGTTGACGTAGTGACGCAACATGAAAGCGGATGCAACGTCAATATCTTACGTCAAGACGCTGACTCGGGGATCCCGGAAGTGTCCCGTATTGTTTACATTCTGCTCTTTGTTCGCTGGGAAATCCGACAAAATGTCCAAAAAGCGGTCGAACAGCAGTGAGAATCGGAACCTGCGGGCTCTGATCGACCGGCGGCTGACGGCGGCCGCGGAGGACATCTTCAGCCTGCTGACGGAGCGCCGACAGGCCGCGGAGCGGCTGAAGCGGCTCGTGACGGAGCGGATTACCGCGGCCGTGGAGCAAATCTTCACCGAGTTAGAGGCTTCAAGAGCGGCCGACAGAGCACCGGAGCAGCCCGGTGAGACTCCCACAGACACACCAGGTACAAACACCTGAGGTCAGGCCCGGTCACTGCTCTCCTCCAACTCTCGACCGCATTACATGGTCTTCATCAGTGAGGACGACAGTCAGTGGACCTTTGAGCCAAAGAAGCTGAAACTTTATTTCACCCGCAGGAGGCGCCAGCGTGTAAAACACTGAAAACAGATAAACAGTAAATACTTTGAGTGTCTTTAAACATAAATATGTATGTACATGTGACTAACAGGAAGCAGCTGACTGGTGTCTCTTCCTGCAGGTCTGAGTTGTCAGACTTGAAGCTTTTATTTTGACAGTGAGACATTTCAAGCTTTAACAATAATTTCACACTAATACAGACAGTATTGAAGTATGGAATCTGGTCTTTAGAAATTATAATATTCATAAGAGTCCGAGAGTTTCATCAGATCCGTCTTGCATCATTTTATTATTATTTAGATACCTGACAAGCTTCTGCATCATAAAAGTCATTAAGTCAACAAAAAACTCTGACGTCTAGAAAATAGTCTCAGGATCAGTCAGCAGACAGTAAAAACACATGAATATTAATGAACATAAAACCCAGTGTGTTCTTTAAATACAGCGACATCTCTTACTGAAGACAGCAGGGTGAGTGTTAAAACCTCCTGGCATCGTATGTCTCCCTGTTCCGACAGAAACTTTATGGATACAACAAAAGAAACCGCTTCATACTGTGTGTGAAGACCTGAAAGTAGAATCTGTCTGCACCCTGAGAGAAACTGAAGAAGAAGAGAGGAGGATTTCAGTGAATGTTGAACTGTGTGATTGTTCATCAGACGCCACCTGGTTTAAGTAAACATGTATCATGTGTTTTCCTCTGCAGAGTTGTGTTTGTCAGTCGGACTCTGCAATCTCTCTGATGACAAACATCTGAAGAAAAACGTCTCCATGGATGACCGACAGCAGGAATCTCAGCCTGGCACCTCCTCCAGGCCAGAGGACGTTAGTGAACCAGGCCACCAGCCGGTCTCTCCAGACAATACGGCCGGTGAGGAGGAGGATGAGGATGAGAATGACGAAGAGGCAGCGCCTCACTGCTGCAGAGTCTGTGGGAAGTCCTTTGAACGGAAAGGCTTTTTGATTAAACATGTGGAGAAACACTTGAAGGAGGCAGAGTGTCTGTGCGGCCTGTGTGGCGAACATTTGGACTCCAGTGACGGTCTGAGACTGCACCTTCAGATGCACCGCGACAACAGCCGGACCTGCGACATCTGCGGCAAGAAGTTCCCCTCGATCCGAGCTCAGGAGACACACCTGAGGCTGCACACCGGAGAGAAACCCTTCAGCTGTCACGTCTGTGGCAAAGTCTTCAACCAGAAGGGAAACATGGTGACACACATGAGGATTCACACGGCAGAGAAGCCGTTCAGATGCACCGTGTGCCAGAAAGAGTTCAGCCACACTGGCTCTCTGGAGCGACACATGAAGGCACACGACGGACAGACGCCATTCAGCTGCAAAGTATGCGGGAAAGGCTTCAGCAAGAGCTCCGAGCTGAGGCGCCATGCCCGGAGCCACGAGTCCGACGACACGCCTCCCGTCAGGAGCAGACGCAGGAAACCAAGTCTGACTCCTTCTCACTGCTGCAAGGTCTGCAGGAATGCCTTTCACAATAAAGGCAACTTTGTGCGGCATGCAGAGACTCATTTAAATGATCCTGAATGTCGCTGTGGTGTCTGTGGAGAGCAGTCTGAGTCCTCAGAGAGTCTGCAGCTTCACATCCAGAGCCACCGAGAAACCAGCAGGATCTGCGACATCTGTGGCATCAGCTTCAGGGACATGGAGATCCACATGAGGACGCACACCGGCCAGAAACCCTTCAGGTGCAAAGACTGCGGCAAGAACTTTCCCAGGAAAGGCTCTCTGGAGAGACACATGAAGCTTCATGCCGGTGAGAGGCCCTACATCTGCGAGTTCTGCGGGAAGACTTTCATTGAAAACACCGTCCTGAAGAGGCACATAAAGAGTCACACGGGAGGGAAACCCAGGATTTACTCCTGCGACGTCTGCGGCAAGAAGTTCACCATGAGCCAGCACCTGGATGTGCACAAGAGGATCCACACTGGGGAGAAACCATACACCTGTAGAGAGTGTGGGAAAAACTTCCGGCAGATTGGCAACCTGGACTCCCACATGAGGATCCACACAGGCGAGAAGCCTTTCATCTGCAGCCTCTGTGGGAAGAGGTTCCGCCAGAAGATCTCGCTTGAGACGCACGAGAGGTTCCACAAGAAGGAGAAACCATTCAGCTGCCAGCTCTGCAGCAAAGGCTTCGTCCAGAAGATCGACCTGAAAAGACATATGCTGACGCACACTGGGGAGAAACCATACAGCTGCCGGGTCTGTGGGAAGAGATACCAGGAGAAACGCTCAGTGGACTCGCACATGAAGGTTCACACTGGAGAACGAGCTGAAAAAGATTCAGCTGTGACACCAAACCAGAAACAACAGGAAGGAGTTCACACTGACTTCATCCAGCTGTGACCTGCAGAGAAACCATTTGTAGCATCTATAAAGATATTAAGAGTCACGTAATGTGAAGTCTGTCCCTCCGACTCACATTTGAATAGCTGAACAAAAGATTGTTTTAATGTTTTATTGATCTGTGAGACCCCCTTTTTGCTGAATAGTCACAGGAACCAGTTGATTTTGACAGAGGGAACTTTACCAGGACTCACGAGCACAAATAACTCTGCTAGTTTGAATGGTTATGATGAAGTGGATCAGTAAGTGTGATATGAAATAAAATGAAGCCTCTCACACGTCTCAAACCAGCAGTTCTAAGTGAGGCTCTGGTCTGAACTTATGAAGTGGAGCGTTTCTCAAACCAGCACACCTGAAGAAGCTGAGACCCCCCCGAGTTCGTCTGATCTTCGACCGGACAGACTGAACCTCCTCAGGTCAAAGGTCAAAGTTTCTTTGGTTCACTGGTTCTGTTCATTCAGACATTGACAGAGAGACGCACACACTCAGTGTTTTCCCTCTCAGGCTGCGTAAGAGACATCAGATAATCAATATTATATCCGATTAATGATGGATGCTGAGTTCCAGTCTTTCTGCTGATCTGTGAATTCACTGTGAAAAAACACAAATAAGATTCATAATTTGGCAACGATGCAGCCAGAAAACAGGAAACACTCTTCTTTGTTGGTATCATTAACCTTGAATGTACCTCAAGTCTAAATGAGGCCTGGTCTTGGTTCCATTGTTCATGTCTGATTAATAAAACACAACCATATTTGAATTTCACTTAAATAAAACTCAAAGAGTCTTCAGTGTGAGAAATAATTCATTTATCAAAGATGATGTTCATGAATCATGTTTGTTTGATCTTTTTCTGAAGTTTCAGCATTTAATATAATCAATTATAAACAATTAAGTCATAAGAAATTATGTTTTACTGCAGTTTTCTTGTCTTTTAATCACTACTTTGTTTTATTTGTGTTATGTGATTGGAGCCACATTTAAAAAAAAAAGACAAATTTTAAACCTGATAAGATCTTATCTTATCTTAACAAAACGTGTCTGAAACTTTTGATGGTTGTTTTGGTGAGTGTCTGATTCCTGTTTATGTAAAAAAAACAAATAATAAAAACATTTCATTTTTACAGTGTGACATCCTGCTCACTTTCTTTTAATTCATTAAATTTATTTTTGATCCTTCATACTAATTCAACTCTTTAACACTTTTCTGACTATTCACACTTCAGCCGCTTCTTCATAAAATGAATAAACCTTTAAATGTTCCACCTCTTTCAAACATTATTTCTATTATTCAGTATTCGTAACCAGCAGTCCACTTTAGTGTCTTTCACTAGCCAGCCTGCTCTACTTCACTTTTATTATGATTCCAATATTTACCGAGTGTGTTCTCCTTTACAGAACTGTGTTATGATCAGTGTGTGTGTGCAAATGCGTGCGTGCACAATGACACCACAGAAACATACATTTAAATGTCACATTTTAGATGATTAGATGATTATCTGTTTTTAAAAATAAACATTTCACCACAGAGCGACATCACACGTTTTACACAATAATGCACTTTGTATTTGAATAATAATAAAGAGTGAAGTGAAGATCAATGAAATGATAAATGAACGGATTTGTAGTTAACAGGGATCCCTGTGGTTGATGATTCACATGAAACAGCTGTAAAGAAGTCCTGTGTTTTAACCATTTCATAACCAGGGTCCATCTTTTCTGTCCACACTCGGACTGTTCGCCCTCCGCGGCCGCAGGGGGCGCTGTTCGCTGCACCGCTTCGCTCTCCTCAAAGCGAAGCGTCGTTGACGCGGAACTCCGTGTGTGTTTACGTCCCCACTGGCTCTCTTTGTCCGCAGAAAGAGGAAAATGTGCGCCGTGCAGCTGCTGCGGGTGTCGGTCCATGAGCGGATCAGCGCCGCCGCTGAAGACTTCCTGCTGCGGGTGGAAAAAGGAGAAGAAGCGGCGGAACTCCCGGCGCTGAGAGCGCTGCTCACCGAGCGGCTAACGGCGGCTGCGGAGGAGATCGTCGGTCTGTTGGAGGAAACCGTGGCGGAGTACGAAGACAGAGTGGAGCGGTCAGAGCGGGAGATCTGCCGCCAGAGGAGGCTGCTCGATGCCGTGCTGAAGCCCGAAGTCCGGCTGCACAGAGCAGGTCAGTCCCGGAGCGGCGCACACACTCACACTTCCGCTCCACTTCAGAATAAAAGCCCTGTCAGCCGCCGTGCAGGTGAAAAATTTGCTGTGACGGTTTGTAGATTAAACTGAAAATTTTAAATGATGGATTAAAGCACAAATCCGTTCATTTGTTTATAAATAACTTTCGCCATATTTTCTAAAACTGTCCCCATGTCAAATAATGGAAAACTAAAGAATAAATTAAAATGTAAGAAATGTATTGATCTGTTAAAAGAAAAATTAGAAATCTCATTTAGTAACTATAAAGAGCAGCTGAATCTCTGCCTGCTTCAGCTGAGGCTCATGGGTATTGTAGTATTTAGAGACAGAAAGGAAACACAGTTTGAGTAAGTAACTTATTTAAAAATTACTTTTATTCATTAAAAATGTCTGTCTGTCCTGACAGTGAGATGGATAATCTGATAATAATCAGACACTCCTGGCTCCACCTGCTGCCTCTAAACAACCAATCAGAGCAGAGTGTCTGACAGAGCATCAGTCGCTGCTCCTTCACAGGCTTCACTCACAGCACGTGAGCAAACACAAAGATTCAGAAAATGAGAACAGAAAATAGTATAAATAAAATAGAACACAATTAATAGAGTTATAATCATTTAGATAAGAAGATAATAGACAGAAGTGATAAAATGGAGGTAAAAACAAAGTAATAAATATAATCCACAGATGGTAACCAGGAGGTGATAGCAAAGTAAAACAGACAACAGTCAGCGAGGGCGCTGTTGAGCCCGAGATCTGTGAGCTTGCTAATTTCATGGTGTTAAACAATGAACAAGACACATTCTGTCAGGCTGAGACGGTGTTTGTTTGGCCTGCAGACAAACTGAAGTGAATCAGTGAGGGAGGAGGTGATGAAGGTTAAGACTTCATCGTTTGTTAAGTTTTCAGTGTCAGTGTTCATCGGCTGTCGTTTTGTCTCCTCAGAGTTACTGCAGACGGTCACCTGGAACCACACAGACCTCAATCCTCCAGTCGACATAGCAGACCTGAACCAAAAGGTTAATGGCGATGCTTCCTGCCCACCAACGCCTCGTTCTGCCTCACCCACCGACCACCCGCCCATCTCACCGAGCAGCTCGGTCGGCCACAGTGATGGCGAGCCAGACAGCGACTGGACCGAACGGAGCCTGTCTCAGCGACCTCCGAGGAAAAAAAAAAGAGGACGGCCGCCGCTTGGCATCAGAAACAAACGAAAGAGATCGACTCCGGCTCAGAGTTTCATCTGTCACGTGTGTGGACGCTCTCTGCAGGGGAAAGGCTTCCTGCTCAAACATGTCCTACAAGGTTTGTTCGAAGGACCCAGACTGCCATTGTGGCTTCTGTGGTGAGCGTTTAGACTCTGCTGCCAACCTGACAGCTCACCTGCAAACACACCAGGAGAAGAGTAAAACCTGTTCGTTCTGCGGGAAAACCTTCCAGTCCATTCTGGCTCAGGAATTGCATGTGCGACTGCACACTGGAGAGAAACCATACAGCTGTGACGTCTGTGGCAAGAAGTTCAGTCAGAAGGGAAACCTGACATCACACATGCGTGTTCACGCCGCAGAGAAACCTTTCAAATGTAAAGAGTGCAGCCGGGCCTTCTGTCACACACACGACGTCTTTAGAGCGACACATGAGAGAGCACAGCGGCGAGGAGGTGCACACATGCACCGTCTGCGGTCAGGAGTTCAAGAAGCGACGCAGCCTGCGGCGACACATGGTGACTCATCAGGAGAACACAGCCGACAAACCAAAGAGATTTCGTAGCTCAAGCGCCGTCCTACTGCTGCAAAGTGTGCGGAGACGCCTTCGATAAGAGGACTTTCTTGGTAAAACACGTGGAGACTCACCTGCAGGACCCGGGCTGCTGCTGTGGACTCTGTGGACACCAGTACGAGTCTGCTGCCAGCCTTGCCGCTCACATGCGCTCCCACCGCGAGATTGGCAACACCTGCCACATCTGCGGCAAGTGCTTTCCGGCTCATGCAGCACTGGAGATGCACATGAGGATCCACACTGGAGAGAAACCATACACTTGCAGCTTCTGTGGGAAGGCCTTCAACCAGAGTGGCAACCTGAAGACGCACCTGAAGATCCACACTGGTGAAAGGGCGTTCTCCTGCAGCCTTTGTGGGAAGGGCTTCACTCAGAAACAGACCCTTGACACTCACGTCCGCTTCCACAACAAGGAGAGACGGTTCCTGTGCCAGGTGTGCGGGAAAGGCTTCATGCAGGATGTGGACCTGAAGAGACACATGCTGATCCACACAGGAGAGAAACCCTACAGCTGCAGGTTCTGCGGGAAGAGCTTCCAGGCCAGGCGATCGCTCAACGGACACCTCAAAGTCCACACTACGAGGAGGTTGGAACCGGAGTTGGGTCAGACCTCTGAGCAGCAGAGGATGGACAGTTTCTACTCAGGTTTCATCCAGCTGTAAGGGCCAGAGGCGGGGCTGTGGGGGGTTCAGGGACCAAACTGTTGCTTCTGCATGTTAGCTAGTTAGAGACTAATAACTCACTGTAACTGTCTGACAAACCAACACTGTTGAACTTTGGTTTTCAGTCCAAAACAACTTCACTTGGAAGTGAACTGTCAACGATGGAGCAGATTTTGATTTGAAAGTGTCAGTATCTCCGGTCTTAAACCTTACTACTGCTGAAATGTGTCTCTAGCACCAATTATGAAAAACTGTCAGTCTCAGAAGATACTGAAGCTAATATCAGCATCTGAAAGTAAATAAATCATAAACCAGTAAATGAGCAGATACTGATTTTTTTTTCTTACATCAGTGCATAAAATAAATAAACATTTCTGAACCCTAAATATGGTTCTTAAAGAGCTACGAAAGATCAGCATGCAAAATACGACTATCAGTGATGAGAGCTGAGGACGCCACAGCAGGCGCAACAAACATCACTTACCTTCAGGAATGAAAACAACTGAGACGCTGAGAGAATAATAAAGCACGACGGATACAACAATACACAGACAGGTGAGCAGACAGATTGAACAGGGACAGGTTGAACCATTTAAGAATTCAGAAACATCTCAGCCAGTCAAAACTTTAATGTGTACATTTGTTGCTAGGAAACATCTGTGGCACTGTCCAGTCAGGAGCAACCAACTGCATTACCAGGAAGTCACTGTAGCATTGCAAAAACTACAGTTTTGGAGTCGGAAAGATAAATGTGTGTAATTGTAATTGTTTTCTTTCAGCGAGCATGCATGCATAAATAAATCTATAAATATATATCTATAAATAAATGTGTGTTTCAGTCAGCAGGTTTCATGCAGAGAGACGGTCAGTAGAGAAAATATCCACTGATGCTAAGCTAACTGACGTTGCTCATGTAGTCAGACGTTATCAGCAGAATGTTTCTGTTGTGTTATTGTGGTGAAATGTGATTTCAAATCTCACAGACTGAATCACAGTAATGAGGTTTGTGTCGACCGTCCTCAAGATGACCTCTCATAACAAAAGAAGATATGACGTAATAATACTAATAATTATCTGTATACAGAACATGCAGCTCCGATTGTTTTATATTTAAAAAGGCATTAAAAACAGGAAACACAAATTACAAGGAAAGCAAGCCATTTGACCAATTAACTAATAACAAGTGAGGAGAAAGGTCAGATTAATGAGAGACGTTTTTAAGTGGCGCTGATATCTTTGGGTGGGAACGTCCACAGTTTGAGAGCAGAGCTGAAAAATCTCCATTTTTCTTTGTGGGAGATTTTAAGAAACCGGAAAAGCAGATTCAGATCAAAGTGTTTTAATCCGCTCATAATAACACTTCTGTCTTTTCCTCATTTAGTTTAAGGAAGTTGTTGTTTGTCTCTGTATTTCCTACCAGCAGGTAGCAGTGAGGATGATTTCACAGAAGGGCAGCAGCCCAGAGTGGCGCACCACACAAAGACTCAAGATGAAAGTTTGATCACTTCTGTGGTTAAACACGATGAAACAAAAGAGGGTTAGGGTTAGGTGAGACTTCGGTGTTTGGCTGCAGAGAGGAAATGAAAAAGTAAATTAATAAAGAGTTTTCTAAATTTGACTTTTCTAAGATGCTTACCAAGTTATTAGACTTTGTATTTCTTTCCTAAAATGTATTTTTCTCTCAGCATCAGCAGCAGTGTTATCAGTGGTAGTACTATTGTAGTAGTGGTACCACAAGAAGTATCAGTATTTTTTTTTTTTTTTTACTTTATTTAAACAAACAACATTACATGAACGATGACAAACTCACACAAAAACATAATTATCTTACATTTTAAAGTAAATTCACACCTCCTTGAAAATCCAAACTGAAAGATTATTGCTGTGGTGTACATCACATTTCAAAAGCAAACCTACAACAGATATAAAGATGAAAGAAAGAATGAGAGGAACATAAAATAAATAATTAAAACAATTAAAAGTAAAATCATATAAACAAGTAAATCCATATTAATTAGGTACAAGGTGTTTAAGATAGGTTCAATTTTGCTATAAATGTGTACAGTTTATTTGCATGGGGATTATTTATTTGTTTCAGACATTTTTGTAACAAGGAGAGTTCATTCTTTTTTTTTTTACTTTATTTTTATGAAATCATTGATTTTACAACATACATAGACAAAAAAGAAGGAAAAAAGCACAGATGAAAAAAGAAAATACACTGGGGGAAATTAATCATAATGACAACATGTGTACAATTTGAGAGATAGAGCTAGGTCCAGGGTTTAGAGACATTTCAGTCCTTTTTGTTCCATTTGCCCATACAGTCTTTCCTTCCTATAAAAACAGGGCAGAAGCCTTCTCATGTAGGTGTCATTGAAAGAGTACATCAAATGGGACAATTGGGGGCATTGTACTCAAACAAAAACAACAACAAAAAAAACACAATTAGTTATTAGTAATTAATAACTGCGTCCTGTCGTGGTGAGGGGCCACTTATTCAAGATGAGCTGTCCATTTCCTCCAGTACGTAGTGAATTTGTCCATGCACAGGTTCAAGGAAAAAGTCAGTTTATCCATGTCATATATTTCTTTCACAATTGCAATCCACTCCTCTTTCGATGTGGACTCTTTGAGAGTTCATTCTTAAGAGCAAGCCATGAGGGGGGGATTTGGCATACCGACACTTGTGTATGTAATATTTTGTAATAATAATGAGATGATTCACTATAAACTCATTTTTTTATCTTTGAGGATTACTCCTATTTGAAAATTTTGAAAGGACCAAAAGTCAGTGTTTCTGGAAAACAGGTGCTCTGTCATTTCCAGATTCATTTTGCAAATATAACAGTTTTCTACCACAAATTGAAATCTTCTTTTCATAAATTCATTTGAGGGATAAATGTTGTTTCTAGTTTTAAAATGAACTTCTTTACACTTAGACGGAATTGGGAGTTTTAAGTATTTTGTTCGAATAGTTGATATTTCAGATTTGTTATAATCTCTAAGAATGAATGAACTTTTTGTTATACCTGGATATAAGGTGTTTACTAAGTACAGCCTTAAAAACTTACTGTTACATTTTTCGTTTGCGAGGCCCAGATCATGTATCTTCACTTGTAAACTGTGTAAATTTGGGGTTAGTATGTTCAAAATATTATTATTATTCTTTATCGATTGGATAAAGACTTTTGGGATATTCTGTGAGACTTTCTTATAGATCTCATTGGAGCAACTCGTGCTATATTTAGCATTAAAATCCTTCAGTTCAAGTATGTCTCCATTTCAAACAGACCAAATCTGTTTTGTCATCCAGTCTTCCATAAACATTGACATCCCCTGACTCAATATCACCCTATTGTTCCACAATGGGACATTATGGGGGTTGAAATTATGCTTGAACGTCATTTTCCAATTTAACGGGAACCTGTTCGTAAAATTTAGAAAGTTTTATGGGCAGTTTGGATATTTCAAAAATCACGTACTAATAGACACACAATACCTCCAACTTGAAAACAAGAGAAGGTAGCGAGAACCAAATCTCATCGTCATTCCTTAAGAAGGATCGGAGCCATTTGATCTTTAATATTCCATTCATGATTTCAAAGTCCATTAATTTTATACCACCATCCTCATAGTCCTTTATCAAGTCTCCATTTCTGATGTAGTGATGTTTATTTTTCCACATGAAATTGAAATTTGTTCTGTTAATTTCTTTTATAATTCTTGGTGGGATGGCTACAGAGTATGCTGGATAGATTAATTTGGATAATGATTCAACCTTGGTTAACATTGTCCGACCGAACAGCGTTAAATCCCTTTGCAGCCAATTATTTAAAGTTTTTTTTGCATTTGTCAATAGTATTTTGAATATTTATTATTACTTTTTTTCACTATCATCTGCACATTTACTTATCCAAATTCCTAGATATTTGATCTAATTTTTGACAGGCATATCATACAGTGAAGAATCAGAACAACTACGGATACTCATGAGTTTACATTTGTCCAGATTCAGGTGCAAACCAGAGGCTTGAGAAAAAAACTTTATTGTTTCTGAGGCCCCTCCTTGAACCGCCACCTTACCTGTGGTGGAGGGGTTTGTGTGCCCGAATGATCCTAGGAGCTATGTTGTCGGGGGCATTACGCCCCTGGTAGGGTCTCCCATGGCAAACAGGTCCTAGGTGACGGGCCAGACTAAGAGCGGTTCACAAGCCCATCATGAACAGAAGAACATCAAGGACCGTTACGTCGCCCGGATTGGCGTTACCGGGGCCCCACCCTGGAGCCAGGCCTGGGGTTGGGGCTCAGGCAGGCGAGCGCCTGGTGGTGGCCGGGTCTTTGCCCACGGGACCCGGCCGGGCTCAGCCCGAAATGGCGGACGTGGGCCCGCCTTCCAGTAGGCTCACCACCCGCAGGAAGGTCCATGAGGGGCCGGTGCAATGTGGTTTGGGTAGCAGTCGTGGCGGGGGGCCTCGACGACCCAATCCCTGGACCAAAACTCTGGCAATAGGGACATGGAATGTCACCTCGCTGGGGGGGAAGGAGCCTGAGCTCAAGGGAGTGCGGGAGGTTGAGAGGTACCCGGCTAGAGATAGTCGGGCTCACCTCCACGCATGCATAGCTTGGGCTCTGGAACCCAGCTCCTTGAGAGGGGCTGGACCCTCCACTACTCTGGAGTTGCCCAGGGTGAGCGAGCGGCGGCGAGCTGGTGTGGGCTTGCTTATAGCTCCCCAGCTCAGCCGCCATGTGTTGGAGTTCACACTCCGGTGAAGCGAGAGGGTCGCTTCCCTGCGCCTTCGGGTTGGGGATAGGTCTCTTGCTGTTGTTTGTGCCTCACGGGCCGAACAGCAGTACAGAGTACCCGGCCTTCTTGGAGTCCCTGGGAGGGGTACTTGATAGTGCTCCGACTGGGGACTCCATTGTTCTACTGGGGGACTTCAACGCTCACGTGGGCAACAACAGTGATACCTGGAGGGGCGTGATCGGGAGGAACGGCCTCCCCGATCTGATTGAACCCTGAGCGGTGTTCTGTTATTGGACTTCTGTGCTAGTCACAGTTTGTCCATAACGAACACCATGTTCGAGCATATAAGGGTGTCCATCAGTGCACGTGGCACCAGGACACCCTACCTAGGCGGAGGTTAGGTCGGAGGTCGATGATCGACTTTGTTGTCGTTTCATCTGATCTCCGGCCGTATGTCTTGGACACTCGGGTAAAGAGAGGGGCTGAGTTGTCAACAACGATCACCACCTGGTGGTGAGTTGGATCCGCTGGCAGAGGAGGAAGTTGGACAGACCTGGCAGACCCAACGACGTATTGTGAGGGTCTGTTGGGAACGTCTGGCCGAGCCCTCTGTCAGGGAGGTCTTCAACTCCCACCTCCGGAAGAGCTTCTCACAGATTCCGAGGGAGGCTGGAGACATTGAGTCCGAGTGGACCATGTTCTCTGCCTCCATTGTCGACGCTGGCAGTTCGAAGTTGTGGACGCAAGGTCTCTGGTGCCTGTCGTGGCGGCAACCCCGAACCCGGTGGTGGACACCGGAAGTAAGGGATGCCGTCAGGCTGAAGAAGGAGTCCTATCGGACCATGTTGGCCTGTGGGACTCCTGACGCGACGCAGTTGACAGGTACCGGCAGGCCAAGCAAGCCGCAGCCCGGACGGTCCTGGAGGCAAAAACTCGGGTCTGGGAGGAGTTCGGTGAGGCCATGGAGGAGGACTATCGGTCGGATTCCTCGAAGAGATTCTGGCAAACCGTCCGGCGCCTCAGAAGGGGGAAGCAGTACTCTGCCAACACTGTTTACAGTGCAGGTGGGGAGCTGTTGACCTCGACTGGGGACATTGTCGGACGGTGGGTGAAGAAATACTTCGAGGATCTCCTCAATCCCACCGACTTGCCTTCCAATGAGGAAGAAGCGGAGGCTGGGGTCTCTGAGGTGGACTCGTCCATCACCCAAGCCGAAGTCACTGAGGTAGTTCAGTAAGCTCCTCGAGTGGCAAGGCGCCGGGGGTGGATGAGATCCGCCCTGAGTACCTCAAATCTCTGGATGTTGTGGGGCTGTCTTGGCTGACACGCCTTTGCAACATTGCATGGAGGTTGGGGACAGTGCCTCTGGTGTGGCAAACTGGGGTGGTGGTCCCTCTTTTAAAAAGGGGGACCGGAGAGTGTGTTCCAACTACAGGGGGATCACACTTCTCAGCCTCCCCGGGAAGGTCTACATGCCAGGGTACTGGAGAGGAGAATTCGGCCGATAGTCGACCCTCGGATTCAGGAGGAGAACAATGCGGTTTTCGTCCCTGGTCGTGGAACACTGGACCAGCTCTATACCCTCCACAGGGTGCTTGAGGGTTTATGGGAGTTTGCCCAACCAGTCCACATGTGCTTTGTGGATCTGGAGAAGGCATTCGACCGTGTCCCTCGTGGTATTCTGTGGGGGTGCTCCTTCGCGAGTATGGGGTCCGGGGCCTTTGCTAAGGGCTGTTCGGTCTCTGTACGACCGGAGCAGGAGCTTGGTTCGCATTGCCGGCAGTAAGTCAGACCTGTTTCCAGTGCATGTTGGACTCCGGCAGGGTTGCCCTTTGTCACCGGTCCTGTTCATAATCTTTATGGACAGGATTTCTAAGGCGTAGCCAGGGGCCGGAGGGAGTCCGGTTTGGGAAACCACAGGATTTCATCTCTGCTTTTTGCGGATGATGTTGTCCTGATGGCTTCATCAGGCCAGGACCTTCAGCATGTACTGGAGCGGTTTGCAGCCGAGTGTGAAGCGGCTGGGATGAGAATCAGCACCTCCAAATCCGAGGCCATGGTTCTCGACCGGAAAAGGGTGGCATGCCCTCTCCGGGTGGGTGGAGAGGTCCTGCCTCAAGTGGAGGAGTTCAAGTATCTCGGGGTCTTGTTCACGAGTGAGGGAAAGATGGAGCGTGAGATTGACAGGCGGATTGGTGCAGCGTCCATGCAGTTATGCGGTCGGTGTACCGGACCGTCATCGTGGTGAAGAAGGAGCTGAGTCGAAAGGCGAAGCTCTCGATTTACCGGTCAATCTACGTTCCCACCCTCACCTATGGTCATGAACTTTGGGTAATGACCGAAAGGACAAGATCGCATGGATACAAGCGGCCGAAATGAGTTTCCTCCGCTTGAGGGTGGCTGGGCGCTCCCTTAGAGATAGGGTGAGAAGCTCGGTCACTTTCGGGAGGAGCTCGGAGATGAGCCGCTGCTCCCTTCGCATCGAGAGGAGTCAGCTGAGGTGGCTTGGGCATCTGTTTCGGATGCCCCCTGGACGCCTCCCTAGGGAGGTGTTCCAGGCATGTCCCACCGGGAGGAGGCCTCGGGGAAGACCCAGGACA
Organism: Scortum barcoo; assembly: GCA_023238725.1. NCBI lineage: Eukaryota > Metazoa > Chordata > Actinopteri > Centrarchiformes > Terapontidae > Scortum > Scortum barcoo. The sequence goes on from CM041548.1 coordinate 26,413,653, forward strand.
CGCTGGAGAAACTATGTCTCTCGGCTGGGCCTGGGAACGCCTCGGGGTCCCCCCCGGAAGAGCTGGAGGAAGTGTCTGGGGTGAGGGAAGTCTGGGCATCTCTGCTCAGACTGCTGCCTCCGCGACCCGGTCCCGGACCAAGGCGGATGAAGAAGATGAAGATGAAGAGATGTTTCTGAGGCCAGAGGAATTTGTTCTTTATTTTTTAGAAACATTGTTGTATCATCAGCAAGCTAACTTATAATTAACTTGTGGGTTTTTATGTGTAATCCTTTAATGTTTGAATTTATAACAGTTATAGCTATAATTCACTAGCTACAATGAATAAAAGAGGTGAAATGCTGCGACCCTGCCTAATGCCTCTTTCAACCCTGAACCTGGAACATGTGCCTTCTAAGAGGGAAACACAACTATTAATATCAGTGTGTAACATAGCAATCATGTCAAGAAATGCGTTACCAAACCCAAAGTGTTTAAATGTGTTAGTAATAAAAGCATGTTCGATAGAATCGAATGTTTTGTGAAAGTCCAGAAACAACATAAAACTATCATCGTTATTAGGTGATTATAGTCAATAAGATCCAGAAACAAGCGGATATTATTATGGATCGACCTTCCATTAAGAAATCCTGACTGTGTTGGGCTAATAAACGTAAAGATGCCTGTTTTTAATCTTGTTGCCAAGACTTTTGTAAAAATCTTGTAGTCCATGTTTAAAAGTGTTATAGGTCTTAGGTTACTTTTTAGTTACTTGTTAATTTTTAAATTTTAAATTTTATCACCCCTTGTTTCACTGTTTCCACAAGCTCTTTTTGATTTATACATTCAATTAAAGCTTGGAACAATAGGAGTTTTATATCTTCCCAAAAATGTTTATAGAAATGTTTATAGAAATATTATTGTTATTATACATTATTATACAAATGACACAAATTATAGAGTTGTTATTCCATCAGGCCCTGGTGAGCGGTCAGATGCCGTGTTTTTAATAGCACAATCAAATTCGTCCATAGTTAAGTCTTCGTCACAAATTTATTTAAAGTTATCATCAATTACCGGAGTCAGGTTATTAATTTTGTTAATTAATTAATTAATTCTTTATCTTCCTCAGACCAATTCAACTTGCTGTAAAGATTCATAAGTTCTTTACCCACATTTGTTTCTTCTTCTCTCATTTGCTTGTTTAGTTTTTTACTAAATGCAATTGAGGATTTTCTAATGCTAAATTGTAGATATTCCCATTTGGATATCGGTGTGCTAATGGCGTCGTCATTTTTGATATCCAGAATTAGTGATTTAATAGAGTTGCAGTACTCCATATTCCTTAGCAAATGAATTAAATTTACAGTAATCTTTAAATTTATTTTAAATTTTGGTCTATTATTTGGTCTCTGTTTTTTAGTCTCAGATTAATATTACAATGATCACTTAAAGGACAAATAGAGATCGTTGTCTCTGTAACATATTGTGAAACTGAATGTGATACCAACCAGTAATCAATATGTGATTTAATTTGACCATAAGGTTTGTGCCAGAAAAAAAATTGTTTGATATCTTTGTTCAAGGTTCTCCAGATATCTATTAATTTATTGTTGCTAGTGAAATTTTCCATGATTGGGTTTACTATATTCCCTTGAAAGTTTTGAAGGCCATCTATCCATCCACTCATCAGGGGTTACGTTGAAATCGCCTCCAACTATCATATGATCAGTGGGGAATTTTGCATTAAGTTCCCTTATAACTGTTGATATTTGATGCAACAAGTTCTTATTTTTTTTATCATTGTTCTACCCATAAATGTTAATTAGAATAATAAGAATGTTATCAATATTCAAAACACAGGCCACCCAATGTCCATCTTTATCTGCCTTGTTACACAAAATCTTGTACCATGACTGAAGAGGATTTTTTTGTTGTGACCAAAACTGAGTTTCCTGGAGAAGGATGCAATTTGCTTGTTGCCCCTCTTGTATTAAAAGAAAAAAAAAGAAATGTCAGTTTTCTACTGGAAGACAGAACACATGAACAAAGCTTATGAAAAGGTTTAGGGAGGTGGAGTAGAAAGTCCCATTTTTCAAAATGTTCCACTGAGTATCCATTTCATATTCAAATATCAGCCCAGTGTCAGCCATAATGCGCTTGCCTTCTATGAAACCAAACGGGCCCCTGAAGCCCGCAGCCTTGCCTTCCTTCCTAGCCTGGTCAATTAAAGCCACATTGCCTGTCTGGACCTCCAGTCCTCCTGGGTCAGGTCTTCAGTAAAGCGGATCCCTTCTTCTTTACACACAGTAGAAGCCCTCGTTCGTCTCCAGATGTAATCTCTCACTGTACGTCTCGCAAACAGAAAGATGATTTGTCTGTGCTTGTTCTCCGTCGCTCACCCCACCCTGTGGACAACATCAACCGCTTCGTCCACCTTCGTCTTCAGGTCCGGAGCAATTCTACCCAGAAGCTCCACCACTTCTGCTCTGATATTTTCATTTTTCTCCGGAACTCCCGAGAAGTATCAGCAGCAGTATCAGTAGTATCAGTAGTAGTAGCAGCAGCAGTATAGCAGCAGCAGTATCAGTAGCAGTATCAGTAGCAGTAAGCAGCAGTAGCAGCAACAGTAGCAGCAGTATCAGTATCAGCAGTAGCAGTATCAGTATCAATGTAGCAGCAGTCAGTAGCAGTAGCAGTATCAGCAGTATCAGTATGTAGTATCAGCATCGGAGCAGTCAGTAGCAGCAGTATCAGTATCAGCAGTATCAGCAGCAGCAAGTAGCAGCAGCAGTAGCAGCAATGCAGTAGCAGCAAGCAGTATCAGTAGCAGTAAGCAGTAGCAGCAGTAGCAGTAGCAGCAGCAGTAATCAGTAGTATGGCAGCAGTAGCAGCAGTATCAGTAGCAGTATCAGCAGTATCAATGTAGTAGTATCAATTAGCAGCAGTAGCATATCAGCAGCAGTAGTATCAGTAGTAGCAGTATCAATCAGCAGCAGTAGCAGTATCAGTAGTATAGTAGCAGCAGTATCAGTAGTAGTAGCAGCAGCAGTATCAGCAGCAGTAGCAGCAGTATCAAGCAGTATCAGTAGCAGCAGCAGTCAGATAACAGTATCAGTAGCAGTATCAGTATCAATAGCAGATATCAGTAGCAGTATCAGCAGTATCAGCGGTAGCAACAGCTAGCAGTACAACATGTGTATCGGGTAACAGTATCAGTAAGCAGTATCAGTAGCAGCATCGAGCAGCAAGCAGTAGCAGCAGTATCAGTAGTAGCAGTATCAGCAGCAGTATACAGCAGTATCAGCAGCAGTATCAGCAGCAGTATAGCAGCAGTAGCAGTATCAGTAGTAGCAGTGCAATGTAGCAGTATCAGCGGTATCAGCGGTATAGCAGCAGTCAGCAGTAGCAGCACAATAGCAGTATAGCAGCAGTATCAGTATTCAGTACAGCACAGTCAGTATAGCAGCAGTATCAGCAACAGTATCATAGCAGCAGTATAGCAGCAGTCAGCAGCAGTCAGTATCAGCAGTAGCAGCAGTATCAGCAGCAGTAGCAGCAGTATCAGTAGCAGCAGCAGTATCAGTAGCAGCAGTATCAGCAGTATCAGCAGTATAGCAGCAGTATCAGTATAGCAGTATCAACAACAGCAGCATATCAATGCAGCAGCTGTACATATCAGTAGCAGCAGTAGCAGCAGTACAGCAGTACAGTAGCAGTAGCAGCAGCAGTATAGCAGCAGCAGTAGCAGTAGCAGCAGCAGCAGTAGCAGTAGCAGCAGTGGCAGCAGTACAGCAGCAGCAGTATCAGCAGTAGCAGTATCAGTAGTATCAGTACAGCAGTAGTGCAGCAGCAGTATCAGCATATCAGCAGCAGTATCAGCAGCAGCAGCAGCAGTATCAGCAGCAGTAGCAGCAGTAGCAGGTAGCAGTATCAGTAGCAGCAAGCAGCAGTAGCAGCAGTGCAGCAGTAGCAGCAGTATCAGTAGCAGCAGCAGCAGTAGCAGCATCAGCAGTAGTCAGCAGCAGCAGCAGCAGTCAGCAGCAGTAGTGCAGCAGCAGCAGTATAGCAGTAGCAGTAGCAGCAGTCAGCAGCAGCAGCAGCAGTATAGCAGCAGCAGTAGCAGCAGTATCAGTAGCAGCAGTAGCAGCAGCAGTAGTATCAGTAGCAGCAGTATCAGCAGTATCAGCAGTAGCAGTCAGCAGCAGTAAGCATGTTGTCAGCAGTCAGCAGGCATGGCAGCAGCAGCAGTGAGCAGCAGTATCAGCAGCAGCAGCAGCAGTATCAGCAGGCAGCAGCATCAGCAGCAGCAGCAGCAGTCAGCAGCAGCAGCAGTCAGCAGCAGCAGCAGTCAGCAGCAGCAGCAGTAGCAGCAGTCAGCAGCAGTATAGCAGCAGCAGCAGCAGTCAGCAGCAGCAGCAGCAGTAGCAGCAGCAGCAGCAGCAGCAGTATCAGTAGCAGCAGCAGTATCAGCAGTATAGCAGCAGCAGCAGTAGCAGCAGCATCAGCAGCAGCAGCAGCAGCAGTATCAGCAGCAGCAGCAGTAGCAGCAGCAGCAGCAGCAGTAGCATCAGCAGCAGTCAGCAGCAGCAGCAGCATCAGCAGCAGCAGCAGCATCAGTAGCAGCTTATAGCAGCAGCAGCAGTATCAGTCAGCAGCAGCAGTATCAGCAGTAGCAGCAGTAACAGCAGTATCAGTAGCAGCAGCAGTAGCAGCAGTATAGCAGCAGCAGCAGTAGCAGTATCAGTAGTAGTCAGCAGTATCAGCAGCAGTAGCAGCAGCAGTCAGCAGCAGCAGCAGTAGCAGCAGTATCAGTAGCAGCAGTAGCAGCAGTATCAGTATCAGCAGTAGTATCAGCGGATGAGCCCTCCGGTCCAGCAGGGGGCAGGCTCGGCTCGGACTCGGTGCTCCGGTTCAGGCCGGTGTTGTTTTCCTTCCTGCTGCCGGTGGACGGAGCTCTGTCCCGGGATGTCTCTGACAGGAGCCCCGGCGCGTTGCGGGCTCCGGGCCCTGAAGGAGTCTGTGTCGGAGCAGCTGACCCGGGTCGGGGAGGAGATCCTGGGCTTGTTGGAGAAGCGAGCCGGAGGCTCCGCGGGACGCGGGCCGCTGCAGCTGCTGAGGCGGCTGCTCAGTGAGCTGCTGGCCGCGGCGGCGGAGCGGGTCGTCGGGCTGTTGGAGCGGGAGGTGGAGGAGTACCGGCGGCAGCTGGAGCGGCAGAGCCGGCTGCTGGAGGCCGTGCTGAGCCCGGTGGTCCGACTGAACCGGACAGGTGAGACTGTTGCTAGGTAACCAGAGGTCAACAGAGACAGGAAGGTGCGTTCAGGTTAGTGGGAAACGGGAGTTATTACTGTGTGAGAGCCAATCACAGCCACTTTTACTGTAACAGCTGGACAATAAACTGATTAACTGATTGGTTAACATCACAGTGAGGTCATGAGGTGATGCTGACAGGTGATATTCTGCTCTTAAAGAGCCTCCTTTCAGTTAAGTGTTTCCTGTCCAGGTAGATATTTTAGCTGCCTGTCTGATCAGAGGACGAACTAATTTAAAATACACAGAAACGAAACAACCTGTTTCTAGCTTTTATCAGTAAACTTCTCACTGGATAATTAAACGCAGCAGCCGTTTGCCTGAAACTGCGTTTACTGTGTTAATGTTACACATCTAACTTTTACTTAGAGGGCCGGCGTCCTCAATATATCACCTGCAGCATCAAAATGATGTATCATTACTGTGCTAAACATGGATGCAAAACAACCCCCCCATATATATATATGTGTGTGTGTGTGTGTCTATATATATATATATATATATATAGACACACACACGTCTGTGTGTGTGTGGCTCTTTGAGACTGCATGAACCAATTATCATTTTTAACTTTTCGTCTTCCAGAGTCCATCAGGACGAGCAGCACTGATGGAAACCGGCTCCGGCAGTCTGAGACAGACACAAACCACGTCCCCACCTCCGCCTCTTCAGAGATGTCAGCCGAGAGCGATGACAGCAATGGCGAGTGGAGGGGAAGTGATAACTCTTCCAGTCATCAAGCAACAAACGGCACAAGAACGGATAGAGGACGTCACTCCGGCAGTCAGAGAGAGCAGCCAGCGGCTCACCGCTGTGTCGTCTGTCGAAAAAGTTTCCGCCTCAAAGGGAATCTGGTGAAACATGTGGAAACACACTCAGACAACCCAGAGAGTCTCTGTGGAGTCTGTGGAGAACACTCAGAGTCCTCACAGGGTTTGTTCGACCACCTCAGGTCGCACAGAGAAAGCGTCCACAGTGCCGGGACCTGTGAGATCTGCAGGAAGACGTTTCAGAACATGGAGACACACATGAGGAGTCACACAGGGGTCAAACCGTACAGCTGCGACGTCTGTGGCAAGAGCTTCCCTCGACCTGGAGCGCTGAGGAGACACAAAAAGATCCACAGCAGGAGGATGCCCGACATTTGCCTGGTCTGTGGACTGACCTTCACCCAAAACCAGCTGCTCCAGGATCACTTGAGGACCCACGGCGAGGATGATGGAAAACAGATTGAGTACAAGGGCGAGGATGGTCAGTCACAGATGGTGAAAACAAAAAGAGATGGACTGAAGTTGTCTCCGTCCTCGCTCTCCTGCAGAGTCTGCGGTGATTCCTTTCACAGCCGAGGGTTCTTGAGGAAACACGCTGAGATGCACTGCAGGGAGACTCAGAGCGTCTGCGGAGTCTGCGGACAGCAGCTGGACTCACCTGACGGACTGCTGACTCACCTGCAGTCTCACAGAGAGACCAGGGGGACCTGCAGCATCTGCAGTAAGAGTTTCCAGAACATGGAGACACATATGCGAAGCCACACAGGGATCAGACCGTATCGCTGTGGCGTCTGCAACAAACGCTTCCCTCGACCTGGAGCTCTGAGGCGCCACAAGAAGATCCACGACGGGGAGCGACCACACATCTGCCAGCGCTGCGGGAAGACATTCATCGAGAGCAGTGCCTTAAAGACTCACAGCAGGAGTCACTCAGGGGAGATCCACGGCGCCAAGGACGCAGATCCTCCTTCAGACTGTCAGAGCCCGAAGCCTGAGACCAACTGTGCAGCCGCTGAAGAGAGCACCAAGGTGGCGACTCAGACGTTGCACTGCTGTAAGGTCTGCGGGGAGTCTTTTCAGAATAAAGGTAGTTTGAGGAAGCACAGTATGAGTCACTCAGAAGAGTCCATCTGTGGCATCTGTGGTGAAACTTTACCACCATCAGAGAGCCTGACAGACCACCTACAGAGTCACAGAGATGCCGGAAAAATCTGCCACATCTGCGGTAAAACCTACCAGAACATTGAGACTCACATGCGGAGTCACACTGGCATCAAACCGTACTGCTGCGGTGTCTGCGGTAAATCCTTCCCGCGGCCCGGAGCCCTGCGGCGCCACAAGAGGATCCACAGCGGGGAGCGACCGTACATCTGCGAGTTCTGTGGGAAGACATTCATCGATAATGGCGCTCTGACAACGCATATCAGAAACCACACCGGAGACAAACCAGCCCACCGCGTCTCCTGTGAGACCTGCGGGAAAAGCCTGGCGTCGGTCCACGTCCTGGAGGTCCACAAAAGGATTCACACGGGTGAGAAGCCATTCCAGTGCCGCGTCTGCGGGAAAGCCTTCAGGCAAGTTGGAGGGCTCAAAGCCCACATGCTGACCCACACCGGGGAGAAGCCGTTCAGCTGCAGCCTCTGCAACAAAAGCTTCAGCACCAAAGGATACCTGGAAACTCACATCCGCTTCCACAAGAAGGAGCGAGCGTTCAGCTGCCACTTGTGCTGGAAGGCGTTTGTCACCAAGAACGACCTGAAGAAACACCTGCTGACACACACCGGAGAGAAACCCTACAGCTGCAGAGTCTGTGGGAAGAGCTACCAGGAGAAACGTTCCAGAGACGTTCACATGAAGGTCCACCTGGACGTCCGGATCGGTAAAGAAGCGGTCAGGAGGCAGGGCGGCCTGCAGCCAGACTTCATACAGCTGTAGAGTTCATGCAGACCAGTGACGCCTCTGATTTTACAAACTGAACTGACAGAACATCAGCTGGGTCAAACTGATGATTCTTCACAAAATACAAAAAATTATAAAACGTCTTTTAACTTTTAAATACGATTTATCAGTTTCATAAAGATTTCATGTTTTTTCAACATGAACAGTTTGAAAAACATATTTTCAGATATGTATGTTTTCTAATCTGGGCTGGGCTGATATCGACTACTCGATTAAATGACTAATCATTGCAGCTCTTTTTCTCTTACTGATATTTTTTGTAGTGGTGACATCCATGACTCTGTTTAGAAAATGTTTTTTTTACCTTCTTGTCAACAGGATGGATGATACTGACCATAATATCAGAAAGATGTTTTATAAAAATATATACATGTCACTGTGTGGCCTGCATAAATAATGTCTAAAAATGTCACATTTAGAGGTTTTATCCACATTTTAAGCTCACGTTCTGCTTCTATCATGCAATAAATTAAGTATTTGTTTGTTGTCATTGATACAGGATGTTGATTCCATAATGTCATTATATCATAATAAATGTGTTCCACTTCATTCATTTACAGTAAAGCTGCAATAACTGACAGTTTTTTATTGTTTTCAGCACAAATATTGTTGAATTTGATCACTCATGAGTCTGGTATTGACTCTGTTTGAAGACGAGCTGCAGGTTCAGCTGGTCCACTATTTATAATTATTAAAGTTGGATCAGCAGCATCTCCTGCTGACTGACTGCAGGTGTTACATGCTGCTCAGGAAAAAGAGTTATTAATGTTCAGGGAAAAGAACGAGTGAGCTGGAGTTTCATGAATGTTTTCATGAATGTCTTTAAATGTTTTAGGGGCCCTTTAATGAGTTTCTGGGGTCCTTAAATGTTAATACACCATTTAATGAAAGTCAAAGTCCTTAAACTATTTAAGCAATCCTGGAATTAGTTTTTCATTTGATGTCTTTGGACCTGAAAGATGATGAGTTCTGATGAATTAGTTTAATGTGATAAGTTCAAGTTCTAAATGAGTTTCTGTGGGACCTTGAATGTAATGATAATAATGTAATATAGTAATAGTAATAATGGATGATAATGATAGTTTATCTGTGGTTGGCAAGCCTTCATGTGTCCTCAGTGTCACAAAGGAGAGAGACAAAGACATTTTATGAGTTACAAAAAAGTTTCACCTCTTATCATCTTCAGGTTAAACTCTGGTGGGGTCGTAAGTGGACCGTGACGCCGTGAGTCCTTCAGGTCAGAGCTGGGAGCTCAGAGAGCCACGAGGAAAGGAAGGACTGAGAACATGCAGATATCTGAGCTGGGCTTTATGAAAACCAATAAACAAAACAGAGAAAAGGACAATAAACACAACAACACTGTCATCTCGTACAACTCAGGTTCATCAGAAAAACTGGAGGACTTTCAATAATCACCAACATTCGTGTGTTTTGAAAGTCCAGTAACACCCTGAGACCCCGAGGACAAAACACCCGACACCAGCAGAGCAGGGTTTCCTGGAGAAACCAAACAACTGCTCCAACACGGGGAGCCTCCTCAGGTCAGGATCCAGCAGTCCAGCTCCACCTGAAGGACGGGGACTCTCTGTGGACGTTTCAGCAGAGACGGTTTGAAACTGTGACAGAAGCCGTCGATGTGTGTTGTTGTCCAACTTTACACATTCAGGCCTTTCAACCTGCAGCAGCCTCTGAACACACACCAAACACACACTGAACACACACCGAACACACACTGATGAAAACACCGAACACACAAACACACACTGAACACACACACTGAACACACACCAAACACACACTGAACACATACACGAACACACACTGAACACACACTGAACACAAACTGAAAACACTGAACACACACTGAAAACACTGAATACACACGAGTCATACACTGAATATACACTGAACACACACTGAACACACGAACACACACGAACACACACTAAACACACCGAACACACACTAAAACACACCGAACACACTGAACACACACCGAACACACACTAAACACACCGAACACACACTGAAAACACACCGAACACACACTGAAAACACACCGAACACACTGAACACAAACACACCTGAACACAAACTGAACACACTGAACACAAACTGAACACACTGAACACAAACTGAACACATACTGAAAACACAGAACACACACTGAACACACACTGAACACACAAAACACACACGAACAAAACACACACACACACACACTGAAAACACTGAAACACACACTGAACACACACTGAACACACACTGAACACTGAACACAAACTGAAAACACACTGAACACACACTGAAAACACTGAACACATACTGTGTGTTCAGATTATTAAACTGAGATTATTTCTTGTTCTTTCTTGTATTTTGACTGATGATCTCAGACCGTTGGATCCCTCTGTTGATAATTAGAGTTTATAGTTAGTTCAGTTAAACCCTCGACTGTCCGAGTCTGATTGCTCTCATTATGTTCTCTTCCAGGTGTCCAGGAGAGTAACGATGATGAGGGAAGTTCTTTGTCCAATCATATCTGGTCTCACAAAGAGGAGGCTCTTCATCCCGCCCCATCAGACCTTCTGATTTTACCAGAAGCTGGAAAAATCTGCAGATCTGTAATCCACAGCATGGACTCTGTTATCCAATCGGAGTCTACTGAGGATGAGGATGACTCAGGTCAAGGGCCAGATGTCCTGCAGCCTCCACAGACAGAGGGTCCCTTTCCAGAGTCCTGCCAAGTCAGCATGCCGAGAACCATTGCAAGGAGCCTGAGAGCCAGTGCAGGGCTTGCAGGGACCACCTGGAGTACACTGAGACCCTGAGAGACCACCTGCAGTCCCACCGAGACCTGGGCAGCACCTACAATGTGTGCAGGAAGAAGTGCAACTCGACCAGGAGGATGGAGATCCACAAAAGGGTTCACACCAGAGAGAAACCATACCACTGTGGGCTCTGCAGCCGAGACTTCCGCAGTCTGGAGAGGCACCTGAAGGTCCACAGTGGGGACAGACCACACCGCTGTTCAAGCCATTCAGAATCTGTTATAACAGATAACAAGACTTCAGTGACGGGGAGAATTTTCTATAAAACTTTACTTCAGACACAGACTGGAAAAAACTTCAGGAAGTTAGGTTGAGATTTATCAGATGACTTTAGCAGAAAATGAAAAGTTTTGATTTTGTTACTCATAAAAGTTCTGTGGTTGATGTGAATATATTAATGAATTATAAAAGAAGGTTTATAATTGTTGAAAATATTTTACTTTATATTTTACTTTGAATTTTTACTTTCAACCAAAAATTTAGGCCTTTGATCAGCATGTTAAAGTTAAAAAGATGAAAAATACGGTGTGAGTTTCTTTCAGATTATCAGCACGCCCCCTGCTAACTTCTGGATTTTAATGAAGCTATTTGACCAATTGATCAACAGAAAATTTGTTTCATTTTTTACAGGAACACATTTTAGATAAAATCCTGTTCGACCAAAAAAACACCAGATATGTTACTGAACATACAACACAGGGAAAGAGAAGGCAGAGAATGTAAAATACAGTAACCCAGTAACCCCTAACCCTAACCCCAAAGTGGAGTCTCATTACCAGGGCTCCAACACCAGGAGCATGTGGGCCGGATTAAAAACTCTGACGGACTACAAAAAGAAGATCAGCAGTGCTGAGGTGATGTCTGCATCTCTGCCTGACGTGCTGAACACTTTTTATGCCCGCTTTGAGAGCACCTCTCCAGCTGTGGAGGTGCAAAAGGCTCAGGAGGACCACTGCCCACCTGTGATATCCAGGGCAGACGTGTGCAGAACTTCTAAAACGGATTAACACACGTAAGGCTCCTGGACCTGACGGCATCCCCGGCCGAGCTCTCAAGGTGTGTGCAGATCAGCTGGCAGACGTCTTTGCAGACATTTTCAACATGTCACTGCTCCAGTCTGTAGTCCCCACATGCTTCAAGGAGACCATCATTGTCCCTGTCCCCAAGAAAACCAAAATCCTCTGCCTGAATGACGACCTGCCCAAGTAGCATCACCTCCACCATCATGAAGTGCTTTGAGCATCATTCATCACCTCCTCCATCCCGGACTCACTGGACCCACTTCAGTTTGCCTACAGGCCCAATACAAGGATCAACATGGACTCCAGGATCCTCTGCAGCTTCTACAGGTGACCCATAGAGAGGATCCTGACTGGCTGCATCACCGCCTGCTGTGGCAGCTGCTCCTCGACCGTGAGGCTCTACAGAGGGAGGTGAAAGCTGCTCAGCTTTTAGTTCTTTAATCTAGTTTTTGATTGAGTGTTTCTATTCTTGTTAATATTTCTGTGCATTGTTTAGGACCCTGAGATTTAAGAATTTCGTTGAGAATGATTGCTTGATGTAAATTGTTGTACAATAACAGACACATAAATTCTTGAAATCTGAAGACCGTTTGGTGGTTTCGCTGCTCTCTCAGGCTGCAGATAGTTGACTGATGTCCTCCAGCTTTGATTGGTTTAATGAAGTTTCTTGCGCTGAGAGAAACCTGCTGTTTGTACTTTGTTGACTGTCGAGTCATTTCCTGTTAACATTCGGCCATGATGGCGCTCAGCTGGAGTCTGCGTGGTGCGTTCAAATGCAACATTTCCTGTCAGACAGGAGAAACAGTGTGTTCATTAACAGGAGAGAGTGGGAGGAGGAGAGGGAGTGTGTGTGTGTGTGTGTGTGGATGTGTAGGGGGGTGGTGATCATTTCCAGGAAGAGGTACAGAGAGGGAGAGTGTGTATTGTTTGTGTGTGTGTGTGTGTGTGTTACTAAGTGACTTCCTGGTCCACCGGGTGTATCCTGTTAAAACACACTCAGTGGGTCGTGTGTGTGTGTGTGTGTATTGTTCATTAACTTAATAAACACACACACACATAAACACTATTCAGAATGAAAACACTGACAACTTCATTAAGAAAAGCTCAAATTTTAGAAAAAGCTTCTGATTGTAACGATGTGAGGTCAAAGTGAGGCTGAAGGTCAAAGGTCAACATCAAACAGATCAAACATTGAACATGAAGAAACAGAATAAAAAGAGATCAGGAGTGTTGGCGGTAACTCCTGATGAAGATTCACAAACATCAACATCACTCAGACACATCACGTCATTCAGAGGAGAAGACCTGAAACATCTGACAAGATCAAATGATTTGACAGGAAATCACTTCAGACACCATCACAAGAGTTTGTAATTGATTAATTGATGAATGGTCTGATTTCAGCTGGTACTTTAATTGATCCTAAAACATCAGATTCCTGCTTGATTTTATCTCTGTATAAAAGTGCTGTCTTTAGCCTGTTTGGTATTTATTTATTAGAAAACATTCACAGGATGCATAATAACAAACTATGAGTCCACATGTTTAACCTGAGTGTTATTATTGTATTGATTATTATGAATGATGCTTCACACTCTGTCATGTGACTCGTGTCGGCACCGTCCGAGAAGACAGAAAGTAAAGAAGCTCAAGTACTACGAGTAGTAATTAGTACAAGTAAATGTACTTAGTTACTCTCCACTGACGTCAGCTCATGTTGAATGTTCAGGAGAGGCCCTCAGCCAGCAGGGGGCCCCAGAGCTCGACGACGCTCTGCTCCTGAAGCCACCAACGACTGAACCAAACCTCAGTTTGTTTATTCTGCGTTTTACTTTTCACTGTTTCTCACCTTTAAAACCTCCAAACATCAAGTTACTGCGAAGAACTTCATGAACTACACACAGAACACCTTTACATATTACACACATGTAATACACATCTGATGAAATGCACACACACACACACATTCACACATTCGCACAAAATCAGCTGTGATCAATAATCAAAGAACAGAAAAGATGTTCAGGCTCGTGCAGCAAAACAAGACTGATTGATTGATTGATCGATTGATCGATGGATGGATGGGGGGCTCATCAGGGTAATTGAATGTTGCCCCACACGCCCCCTCCCCCCGCCCCCGCTGCGTGCACGTGTGCGCGTGTCCGTCGGTGCCTTTCGGTGAGGACTCACAGGGCTGCACACCGACAGACCCACAGACCGGACTCGCTCTCTCCGGACTGGACTGGACCGGAACCAGCGGCGCGGCTCGAGCCTCCAGTGAAGGCAGAACACGAGCCGGTGTGTGACTTTCTCTCCGGTTTGTTGCCTGGAAACGTTTCTTGTTGTTCCTCCGGTGTGTTTGCGGACATGAAGCAGGTAAACAAGATTTTATTAAAGTTCAGAAACAAACAAGGAGACAAAAAATCATGTTTGAATATTTATCGATCACACAAAGATCAATAAATACACACACACACACAGTAGTGTGGTGTATTTGTGTGTATTTATATTTGTGTGTATTTATATGTGTGTATGTGTGTATGTATAAGTGTGTTTGTTAACATTCAGTCTCTGAACCAGGTGAATCTTCAGCAGCTGACTCTTTAAGTTTCTGCCGATCGATCAGATCTAAAGCTGATAAATATTTACATCCTGATGCTGATTTGTAAACAGTCTGAATTGTGCAGGATGACAAACGCCTTTTAAAAGTTAGTTTTTTTGGAGTTCAGATCCATCATCATTATTTACAACAAGTCAAACACACAATGTTCTATATTTTTATCATGTAATCAATAATTGCAAATATTTGATGTTATCAGATTTCTGTACGGAGGAGTTGAACAAACTACGATGTGCAGTCGAGGTTTTGCTGAGCCGGACTTCGACAGTTGAGTTTGTTAAAGTTGTTTGTCGAACTTTGTGGGTGAATGAAGTTTAGATGTAATACAACGACATCATCTGCATATAACGGCAACATCAGAAACTTCCCAGGAGATCAATAATAAACCAAAACGTGGTCCTAAAGTGGAGCTGACACAGTCTTTATAACACGCCTGATGTATGACAGGTTACATACATGTTGTATTTCTGTGGTGTTTTATGAGCTGTGTTTTAGTGTCTGTTCTTTGTGATGAAAACCACAGATTAGCTGGAAGTCGCGTCGTTAGCTCGATCGAGTCCCCGACGTTTAAAATCCAAAGTCTGATGTGACGTCACCGTCAGAGTCTGCTGCTTCCTCACAACACTTACATAAGGCTGAAGGCTGCAGGAGAACAATGGAGAACACACACACACACAGTAACACAATGTGTGTGTGTGTGTGTGTGTGTGTGTTTGTCACAGAGCACAGATGGACTCTCAGGGATTTTTATTAAACATACAGACAATATGTTTTATATGTTTTTCATATTTGTATTTTAAACAAATGTGAAAAATAGGGGTGTTTTATGTTTTGAACAGAAACATGTTAAAGCCTCTCTGAGCATCGACTCCCGAGGTTTGTATGACCCTGTGACCCAGGTCTCCAAAGGCACAGTGGTCCCAGGGGAGGGTCTGGACAAGGAGACCCTAATGAACTGGCTGCTGAAGCTGTAGAACCCCCCCCCCCAGTCTGAGGGCCCTCCACCTGCTGGGACATGCAGAGGGATCGACAGAGAGGCTTTGAAAAGGACTTCAGGTTCAGACAGCTCAGGAGGGAAAACAGGCTTATCTCCGCCTGTTTTCATTGTTGAGATCACAAGTGTGTTTTATGGCCCTGGAGAAGGCTTACCTGGGGGGCCTTGTGGGGGACACTGCGGGAGTACGGGGCCGTTGTTATGAGCCATCCGGTCCCTGTAAAACCAGAGTGAAAGCCATGTCTGTGTTCTCGGAGTCAAACAGGTTCAGTGGGTGTCAGCCTCTGTCAGGACTGCCTGTGGTCTCCAGTCCTGTTTGATATTCATGGATGGATGCAGGATCTGAAGGAGCAGCCAGGGGGTGGGGGGTCCGGTTTGGGGACCTCAGGGTTTTTATGTTTGTGATGACTTTGTTTTTGCTAGTTAGTTAGTTAGATAGTCAAACAGTTTCCTGATGTAAACTGATAATTTCGTTGAATGTTTTTGTACCAAACACTCAATCAATCAAACTAAAAGATTTTCTTAAAAATCACAAAAATAACAATTAACAGTTAATTACATTTTCTGTAAATTTTGTGTTTCCATGATGAGCTGGTGCCAGGTGTGCTCCAGTGGGGAACACTAAATTTCCTTCATCACAGCGTATTAAATCGGTTAGGTTAAAGAGATGTTGTTTCTTCAGACAGTTTAGTTCACTTCTCAGACACTTCTCAGAGTCCCACTGAGAGTGAACAGACGGACGTCTTACAGTAGTTCTGTGATTTAGTTCTTTAGCCTACATTAATTCATTTGTCATATTTGCTCTCTACTATTGTTTTACCATCACTCCCAGTTTTGTGGCCCTGTGTGGCCCCACAAACACACATGGGGCCCATGTGGAGTGAATGGCCAACAGTTTATGGAGCCCACATGGACAAACTGGCTGAGTTCCCAGAAATCCCAGCAGCCCCTGAGGGGTCCATCATTAATAACTCAAACAAAGAAAAGATTTTATTGTGAAAAGTTTCATCCTGAGTGGTTGTGCTCTGTTTTCCCTGCAGTTCGTCTGACAGGCTGTCATAATGGTGTCCAGGTGGCCCCGCCCCCCCCTGCTCCTCCTCTTCTTTCTCATCCAATCAGCTGCGTCCTCTCTCTCCGCGGATAACGCCACACAAGACTTTCAGCTCGTGACTCTGGCGGCCATCTTGCCTCTGACTAACACAGACTATGCGTGGTCGTGGCCTCGCGTGGCACCGGCGCTCCACCAGGCAGTGTGGCGGGTGAACTCTGACCCCTGGCTGCTGCCGGGCCTGAAGCTGCAGCTGGTTCACGGCAGCTCTGAGAACCGCGACGGCTTCTGTTCGGACTCCATGGCGCCGCTGGTGGCGGTCGACCTGAAGCTGTCCCATGACCCCTGGGCCTTCATCGGCCCCGGCTGCGACTACTCCTCCTCACCTGTCGCCAGCTTCACCACCCACTGGGACGTTCCCATGGTGACCGCCGGCGCCCGAGCCATCGGCTTCGAGCGACATGCCGCGGTCACCAACACGGGCCCCACCCACAGGAAGCTCGGCGAGTTCGGCTTGGAGATCCAGGAGACCTTCGGCTGGCGGCACGCCATGCTGGTCTTCACCGACAACAAGGATGCCAACGACGACCGGCCGTGCTACTTCGCCGTGGAGGGGCTGTACACGCAGCTCGGAAAACACAACGTCACCGTCTACGACCACGTCATCGAGGCCGACAACATCGACTACAAGTTGGTGGTCCAGGAGATCCGCGACCACGGCCGAGGTCAGACGCTCCCTCCTTCCTCCCTTCCTCCTTCCTCCTTCCTTCTTTCCCTCCTTCCTTCTTTCCTTTCCTATTGGCCAAGGTCAGACGCTCCCTCCTTCCTCCCTTCCTCCTTCCTTCTTTCCCTCCTTCCTTCTTTCCTTTCCTAATGGCCAAGGTCAGACGCTTCCTCCTTCCCTCCTTCATTCTTTCCTTCTTTCCTTTCCTAACAGTTTCTCTGACTCCTGAGATCGGCCAAAGTCACGTCACTGCTTTTACTCTTTTTCTTTGACTCTTCCTCTTTTGTCCCTTCCTTCCTTCCTTCCTTCCTTCCTTCACTTCTCATCCTTTTTTTGTTCCTTCCTTTTTCCTTTCTTACATCCTTGCTTCCTTGTTTCATTGCCTCTCCAGTCTCTCTCCTTCTGTCTCTCCTCCTGCAATGGAGGATTATTATTTGATTTTCTGCTTCAGTGGAAACTGACTGATCTCAGTGTGTGTGTGTGTGTTTAGTGTGTGTGTGTGTGTGTGTTTAGCATGTGTGTGTGTCGCACACACCTGTAAATAATCAGTAACTGGTATTTGGAGCAGAGAGGGAAAAAAAACTAGTTTGTTTTGTTCTGAACATCTTAAATGATAAAAGAGAGATTTGAAAGATTTGAAGACATTTTGTCAAAGATTCACTCGTTCATCATGTTGAGCTGTGACCAGAAGTACTTGGATACTTCTTACATGAGTAGAAGTAGTGGTACTACAGCATAGAAAAGAAGAATTTACTGAAAATACTGTTAAAGTAGCTGGGAGAGGGGGATACTGGAGGAGAAGTGTGATGTAGCAGATAACAGAAATACTCGAGTAAATGTACTTAGTTACTTTCTGTCATTGACCAACCCGAAGACAGAGACAGAGCTGAGCTGAGAGATCAGCTGGACAGCAGGAAGTAGATCAGAGAGCTTTCAAAATAAACTGTCAGACAGGCAGTCAACACACACACACGCACACACACTAATTGCTCCTGCTATCCTCTAAGTTAGGCCATCTGCTTGCCCAGCGATGGACAGCACTGAAACTAATTACCTTAATGTGTGTGTGTGTGTACATGTGAGTGTGGTTGTTGTGTGTAATGTTTACTGTGTGTGTGGTTGTGTGTGTGTTGTTTTGTGTGTTTACTGTGTGTTTGTGTGTGTGTGTGTTGTGTGTGTCTATTGTGTGTGTGGTTGTGTGTACATTGACTGTGGTTGTTGTGTGTGGTTGTTGTGTGTGGTTGTTGTGTGTGTTATGTGTGTGTGTGTGTGGTTGTTGTGTGTGTGTTGGTTGTGTGTGTGTTGTTGTGTGTGTGTGTGTTGTATTGTGTGTTGTATTGTGTGTTGTGTTGTTGTGTGTGGTTTGTTGTGTGTGGTTGTGTGTGTTTATTGTGTGTGGTTGTGTGTGTGTTTGTTGTGTGTGTGTGTTGTGTGTGTGTTGTTGTATTGTGTGTGTGGTTGTTTTGTGTGTTTAGTGTGTGTGGTTGTGTGTGTCATGGTGGTTGTGTGTGTGTATTTTGTGTGTGTGTGTGTACTGTGGTTGTTGTGTGTGTGGTTGTGTGTACATTGACTGTGGTTGTTGTGTGTGGTTGTTGTGTGTGGTTGTTGTGTGTGTTTGTTGTGTGTGGTTGTTGTATGTGTTTATTGTGTTGTGTGTGGTTGTTGTGTGTGGTTGTTGTGTGTGGTTGTTGTATGTGTTTGTGTGTGTGGTTGTGTGTGTGTTGTGTTGTGTGTGTGTTGTGTGTGTGTGTGTGTGTGTGTGTGGTTGTTTTGTGTGTTTAGTGTGTGTGGTTGTGTGTGTCTATTGTGTGTGTGGTTGTGTGTACATTGACTGTGTGTGTGTGTGTGTGTGGTTGTGTGTGTGTGTGTGTGTGTGTGTGTGTGTGTATTGTGTGTGGTTGTGTGTGTGTGTTGTGTGTATGTGTTTGTTGTGTGTGGTTGTTGTGTGTGTTTGTTGTGTGTGGTTGTTGTATGTGTTTGTTGTGTGTGGTTGTTGTGTGTGGTTGTTGTGTGTTTGTTGTGTGTGGTTGTTGTGTGTGGTTGTTTTGTGTGTTTAGTGTGTGTGGTTGTGTGTGTGTGTGTGTGTGTGTGTACATTGACTATTGTGTGTGTGGTTGTGTGTGTGTGTGTGTGTGTTGTTGTGTGTGTTGTTGTTGTGTGTGTTGTTTATTGTGTGTGGTTGTTTTGTGTGTTTATTGTGAGTGGTTGTGTGTGTGGTTGTTTTGTGTGTTTAGTGTGTGTGGTTGTGTGTGTCTATTGTGTGTGTGGTTGTGTGTACATTGACTGTGGTTGTGTGTGTGTGGTTGTGTGTACATTGACTGTGGTTGTGTGTGTGTTTGTTGTGTGTGCTTATTGTGTGTGTTGTTGTGTGTGTGTGTTGTGTGTGTGTGTGGTTATTGTGTGTGGTTGTTGTATGTGTTTATTGTGTGTGGTTGTTGTGTGTGTTTATGTTGTGTGTGGTTGTTGTATGTGTTTATTGTGTGTGTGTGTGTGTGTGTGTGTGTCTATTGTGTGTGTGTTGTGTGTACTGTGGTTGTTGTGTGGTTATTATTTGTGTAGTTGTTGTGTGTGGTTGTTGTATGTTTGTTGTGTTGTGTGTGTGTTGTTGTGTGTGTGTTGTTGTGTGTGGTTGTTGTATTGTGTGTGTTTATTGTGTGTGGTTGTTGTATGTGTTTATTGTGTGTGGTTGTGTGTGTTTATCGTGTGTGTGTGTGTTGTGTGTGGTTGTGTGTGTGTGTTTAGTGTGTGTGTGTGTGTGTGTGTTGTGTGTGTGTGTACTGTGGTTGTGTGTGTGTTGTTGTGTGTGTGTTGTTGTGTGTGGTTGTTGTGTGTGGTTGTTGTATGTGTTTATCGTGTGTGGTTGTTGTGTGTGGTTGTTGTGTGTGTTTATTGTTGTGTTGTGTGTGGTTATTATTGTGTGTGGTTGTTTCAGGTGTGTGTTTGGTGTGTGTGGTGTGTGTGTGTGTGGTTATTGTGTGTTTTTTGTGTGTGGTTGTTGTGTGTGGTTGTTGTGTGTGTGTGTGTGTGTGTGTGTGTGTGTTGTGTGTGTGTTATTGTGTGTGTGTGTTGTGTGTGTTGTTTATGTGTTTGTTGTGTGTGTGTTTTGTGTGTTTATTGTGTGTGGTTATTGTGTGTGTGTTTATTGTTTTGTTGTTGTGTGGTTGTGTTTGTGTGGTTTGTTGTGTGTTGTTGTGTGGTTGTGTGTGGTTGTTGTATGTGTTTATGGGTGTGGTTGTCGTGTGTGGTGTTGTGTGTGTTTATTGTGTGTGGTTGTTGTGTGTGGTTGTTGTGTGTGTGTTGTTGTGTGTGTTTATGTGTGTGGTTGTTGTGTGTGTTGTTGTGTGTGTTGTGTGTGTGTGTTTGTGTGTGTGTGTGTGTGTGTGTGTCGTTATTATTGTGTGTGTATGTTTTATTGTGTGTGTTTTTTGTGTGTGTTGTTGTGTGTGTTGTTGTGTGTTTATTGTGTGTGGTTGTTGTGTGTGGTTGTTGTGTGTGTGTGTTTATTGTGTGTGGTTGTTGTGTGTGGTTGTGTCTCCGTGTCAACGCTCCCTGGCTCTTGTGTTATTGAAACCCCTCGGGGACTGTGAGCCGTGTTGTGGGGGGGCTGGAGGCTGGCAGAGGGGGAGGCTGTTTTTGTTCTCACTGGAGAAACTTTATTTTCTGTATTGTTCAAGAGGAAAGAAACAAAAAGCTCTGAGAGTCTCACAGAGATCCAAATGTTTCCACTTCCTCAGATACAGGTTTTAAAATAAAAATATGAAATGAATTCATTATGTTTGTTTCACAGTCAGAGATCAACAACTTCCTCACGTCAGTTAAAGACGTGATGTGTGTTCTCTGTCTGTGATTGGTCGAGATGTGTAATGACCCCTCCCTCACCTTCATTAAACTCTTCATTGAAGATTTTCTCATCCTTAGTTTCAAAATGATGCATTTTCACAGCAGAATGGAGACTCGGCTCTATCTTCAGCTGGTTTCTGTCATACACTGGGAAGATGGTTTCAGGTGACGCCCCTTTAAATTTAGTCCTCCTAGTTACCAACAGTTGGGTAACCTTCTAGCGAACAGATTTTTCTAGTGGTGCTTAGTCCTGTAATAGGAATTCAAATGAAACTAAGTAGTGGTCTGATAATATAGGATTTTGGGGGGAGACTATTAAGTGCTCAATTTCAATACCATAGGTGAGGACCAAATCAAGGGTGTGATTGTGACAGTGAGTTGGAGAATTTACCCTCTGAGAAAACCCAATGGAGTCCAATAATGAGATGAATGCTGTGCTAAGACTGTCACTATCCATGTCCAGATGAATATTAAAATCACCTACAATAATTACCTTGTCATTTTCAAGGACTAAATTTGACAAGAACTCTGAAAATTCAGATAAGAATTCAGAGTATGGGCCTGGGGGACGGTACACTACAGCAACTAGTATTGGCTTTGTGCTCTTCCAGGCTGGAGATGAAAGAGTAATAATAAGGCTTTCAAATGAGCTGTAGCCCTCTTTAGGCCGAGAATTTATTAATAGGGCTGAATTAAAAATGGCTGCAACTCCACCTCCTTGTCCAGTGTCTCGAGGAACATGAACGTTAGAATGACTCGGTGGAGTGGATTCATTTAGGCTAACAAATTCTTCCTGACCTAGCCAGGTCTCAGTAAGGCAGAACAGGTCTATATCAGAGTCAGATATCAAATCATTTATCAGAACAGCCTTAGAGGCCAGAGATCTGATGTTTAAGAGGCCTCACTTAATTTTCTTATTATGCTGTTGCTGAGTTGCTACAGCAGTTGTATTAATTTTTATTAGATTTTTCTGAATAACTCCCCTTTTTGGTTTTAAGAGTTTAAATGGTCGCTGGGCAGACACAGTTTCTATTCTATATTGGGTGTGCAGCTGCTCTAATGGAGGCGCAGAGAAGCGTGTAAGACTGCAGCTCTGCTTACTGGTCCCAACTCTGGTATGTTATGAATTAGGACTAATAAAACTTTCTATATTTCTAGACAGGAGAGCGGCTCCAGCCAAAGTGGGATGGATACCATCTCTCCTAATCAGGCCAGATCTCCCCCAAAAAGGCTGCCAATTATTAATAAAGCCCACTCTCGCCGTTTGCCGGACACCACCTCGTTAACCACCGGTGGAATGACGTCATCACTGGTCAGATTAGGAAGGGGTCCAGAGAAAACTACGGAGTCTGACATCGTCCTTAACTTAATTAAACTTTATTTATACAGACCTCCATTATAAAAGAGGGGACACCTCCAACAGTCAACAAGCTTCCTCACTACTTTTTGAGTTAAAATTCATTTCAGTTAGTTCACTAAAGTTCATTTTTATCCATAAAGGTTTAATATTTGGGATGATCTATATTTTGAGTCATGATCTTCACTTTCTTTCTTCTTCACTGTTTCCTTCATCTGTTCTTCTTTCATAAGAAAAAAAGCAGCAGGTTCTTATTTCTCATCCTTTTTCTTCTTCTTCAGTGGTGTACCTGTGCTTTTCCTGGGACATCCTCAGGACTCTGATGGTGCAGCTCTGGAGGGAGGGGGTGGAGCTGGACCACTACGTCTTCTTCTTCATTGATCTTTTTGCGGAGGGCCTGGGGGGTGGGGGCGTTGTCAGGCCATGGCTCAGAGGAGACCAGGACGACTTCGCAGCCCGCCACGCCTTCAGGGTGAGACGCTCTTATGTTGATTTCCTGTTTATTTCCTGTTTTAGATTGATTGTCTTTATCAGTAAAATTACAGATAACACAAGTATTCACTAAACTACAGAAAACTGGACATAAATAAATCAATACAGTATAATGAAAAAAACAGAAACACAAAGATGTGTCTGTATGAACTCAAGGTTCACATATTTAGCTCCTCCTTCAACCTTCAGCTCTATCCAACATAAAGAGAGGGGTGTGTAACAGCAAGCCGTGTACATGTATGTACTTTATACATGTATGTACTATATACTGATATATGTTAGTACTTTATACATGTATGTACTTTATACATGTATTTGTACTTTATACTTTATACATGTATGTACTTTATACATGTTATGTACTTTATACATGTATGTACTATATGTTTTATATACATGTTTGTACTTTATACATGTATGTACTTTATACATGTATTGTACATATGTTAGTACTTTATACATGTATGTACTATATATATGTTAGTACTTTATACATGTATGTACTTTATACATGTTAGTACTTTATACATGTATGTACTTTATACATGTTTGTACTTTATACATGTTTGTACTTTATACATGTTTGTACTTTATACATGTATATACTATATACATGTTTGTACTTTATACATGTACATGTATGTAATTTATACATGTTGTACTTTATACATGTATGTAATTTATACATTGTACTTTATACATGTATGTATGTACTTTATACTTTATACATGTTAGTACTTTATACATGTATGTAATTTATACATGTTAGTACTTTATACATGTATGTATGTATTTATACATGTTAGTACTTTATACATGTATGTACTTTATACATGTTTGTACTTTATACATGTTTGTACTTTATACATGTTTGTACTTTATACATGTATATACTATATACATGTTTGTACTTTATACATGTATGTACTATATACATGTTAGTACTTTATACATGTATGTACTTTATACATGTATGTACTTTATACATGTTTGTACTTTATTCATGTTTGTACTTTATACATGTATGTACTTTATAGATGTTTGTACTTTATACATGTATGTACTACTTTATACATGTATGTACTTTATACATGTATGTACATGTATGTATATATGTTTAGTTCTTTATACATGTATGTACTTTATACATGTATATGTTAGTACTTTATACATGTATGTACTTTATACATGTATGTACTTTATACATGTATTTACTATATACATGTTAGTTCTTTATACATGTATGTACTATATATATGTTAGTACTTTATACATGTATGTACTTTATACTATATATATGTTAGTACTTATACATGTATGTGCTTTATATATGTTATGTACTTTTACATGTATGTGCATGTTTATATATGTACTTTATACATTAGTACTTTATACTTTATATATGTTAGTACTTTATACATGTATGTACTTTATATATATGTACTTTATACATTAGTACTTTATACATGTATGTACTTTATATATATGTTTATATATATGTTAGTACTTTATACATGTTAGTACTTTATACATTAGTATTTACTTTATACATGTATGTAATTTATACATGTTAGTACTTTATACATGTATGTTATATGTATGTATTTATACATGTTAGTACTTTATACATGTATGTTATACATGTATGTAATTTATACATGTTAGTACTTTATACATGTATGTAATTTATACATGTTAGTACTTTATACATGTATGTACTTTATACATGTTGTACATTTATACATGTACATGTACTTTATACATGTTGTACTTTATACATGTATATATTATGTACTTTATACATGTTGTTAGTACTATGTATACTATGTTATATACATGTACTTATACATGTACATATATGCACTACTATACGTATAGCATGTTTATACATGTACTACTATATTATGTACTTTATACATGTTTGTACTTTATACATGTATGTACTTTATACATGTTTGTACTTTATACATGTATGTACATGTATGTATATACATGTTAGTACTTTATACATGTATGTACTATATATATGTACTTTATACATGTATGTACATGTATTTATATATATGTTAGTACTTTATACATGTATGTAACTTTATACATGTTAGTACTTTATACATGTATGTACTTTATGCTTTATATACTATATATATGTTAGTACTTTATACATGTATGTACTTATATATGTATGTACTTTATACATGTTAGTACTTTATACATGTATGTAACTTTATACATGTACTTTATACATGTTTAGTACTTTATACATGTATGTACTTATATACATGTTAGTACTTTATACATGTATGTACTATATACATGTATGTACTTTATATATACATGTTAGTACTTTATACATGTATGTACTTTATACATGTATGTACTATATATATGTTAGTTCTTTATACATGTATGTACTTTATACATGTATGTAATTTATACATGTTAGTACTTTATACATGTATGTACTTTATACATGTATGTAATTTATACATGTTTGTACTTTATACATGTATGTACTTTAAGCATGTATATGCATGTATTCTGTATATACTCGTACATATAGACTGTATATACTGTATGTAACACACTGTCAGTCTGACTGTGTGTTTAACGTCTGAGATCCTAGCAAGAGTCATTTCACATCCAGGTAACAATGCACACCTTGATTTCTGTAGGTTCAGTCAACAGGTTGACTAATGGCCTTTTTCTGATTTCATTTTGAATGATGTTCTGGACAAATACAATGTACTATTATTATTTATGATATTTTATTATTTTTCTGCTTCGATTTAGAACCTGCCAACCATTTAGAATAAAAATCCGTCAGTTGACTCTCTGACTCTGTTGGACTCTATCTGTCTGTCTGTCTGTCTGTCTGTCTGTCTGTCTGTCTGCCTGTCTGTC
This sequence comes from Scortum barcoo, assembly GCA_023238725.1. Lineage (NCBI taxonomy): Eukaryota > Metazoa > Chordata > Actinopteri > Centrarchiformes > Terapontidae > Scortum > Scortum barcoo. The sequence continues at coordinate 26,439,500 of CM041548.1, forward strand.
TGTAAGAGTGTGAAGGTGCTGTCCTACCTGGAGCCTCAGAATCCAGAATATCTTCAGTTTGTTGAAACTCTGAAGAATGACGCCAAGAAAATGTTCAACTTCACCATCAAAGACTCTCTGGCATGTACGTTATTATTATTATTATTATTATTATTGTTATTATTATTATTATTATTATTATTATTAATCATGTGTCTCTCTGCAGTACAACCTGATCGCTGCAGGTTTCCATGACGGCGTGATGATGTACTCTCAGGCTCTGAACGAGACACTGAGTGAGCAGAGACCAGGACCAGGACCGGGAGCATTCCGGAGGCCCAGAGGGGACGTGGTGACCAGGAGGATGTGGAACAGAACATTCCCAGGTGAGTGTTTTTGACCAATCGCAGCACAGAGATACATGAGAGGACTTAGCCAGCCAATGCTTACTAATTTATGCTGAGTTTATTACTTTGTTTATGCTGCACTTAATACTTTGTTTATTGTTTATACTGTGTTTAATACTAATGAATTCATTGTGCTGATGTCACTTCCTGTCCTCTTAAACTCAGATCCCCTGGTGGATCAGATCCTGTTGTGGATCGGGGGGGTGTTCCACGAAGCTGGATTAAGGGAAAGCCAGGCTTATTTTGATAAGTCTGGCTCATTTAAGAGAGAGTCTCGCTCCATCATCGTGGCTTATTTGAATGCCCGCTGAGTAACCATGGTAACTAATGCCGCAGAACTAGCCTGCTCCGGGAAGCTAAGCTAACTGTCGAGCTTAGTTTAGCTGTGTGTCAAAGAATGTGTGACGGGCTGAAACAGACTCCAGAAACAAAGTTCCGCCTGGTGGATTTCCACGCTTCGCGCCGCTTATGTCTTGTAAAAGAAACTGAAAAACTCATGAAAATCACGTCTCCACTTTCACTGTTTCCACAATCAATCAGTCAATGAAACCTCAGTTAAATGGCACAATTCACACATCAAGTTGCAACTAGGTACTGAAAACTGAATTAAATAAAAAAAGAACGTGGTTGATTTAAAAAAAATAATCAGAGTGATCCAAGAAAAAAAAAAATATAATTTATAATAAATAATGAATTGAAAACGTTCCTCAGGCAGAGCATCCCTCTATGTGAATATAAATGTGTGCTAACATATGCTGACCTCAGTGTACAGAGATTAGATGTGTTATGAAATTTCAACACAATATTTCAGTGACCTATTTTTGTAATTTTGTCTCCTCCATAATGAAAGTAAAAAAGGAAAACTAATAAAAATGTGCTCATAAAAAACAACTTTGCATGTATTGTGCAATTTTAAAGAACACGTGTTGAATGAGTTTTATTAATGAAATCACTCATGTAGTTCAGCTGTGGACAGAAAACAAAAGAACATTAAATACACTTAAATGACCTTCTTTTGCTTACATCCTTCTCCAGTTTCATTATCTCCAGCTTCACCTTTTTTATTTGCAGCCTCTTGTATTTCATTTCAGCCTCTGACACTCCATGTTCAGCTTTTCACTTTCAGTAGATGAAGTTTACGTTTGTGTACAGCACAGGATGTCCTGTGACAGAGGAAATGTGTCAGTGAGTAACTGAGTATGTAGGTGGTAACAGTAATATGAATACTGTGCAGTATAATGTGCAGCAGGCTGTTTGGGTGATAATTAGGTAGGTAGACGTAAATAGGATAGACTGCAGACACATCCAAACCATTTCACATGTGAGCTGACCTCTTTACCTTTACCTGACCTCTGGTGTTTCTGTGTCTGCAGACTCAGTTTCTTCATTGAAGGCTCAAAATGTTCGGGGCCATTTAACTGCAAACAGAGGAACACTGCAGTTGTTGAAGCAGGAGAACACAGAATAGCATGAAATGCACAATATTTTATTTAAATAAATAAAAACTCAAAATAACTCCTCACAGATGTGTTAGGCATGTCCTCAGTATCTGGTGTCTCCCATCACTGACAGATACAGGCTCATCATTAGTTATTACAGCTGACAGACTGACTCAGGAGGAGCAGAGGACAAACCTCCTACATACTGATTCATTCTGAGGAGGTCCGCCCGTCTGTCCCTCCTCCTTTGTCCGTCCCTGCCTGCTGCTCACAGCTCCTCTGCTTTGGGAGATTTTCAGGTGGAGGTTCCCCTCCAGTGTCAGAGGCCTCCGTCTGTTTTTTGGTGGCTTCAGTGCAACATATTTACAGCTCAGCACCTTTTTGGACAAACACATTTCACATTTCTTTACAGGCTGCTGACCACTCTGACAGATGTTCTTGTGTTTAATTTGAAGCTGCTGCCAGGTTTGTTCTGTCTATTTGCTCCTGTTGAGATGTGACAGTGAAGAATGAATGTTTGTCAGGAGTTCAGCAGGTCAGTGAGTTCACACAGCTCAACCAGTTGGGCTGATTAACGCTTAAACACGTTGTGGTTATGTCGATTTTCCTAAGTTGTTCTATACTATTGTTTTAAATATATATCTAATAATAGGCTAGGCTAATACTACTGATAATATAGTCACACTATACAGACAATTCAGCATGCTTTACATAAAACAAATAAAAGAGGAAAGGCTTCGTCAGGGCTTCTTACGTTCCTCGGGCACTCGCACATAGCCGGACTGTGAAAGCCTCGCTTGAATTAGCCTCGATTAGATGAGGCTGAAATGTGTTAGTGGAACAACTTGAGGCTTAATTGGGAGACGGCGTTAGTTCAAGCGAGGCTTTTTCGAGTGAGCCTGGCTTTCTTTAGCTACGTTGATGGAAACACCCCCCAGATCCTGTTGTGGATCTGAGCCTGATGTGGATCTCATGTTTCTGTGAAATGTGAAACTTTGTGGGTCTCAGCAGACTTTGGTCCATGCTGGATTTTGGGTCTGACCGGCCATTCAGAGGGCTCGTTGTGGGTTTCCTGTCCTGGTTGGTGGCTTGAGTCTCTGACATCCGGTCTTCATGTTCCCAGCTGGTACACATTTACACCGCAATGCTACGCTAACACGCTAACTCCCTGCTGACACACTGCAGCCGTGAGAATGTGTGTGTGTGTGTGTGTGTTTGTGTGTCTCTAATGATGGACAGATCGAGCAGAAAAACAACAGAAAGGAAATTGTCACACTCTGGTTCCCATGGCGAGCTCACACAGCACGGGGGCGTCTGATTGGTCAGTTCAGTGATTGATTGGTGGAGCTGAGAGCAGACAGAAGTCGCTTTCTCATTGGAAACATGAAAATAACTTGATGATTCATTCTTTGTTTTCTTACTGGGTTTAGTCCCAAACGTAGACCACATGTTGGACCTGAACCAGGAGCATGTATTATTGTTAATCATGAGTTATACTTATCATTGTTATTATTATGATTATTAATATTGATTAGTTATTGTTGTTCGTGGAGCTTTAATAACAGTGTGTGTGTGTGTGTGTGTGTGTGTGTGTGTGTGTGTGTGTGTGTGTCTTTAAACACACATTTAGACACTTCGGTCACTTCAACAGCTTTCAGGTGAATTTATTAAAATAAAAGCTGGATGAAATGTTTTTGTGTCTTTTTGTTTAGTGAATGTTGCGTTGTAGGAAAAGAGGCAGAAAGAGGATTAAAGAAAGTTTTCATCAGTTTTTAGATGTTTAACTGACGTCAGAGAACAGCAGCTCGCTTCATTTAAATCAACAGCAAGAATAAAAACGTGGTGGAGCTGAACCTTTCTGTTGTTTTCCCAGCAGGAGAGGGGAAGTCATTGCTCAAATGCTCTGAGCAAACAGCTTCATGACTTTATGATCAATAACTCAAAACCTTCATATATATAATAAACTGTCCATATATATATAACTATAACTATACTGTTCATATTCTCATCAGCTCATCACGTCGCAGCCTGCAGACAGCAGCTATTTGATGTTTAAACGTCTGCAGTTGGATTATTTGCACCAAAGAAGGAAAGAAAGAAAAATAAAGACGCTGAACTTTGACCTCCATTAAACTGTCGACAGGGTTTAAAGCGTAAATCAGAAAATAAAGAAGGTTTCTGTTGTTTTAGTTTGAAAAACACTTTAAAGACAAACAGAGCAGACATTTCATCATGTGAGACAGGCAGAGAGAGAGAAGAGGCAGAGAGACAGACAGAGAGAGAGAGAGAGAGAGAGAGACAGGCAGAGAGACAGACAAGCACATTTTTCTGTCGTCCTTCAAAATTTCTTTAAAACTTTGTAGTTCGACACAAAGTTCAGCGAACTTTCAGTTTTTCTCTCAAGTTTGTCTCTAAATGTGTGTGCGTGTGTGTGTGTGACTTCACTCACCTGAATGTCACACCGACCTTAAACCAGGTGTTCACTATCAAAGTCACTGATTTATGTTATGAGAGGTGAGTTCCCACAATGTGACTGTTATCAGCTTTATGTTCCCACAACGTGAACACACACACACACATACACACTCAGCCGTGTGTATGTGTCTGATCATATTAGTCGTCGTCTCCAGCTGAAAACTGCTGTCAGTGTGTCACTTCCTGTGATGGATGGTCACTTCCTGTGGCTGTTTTCAACAGCTGGACCCCCTCTTCAACACACACATTCTCACACACAGACTCACTGCTGTTGTTGACCTGAAACAAGCTGAAAAATAACAACAATAAAAACAACATAAAATAAATATAAACAGTAATTTCTGAAGAAACCTCTGGCCATTGAACAGTGTGTGTGTTTGTGTGAGTGTGTGTTCATCATTTTTAACGTTTCACAACAAGAAACAAGATTTATCTGAAACAGAATTTTCTATTTCCGTTTTCAAACAGAAGAAATCACAACAGATAAATTATTGATTATTGATTCAGAATCAGGTTTATTGGTTTTAACTTGATGAATTTGTATTGAAGAAAAATGAAAACAAGTCCTGCATTAAACACACGACACTGTGACACACTGAACATGTGGCAAGTTATCTTATAACCATTACCCCCTCACCTTTTTATTGTTAAGGAAGTTTTGTTTCCTGCAGCAGGAAACTGAAGTCACCATCCTGGCAGGGTCAAAGGTCAACATAGTGATGAGTCAGCAAAACCAAAGACTGTCCAACACAACAGAACATTATTATCTGAGACACTCTTCACTAAAATACACCAGAAAACCGTAAACTTACTTTAGATAAACTAAACTAAACTAAATGTAAGCTAAACTAAACTAAACTGAAAGTAGGCCTCACTGTTCAGCTGTCTCGTGATATTAAAGCATATTTCGGTGTAAGTTTGTGTGAATAAATAAACTTTCTGGATCTGGAAATGTCTGGATGGAAACTACACAGAGTGATCAGCCTCACAAACAAAAACTCGTACAGAGGTTTTTGGTGGCTTGTGCAAGTGATTTAGGTGAACTTCAGTAACCAGTTTTCGCTGTCTTTGGCGTGAACACAGTTTAGCGGTCCACATCAGAGGGGTGCTCCACGAAGCTGGATTAAGGGAAAGCCTGGCTTATTTCGATAAGTCTGGCTCATTTAAGAGAGAGTCTCGCTCCATCATCGTGGCTTATTTGAATGCCCTGCTGAGTAACCATTGTAAATAATGCCGCAGAACTAGCCTGCTCCGGGGCAGCTAAGCTAACTGTCGAGCTTAGTTTAGCTGTGTGTCAAAGAATGTGTGACGGGCTGAAACAGACTCCAGAAACAAAGTTCCAGCCTAGTGGATTTCCAGCGCTCGCGCCGCTTATGTCTTGTAAAAAGAAACTGAAAAACTCGTGAAAATCACGTCTCCACTTTCACTGTTTCCACAATCAATCAGTCAATGAAACCTCAGTTAAATGGCACAATTCACACATCAGTTGCAACTAGGTACTGAAAACTGAATTAAATAAAAAAGAACGTGGTTGATTTAAAAAAAATAATCAGAGTGATCCAAGAAAAAAAAAAATGTATAATAAATAATGAATTGAAAATGTTCCTCAGGCAGAGCATCCCACTATGTGAATATAAATGTGTGCTAACATATGCTGACCTCAGTGTACAGAGGTAGACATGTGTTATGAAATTTCAACACAATATTTCAGTGACCTATTTTTGTAATGTAATGTCTCCTCCATAATGAAAGTAAAAAGGAAAACTAATAAAAATAAACTAATAAAAAACAACTTTGCATGTATTGTGCAATTTTAAAGAACACATGTATGACAAAGTTGTAGTTCAGCTGTGGACAGAAAACAAAAAACATTAAATACACTAAATGCCCTTTTGCTTACATCCTTCTCCAGTTTCATTATCTCCAGCTTCATCTTTTTTAATTTGCAGCCTCTTGTATTTCATTTCAGCCTCTGACACTCCATGTTCAGCTTTTCACTTTCACTAGATGAGTTTAGTTTACGTTTGTGTGCAGCACAGGATGTCCTGTGACAGAGGAAATGTGTCAGTGAGTAACTGAGTATGTAGGTGGTAACAGTAATATGAATACTGTATGCAGTATAATGTGCAGCAGGGCTGTTTGGGTGATAATTAGGTAGGTAGACGTAAATAGGTAGACTGCAGACACATCCAAACCATTTCACATGTGAGCTTGACCTCTTTACCTTTACCTGACCTCTGGTGTTTCTGTGTCTAAGGCTAGGCTAATACTACTGATAATATAGTCACACTGTATAGTTATTTGAATGCTTATTTATGAATAAATTGACAAAGCAAGGCCTGTTTATTTATGCAGCACATTTCACACAGAGACAATTCAAGCATGCTTTAAATAAAACAAATAAAAGAGGAAAGGCTTCGTCAGGGCTTCTTACGTTCCTCAGGCACTTTTCGCACATAGCCGGACTGTGAAAGCCTCGCTTGAATTAGCCTCGATTAGATGAGGCTGAAATGTGTTAGTGGAACGACTTGAGGCTTTAATTGGGAGACGGCGTTAGTTCAAGCGAGGCTTTCTCGAGTGAGCCTGGCTTTCTTTAGCTACTTTGATGGAACACCCTCCTGCTGTGTGCTGTTAATCTGCTCTTATCCAAACCAGTTTCCCACTAACCAATTGTATGTGTCATCACTTTAAGGCACTTTTCAGTTTGAAAATCCAACATAAATTACCCTTAATAATTCACTGACATGATCCTGTTTGACAGTGACAGTGAATGTGTTCATGAAGTGTAACAGTATCATTGAGCACGACGATGAGCAGGACGAACATCTCAAACAACTTAACTTCTGCTTTAACTCCAGATTAATTAGGCTCAAATAATCCTGTCAGACTGAGAGAGGGCGTGTCTGAATGAACACATGAATGACAGGTGAGGCAGGACGTGCAGCCTCATGTCGAATCGCGGCTGTTAAATGAGGAGTTAAAGCTGAACACACGCTTGGGCACCAGCAGGGGGCATCATGTTCATACAGGTCAGTGACACTAGTAAAGGAAACACTTTGACCCCTAAGGGCTTCCGTAGAAACAAAATAAAAGAACTGAAACCAAAAACACAAAGCTTTGACTTCATATTTGTTTCTGCTCTCATGTTGATCATCCGATTCGTGAGGCTCTGATCAATGACTTTTCCAATGACAGTGACTGACCTGCTGATCTGTGAACCAGCCACATAATATATATATATTTATACACACACACACATACATACATACATACATACATATATACACATATCCTATATATATACACATACACATATATATATACACACATATATATATATATATATATATATATATATACATACATACATACACATATGTATGTGGGGAGCTGAGCAGTTGCATGTTAAAGAAGGCAAGAATTCCTAGCAGCTCTGGCTGCAGGTAGTCCGCCATGTGTTCTGGGTTGGTGGTCTCAGGGACCCTGGTATGGGTCATCATTGATAAACAATATCTGTTAGATAGAATAATAATAACAGTAACAGCATTACACTACCTCCCCCTTTAAGCATACTGAGTCCCTTCAGTACCAACTAGTGTTAAGCAGTCAATACAATTATCCGTTATCAGCTATAACATAAATGAAAATCAACACTATTAGCTGGACTAAAACTTTTCCTCTAAACATCTTGATAACGAACTGGGGGGTGAATCTCCCGTCCTTTCAGTGTTCTCCTCGTTGGAGGTCGCCGGCTGTCTTCCTCTAACTCCTCCTGGTGCATGGCCCACACGGCCCGCCTTCGCCTGCATGCTGCGACCTGATGCTTGCTCTTCCTTTGTGTCCCGGGAGGGTCCAGCTCAGTCTCTCCCAGTCCCCGGCCACTATTGTGGTCAGTACTCATAGGCTGTTGTGCCATGGGGGCTTGTTCAGTGGGTGTGACTGGGTTCTGGCAGTCGGGAAGAACTTTATGTCTCTGTCGCCTGATCCACACAGGAATCACATCACTTGTATACAGCCGATCATGGTGCATGACTTTCCTTTCACGTGGAGTCACGATCTCATATAGCACAGGCCCACAGCTGGCTGTGACTACAAAGGGGCCTTTCCAGGGGGGTTGTAGCTTGGGGCTGAAACCTTTGTTTTTTGTGCTGTCTCTTACATAGACCAGGTCTCCCACATTGTAGCCTGTGCTGTTGAGCTCGTAAGTCATGCAGCCTCTTCTGTCTGTGTTGAGCTGCTTTGAGGTGCCGAGCCATCTCATGGACCTCATTAAGACTCTTTTCCAGGTCCTGTACATGCTCAAGGGGTTCCTTGCTTCCGCTCTGCCACCACCAGCCAGATGTCCTGAGGCTGATGGACCTCTCTTCCCCAGCATGAGCATATTAGGTGTGAATCCAGTACTTCGAATTCTGTGCACTGCGATATGCTGCTGCTAGTAGGGGTAAGTATTCATCCTAGTTCCTTTGGTTCTGGTCTACATAGCAATGGATCATCTGGAGAAGAGTACGATTAAATCGTTCCACCTGTCCATTTGAAGCAGGATGGTATGGTGTGGTTCTGGTCTTGGAGATCTGGAAGAGTTGGCAGATGTTTTTAAACAGCTCACTCTCAAAGTTGCGTCCCTGGTCTGTGTGTAGCTCCAGGGGGGCTCCAAAACGTGCAATGAAGTGGTTGACTAGAGTCTTAGCCGTTGTCTCAGCTCCTTGATCTGGGATTGGGAGTGCCTCCACCCACCTAGTAAACTGATCCATGATGACCAGGATATACTTGTTCCCAGAGGATGAGATGGGGAATGGTCCCAGTACATCAAGATGCAACCAGTCCATAGGTGCTCCAGCCTGGTAGGTCTGCAGCCTGGCTCTTTGTGTGGGACTGTTTTTGGGATTTGCACTGGGGGCACTTTTGGATGTACTTGCCTAGATCACCACCCATGCCGTACCAATGGTAATTTTGCCGGAGACGTTACAGAGTCTTTGCCTCTCCTAGATGACTGGACTGTGGAGGGTTGTGAGAAGCCTGCATGACCTCAGTTTGCAGTGAGGTGGGGACCAGTAACAGCAAGGATGGATTACCTCTGTCAGCATTCTCCCAGCAGTAATGTAGGACTCCCTGATGAAGCTCAATTTGAGGCCAACAGAGCCAGTATTTCCTCACTGCTGGGCTTTCCATTGTTACCTGTTCTCTGGTAGGAAGAACTCCCGACTCCTTCCAGTGATGTAGGATGGAAAGTACTGGGTCTTCCTTTTGTGCAGATGACAACTGCTGGCAAGTCAGAGCTTGCAGCCAATTTACTGTGGAGGCATGGTGGTCAGCTTCGACTTGCTGCTGTGGCTCAGGGCTGTTCTCAGACTCCCTTATGGTGATCTGCCGGATGACCGTGACAAAATGGCGCTTTGGGGTCCACAGCATTCTGCCAGTATCCACATTGAAGATCCAGAGTTGAAAACACAGTGGCTCCTCCAAGAACATCACGACACTAATCAATTTTTGGCAGTGGGTATGCGTCTCTCTGTGTAAGACTGTTTAGGCACCGATAGTCCACACACCAGCGGACACCACCATCCTTCTTCCTTACGAGGACAATTGGTGATGCCCACTCCGAGGAAGATGGTACAACTACTCCTGCCTCCAACATTTCTTTAAAGTGTTGTTCCTCTTCACCCTGAAACCCCAGTGGCATCCGGCGGACTGGTTGGCGCACTGGTCTGGCCGTCCCAGTGTCAATCTTATGGGTAACAGCAGAGAGATGGCCAAGGTCTGTATTACTGGCTGCAAAGAGAGTCTTGTACTTTAGGAGGAGTTCAATCAGTGCTGCCTGCTGTTCCTCACTGAGGGCCTTTGTGTACAAAGCTTGCTGATGTTCTGGTAAGTCTACTGTATTTTCTGTCACTCTACCAACTATTGGCCTGGCATTTTCACTGCTCTCTTCCTCCGATGTACTCCCTAACTGGTCGTTTTCCGAGTCACACATGATAAGAGGATTATTAGGGAAGGTTTCAATCAGGATACCAACACAAACACCGCGGGGCAGGGATGCTTTGGTGTTTGAAAAATTACAGTCTGACAGGGATTCTGGGTTCCATGTAGATGGCGACACTTCCTGATGAGACAGTCTCAGTTATGTCTAGAAGCTCTAGAACTGCTGGAAGACCAGTTTTGGGTTTTTTTTTAACTTTTCCCCACACGAGGCACTCACTTTCAGGTGGTAGGGTGATGTTGTATTCCAGGAGCACACGTGCCACGGAGTAGTCTTCCCCATTACCTTCGATGACCCAGGAGGGCACTCGGTCGTTGCCAACAAACACTTTGCGACCAGCAAGGACAGTCATGTCAGCAGCTTGCATAGTATCGAGGCCCAGGAGGAAAGAATCATGAATGCGGCCAACAAAGACTTTCCAGTTGAACTTACGGCTGCCAATTTCCAGTGTCACCTCCAATTTTCCCATGGCAGACATTTTGCTTCCAAACTCCAGCATTTCAAAGGGAGGTCTCAGTGAGAGGCTTCTGTGTTTCACTTGGAAGCATGTTATACACCTCTTCAGATGTCACTGTGGCTTCAGCACCAGTGTCGACAACTGCTTTAAGTGGGCAGACCATTTACTGTCACTTCGATCTGCAAGCTGGGACCTCTTTTGGTTGTGCGTCCTAGCTGCGGGGAAAGAGGTTGGTCCTCCGTGGTTGGAGGGCCCCTGAAGGTGTATGGGCTGTTTTGTAGGGTGAGGTCTTTATGGTGACTTGGACTTGGACCTTGAACAGTCTCTCCTAAAGTGCCCCACCTCTCCACAGCGGAAACAAGTCATTCTTCTTGTTTGACTTGGGCTGGGTGACCGCATCCTCAAACTTTGCGAAGGCAGTTGTTGTGCTGGTCTCCTTCCATGGTCTTGTTGATGTATCCTCTCACCATATGATGCAGAACGCTCCATGGAACCCACACCCCCTACAGTCTCTAACCACAGGCTGCATTTGTTCCAACTTAAAATGCAGATGCTCCACTCTACCCATTAGCCGTTTAAATTGTTCCTCTGTGACATACTTTGGGCCCTGTAAGCGTCAGGAGACTGGGAAGAGTTCATCAGGGCTAGCATCTTCTCCATCTGCCCAGGAGATGTGTCTGGCTCTCCCTGTGTGGATCACGGTTCATTACTTCGTAAGCGTAAGCTACCTTTTGGTTTCTCAGTCCTTTTAAAAAGGCATCAGTAGCAAGCTGGTCTTGTTGAAGTAGGTCTGTTCCAGGAGAAGCCAGACTCACCAGACGTCGCACCTCCTCAGCAAACTCTTCTGCGGCCTCTTTTCCTTGACGCAGTTCTCCCAGTTTTCAACAGTTGTAGGGTGATCTTTTACTCCAAACCACTGTGTAAGTTGTTCCATGAGGAGCGTATAGTCTTTACGGATATGTTCTGGCAGGGAGCACACATAGCGGATAGCAACTCCACGAAGGCGCTCATGAAGTCTATCAACTCGCTCTGTACCAGTCCATCCATACTACATCAAAAGGTAACAAAAATGAGTCCCAGTCCTCTTGGCCATCATACGTTGCTAGTTTGATTTTGCAAGCTTCATTGGGCAGGTGTCGCACCATATCCTGTTTATTTCCATTGTCGCTGGATGTGCCATATAGGTTATGTGAACCCACGTGTGCTGAGGCAGGACGTTGAGGCACCCGCTCCTCTCTGCGTCTCACAGCTGGGTCATGCAAGCTTGGGATGTTGAATGGGCCTGTATTATGTGATCTCTGTCGAATTACCTCCAATTCTGCTGCAAAAGGTCCATCTATTTGAGCGCTGGGTTGTCCTTGGATCACTTGGGATGATGACTGAGGGGTTACTGCACCAGGATACTGGCCTAAGTTGCTTGGTCCAGCTCTAGTTGTTGATTTTTGCTCTGCAGCCACATGCTGGAGGATTGGTGTAACAAGCTGCTGGAGTTGCTGAGCCTGGTGGTCCAGTAGCGTCTTCAGCCAAGTTGGTGGCCCTGGGTCTGTGAGTGCTGCTGTAGCTCCAAGCAATTCCTCACTTTCATCCATTATTTCCTTTCTGTAGTTTCCTTCACTCTCCTTATTTAACTTGTGTTTTTCTTCAGTGTAGTGTCTATGGGTTTTTTAGTTTGCAATTAACAGTTCTTTGCTTTAATGTCCTTTAATTAACACGCTTTTTTTACAGTGTTGAAATCTTCACTTGACTTTCGTTTTTAAGAAGTTTTAACTTTCACTTTTTACAGTGTAGGGTGCACCGTAATGTTCCTCAGCAAACTCTGGTGGTTCGTGCTGCAGGCTACTTGCTGGCCACACTGGCCTCTTGCCTTATGTTTTGTTTAATCCTCTACCTTGGTCTTGCTTCATTCAATGCGGAAAGTCCATTTATCCTGATTGTTAACTCCCCTCTGGCTGGCTCGCTATCCCACTTCTGACAGAGGACTCTGGAGAGGATGATCTCACTTCACGGACTTTACTGAAGAGCTGCCAAACACACAGCTAGGTACAGACACCATGAAACGCTCTAGCTCCGATGCAGACAGACTTTTGGTCCGCACCAAAGCAGGCGAGCGATCTTCAACAACATTGTACTGAAAACCGGAACTCTTAAACCACAACACAGGAAGTCTGCCACTAACACGCAGTTCCGGCAGAGGTCAAATGCCATAACTACTCGCAAACAATAAACAATATCTGTTAGATAGAATAATAATAACAGTAACAGCAAGGAGGACAAGGAGGACACAAAACACAAAAAAAACCCAAGGAGCACAAGAAACACAAGGCAGAATTTTATTTTATTTTATTTATTTATTTATTTATTTATTTTATTTATTTATTTATTTATAGGCACAAGAAAATATACACACAGTATACAGAGTATACACACAGTGTACAGAGTATATATAATCCAGACTATTTGAGGGTTTTATTAGAAGACGACAGAGAACATGAGAGGGCGACAGGACTGTTTTTGTTGATGAAGCTGATAAACAGGCTGCTGGGTCGGAAACTTATATTAGATTGTACTGCTTTTATCCCCCAATACACACACACAACACACACACACACAGGCTGAGACACAGTGGTCATTAATCACTGGGCATGTGCGTCAGAGGGAGATGGATGGATGATGGATGGATGAAGACAGGGAGCAAACAGGATGAAGAGGTGTGTGAAGCAAAAACATGAATCTCCAAGATGTCAGTGAACGTCTGTGTGTTTTAAGATGACAGAGTGACAAACCTGCTTTGTTCTACAGACAGAAACAAGGAGACGATCTGATCTTTCAATATATTTGGTGTGCAGGCTCTCACAGAGAAACTGGACTTGTCAGCAGCAGGTGGTGTGATCTGATTGGCTGACTGAGACATTGCACTTCAGGAAATAAGATTCATTAAAACCAGAGGAGCTGAAGGTGACGAGTGAATTCACACATTCACAGAAACACCTGCAAGTGTTAGGGTTAGGGTCCTTTTCAAGAGTTTCACCTCAGCTGACCTTGTAGTCAACAAAACTTTAGATGTGACAACTTGACGTGAACAATGTCGACATTAAACACACACACAATCACTGAGCTTGTGTGTGTGTTGTTACTGTTGTTACTGTCTCGCAAGACGTTAATCAACAAAAACAACAAACTGTCTTCATTCTGTTATCTGTGAATAATATTTTGGATATTGTCTGTCTGCCTGTCTGCGTCTGCCTGTAGGAGTGATGGGCTCAGTGGAAATGGACGAGTTTGGGGACAGACAGATGGACTTCGCTGTGTGGGACATGACGGATGTGGACTCTGGAGAGTTTCAGGTAAAACACCTCATGATGTCATCATCGTGACTTTAAATGCAGGAATACGTGAAACCGTTGGCGTCTCAGATGAGAACAAAAGCAGGTGAAGCAGCCAATCTGCTATCACAGCAAGTGACGAGTTGAATGATGACGGCTCATCCAAGCAGTGTCTGACCTGAACAGGACACCTGGTCCAGTTCCTGATGTGTGGAGGACCGTTCACACTTGGAGGAGTGTTTGAATAAACAGCAGGAGCCTGATGGCAGGAATGTCCTCATGTGGTCGATTTGACCTGAAAAACAGAGACGCTAAAGAAGATCAACAACAACCTGCTGCAGGTTAAACATCACTGACAGGTGTGTGTGTGTGTGTGTTCAGGTGGTGTGTGTGTATAACAGCAGCCTGAAACAGCTGGTCCTGCAGAGTGGGCGGAGCCTCCAGTGGCCAGGTGGATCTCCACCACCAGACGTCCCAGAGTGCGGCTTTAAGAATGACAAACCGGCCTGCCTCGCACGTACGAACACACACGCTCACACACACATATTAATATGCCCCGCATGTAAACTACTTGATTCTACCTTTAGTCCTGAAACCAAGCATGAATCTTTGTCCGAACGTCTTCATTTTACAAACAACATCCTCTTTTTACAAACGTCTCCATTATATAAACAACGTCCTCTCTTTACAAACAACGTTCTCTTTTTACAAATTGTTTCGCCGGGACAAGGCAGGTGGACCCAAATGCAGGACAAAGACAGGCTTTGGTTTTCAAAAGGAGCTTATAATAAAGTTCTTACAAAAGCAGACTTGGATATTTTGTCGTGGCTCGATGGCTGGATCGATGCACACGTGACACAAGACAAAGACAGGAACATGACCACTTGGATAAGGTCAACGATCTTGGGCAGCGCAGACAATATATACACATGAGGTGATATGGGGAACAGAGGTGGAAACAATCAGGGCGAAGGGCAGACAATCTCACAGGCGGGAAACAAACTAGGACAGGAAGTAAAGAGGGACCTGGAACGAGGAGGAGAGTTAGGGATTTCAAAATAACATGACAAGCCAGAACAGGAAACAGAAACATGACAGACATGGAAACTTAACAAACATGACGAAACATCACACAGATGTCTTTATTATATAACCAAAGTCCTCTTTTTACAAACACCATCCTTAAGCGTGTTTTACAAACGTCTTCATTATATAAACAACATCCTCTCTTTACAAACAACTTCCTCCTTTTACAAACGTCTTCATTATATAAATGTCTTCTTTTTACAAACAACTTCCTCCTTCCATTATATAAATGTCCTTTTACAAACGTCTTCATTATATAAATGTCTTCTTTTTACAAACGTCTTCATTATATAAATGTCTTCTTTTTACAAACGTCTTCATTATATAAACAACATCCTCTTTTTACAGACATCTTCACTATATAAACAACGTCCTCTCTTTACAAACAACGTCCTCTTTTTACAAACGTCTTCATTATATAAACATCTTCTGTCTACAGACCAGCTCTTCACTTTCAGGGTCTGACCTGTGATTAGTCTTCACAAAGATACCCTCATAAACAGATACACATTAACTCTCCTCTCGTCTTCAGGTACAGTTACGATGCATCAGATGGTTGCCATAGTGATCTGCTTTGTCTTTGTCATCATTGTTACCGTGACTGTCTTCATCTACCGGTAAGACACACAAACCCATACATATGTATATTTTATATACTATATTTGAGAGGACCCTCACTGACGACCCTTTGTAGGTCTGTCCTCACAAAGATAGATGTACCAGAACACACACACACAGAGTGTGTGGTGGTTCAAGCTCTCACTGCACCTGTCTTCTCTCTCTCTCTCTCTCTCTCTCTCTCTCTCTGTCTGTCTCTCTCCTTCTTTTTATTTCTCCATGCTCTCTCATTTTTTCTGTCGTGTCTTTCTTTACTTCCTCTTCCTGTCGTCTTTCTATCTTTCTCTCTTTCACACCTCCTCTCTCTGTCATGATAGAGAGGTCACCGTGAGGTCAAGGATGAAGGGATGAAGGATGAGGGATGGATGTGTCGATAAAAACAAGAATAACCTGTTTGCTGTTCTTGATATCTTTTCCTCCCTCCATCCTCCCATCTCTCCTTTTTTTCCTCCTCTCTGTGTAAAGTCTGCTCTGATTGGCTCAGAGTTTCAGGTTGAAATGGAAAATTATGATGCCCCTTTTAAAGGTCCAGTCCACTCAAATTACAAAAGATGAAAGTGATTCAGGATGTTTCTTTCTTAGACATTTGGTGATATTTTATGTGAGTAAATGGGGGGTTGTGTTGTCCTACAGGTCAGTGAAGTGGCCTGAACCTGAAAGTCACAGGTTTGATTCCTGGATTTGCAGAATAGATCTGGGGATGGGGACCAATGGTGCTTGCCCAAGCCTCATTACCCAACACTGCAGTGTCCTTGAGCAAGACACTGAACATCCACCTGCTGGAAAATTTATAAAACACTTTACTGGTTGTCAGTGAAGTCTTTATTGTTGTAATGAACCAACATGCCCCCAGAACTGAGCGTTCATCAGTCCATTCATTATCTACATCACTTAACCCCACAGAGGCTCAGTCAGCGGGCCGACACACAGCGACAGACAACCACATCCACGCCAGCAGAGGGAGACTCAAACTCCACAGACTGAACATGATATCATTAAATTAGAATAATTATTACATTTTGAAAATAATTCATTCATGTCTGTGCTGAGATTGACAGACAGACTCTTTATACGATGAATAAACATGCAGCATCCCAGTTCTCTTTTTTACTGTCAGCATCTCAGAGGAATAGCTGCGCTCCACTTCCGATTTTTAGACACTGAGAGAATCAAAAACCTTTTATGGATCTAGAGAAACCAAAGGTTTGGGCAACTGCTGTTGAGTTTCCTATCTGGACAACCAAACACCACCAGAGAAACAACGGCATTTTGTAGTTAAATTTAAATCTAACACGTTGAAATGATTCTGCTTCCTGGGACATTTCTTCTTCCCCTTGTTCTTCGTATCTTCACTGTTTTTTGTTTCTGATGATGCACCTGCAGATGTTCATGGTTTTGGTGATGAGGAACAAACATATCCTGTTGTACATGTTGATGTACAATACACGTGCATTATGTACAGTATATACAGTATGTACAGCAGCATGGGTTGTGTTTGTTAGGGGAGATATTTATATGATAAAAACAAAAATAGATTATATTCTATATATAAATGTAATATTGATTAGGTCAATAGGTGTTTAGCACTTTCCTTACAATAGCCCACGTTTACCATTTCCTCCTGCACCAAATGTACAACAAACGTGACGACGATATTCAGGAAAAAGCACGATGTGAATTATTTGTCACAAGTCTGTTTCACTCAGCGTATCAACACAATTTAAAAACTGGTATGTAGTTTGAAGTCTGCACTTTCAACACAACTTGAAACGGAGACTCGGCGAAGCAGCGTCTTTCTGCTACATCATCGTAAATAGGTCGCGTAATTTGGACGCGCCGGTGGGTCTGTCGACTCCAGAGGGTTAAGTATTGGTGATTTATTGTTGATTAAAATGTAGCTACACAGGTTTTCAGTCTGTTTTCTCTTCAAGATTTTCTGTCGTCTTCAGTCTGTTCTTAAAAGGTCACAGGTTTGATTCTGAATGTTGGGAGGAGCTCACACATCTCACTGCTCTCCTCCAACAACAAAGTCTTGCTGGTGCTGAATCCTGGCTGCTCGTTGGTTCGGTTTATCTGGACCTCATCACCTTCATCACCTTCATCATCTTCATCACCTGTTAGGATCTCTGTCTGTTTCCCCTGTGTCTGTTCCCTCAACAACTTCTGTGTCTGGTCATGGGTCTGCATCCTGGGGTCCTAGCCTAGCTTAGCCTTGCCTTCAAACATAACATCACCTCGTTCTTTCATCACGAGAGATGGAAGTCTGATGGGTGAATACTATTTGACTGACTGGAGTTGTGGTGAACTGGCCTGTGTTCTGATTAGGATTCAGATGGAGTGAGATTGTTCAGTGCTGGCTTTCTCCACACTTTGCTCTCTGACATGATGTGCAGGTGATGAAGATGATGAAGGTGATGGACGAGTGTGTGGCAGCCATCACACTTCTCACACACTGAAAACTAAAGTCTCCTCAGTGTTTGAGGATCTGATTGAAACTCCTGCAGCTCTTGAAGGCTGTTTGATCTTTACATCAGTCAGCCTCATTCACCTGCTTTAGTATTTTCACACTTCATAAAGAGGAAGAGGGGGTCAGACAGGCAGTCTGTGAGAACCCAGCTGTTGTAAATGAGGCCCCTGGTCTGTACAGGAACTGATCCTGTCTGTGTCTCTCGGTTTCTGTCTTACTGTTCGACGCATCTCTTTCTTGATCCTTTTTCTCACCTTTCTGTTTTCTCCTTTTCACTTTTCTACACACAAACTTCAACTCTGTAAACACCCATGATGATCCACACACACACACACACACACACACACACACACACCTGTCTTCTTCCTGTCTGTTGGACAGGAAGTTGAAGCTGGAGAGCGAGTTGGCGGCTCAGCTGTGGAGAGTTTCCTGGGACGATGTTCAGATGAGCAACCTGGAAAAAGTCCTGAGGAGAACCTGCAGCAGACTGACAATGTCTCTGGTAAAACAGATTCAACAGATTAACACACAGACACACACACATTCACACACAGAAAATCGCACACAGAAACACACCCAGAAACACACATTCACACTTTCACACACATTTACACAGAAACTCACAGAAACACACACACAACACACAGAAACACACACAAAAACACACACAGTCATTTAAAATGGTTTCCACCGACTAACAGACGAATTGAGCGAGTTCTTCTTGACTCTCTGCAGAAAGGATCCAACTGTGGGTCTCTGATGACCATGGAGGGAAACTTCCAGATCTACACCAAAACTGGAAACTACAAGGTTTGAGCCACTAACAAACTGCGGACAACAGATCATTACTGCAGGAACAACGTGAGGTTGTAATGAATCTTTTTGCCTCCTGCAGGGAAACCTGGCAGCCATCAAATACATCAACAAGAAACGTGTCGAGCTGACCAGGAAGGTTCTGTTTGAACTCAAACATGTAAGAACTTTAACTGTCTACCATCCGTCTGACCTGCCTACGTATCTGCCTTCTCTTATCGCTGCCCACCGCCCCGCGCCGACCCTCTGCGGTCTGAGTGTCTAGTTCAGGGTTTGGTGCCTTGCTTGTGGGATGCGGATGGTTTTGGTGGGATTTCAGCAAGCAGCCTGTGTGTTCTTACAGATGCGAGATGTTCAGAATGAGCACCTGACTCGCTTCATTGGCGCCTGCATCGACCCCCCGAACATGTGCATCATCACAGAGTACTGTCCCAGAGGAAGCCTGCAGGTACACCCGCCTCGACCGTCCATCTGTACCCGTCTGTATCTGTCTATACCATTTATACCCATCTGTACAAATCCGTCTATATCAGTCTGTAACCATCTATAGTAGACTGTACCCCGTCTATACCCATCTGTACCCATCTATACCAGTCTGTACCCTGTCTATAACCATCTATACCAGTCTGTAACCATCTATAGTCTGTACCCCGTCTATACCCATCTGTACCCGTCTATATCAGTCTGTAACCATCTATAGTCTGTACCCCGTCTATACCCATCTGTACCCATCTGTACCCATCTATACCAGTCTGTAACCATCTATAGTCTGTACCCCGTCTATACCACTCTGTACCCCGTCTATACCTATCTGTACCCATCTATACCAGTCTGTAACCATCTATAGTCTGTACCCTGTCTGTACCCATCTGTATCCGTCTATACCACTCTGTACCCTGTCTATATCCATCTCTACCTATCTATACCAGTCTGTAACCACCTATAGTCTATACCCCGTCTGTACCCATCTATATCCGTCTATACCACTCTGTACCCGGTCTATATCCATCTCTACCCATCTATACCAGTCTGTAACCACCTATAGTCTATACCCATCTGTACCCATCTGTATCCATCTATACCACTCTGTACCCTGTCTATACCCATCTATACCAATCTGTAACCATCTATAGTCTGTACCCTGTCTGTACCCATCTGTATCCGTCTATACCACTCTGTACCCTGTCTATATCCATCTCTACCTATAAATACCAGTCTGTAACCACCTATAGTCTATACCCATCTGTACCCATCTGTATCCATCTATACCACTCTGTACCCTGTCTATACCCATCTATACCAATCTGTAACCATCTATAGTCTGTACCCCATCTGTACCCGTCTGTATCAGTCTGTACCCATCTGTATTGTTTATACCGTCTGTACCCAATCTGTATCGTCTACACTTGTCTGTACCCATATATACCCGTGTATACCCATCTATTGACTCTCTGTCCCTCCAGCTACCTGTTTATGCCCCCTCTACCCTTTTATTAGCCCTTTATACCCCTCTTTCTGTGGATTAATCCGTCTCCATGTCTCTGTCTTTCTAACATTCCTTCATACATCAGATGCTCTCTCCACCTCTCACTTACAGTTATTTGTCAGCACTGTAACCTAGCAACCTCTCAGCATGGTAACCTAGCAACGTGAGCACACATGTCGCCTGCTGCAGGTTGATGTGGGCTGCGTGGGGTTTGAGTTATTGCCAGATGACCGCCGGGTCTCAGATGATCTCACAGAGTAGCTCTGAGTTATTTTGAAGAAGAATTTGTCACAGCTGGAGGAGGTTTTCAGGCAGAGTGAACATCACAAGAGGAGCCGGCCGTGATTTCGCTGTTTGCTCAGGGAGACATTTTAACCCCGCAGAGTCCAGGATCTGGAGACCAAACAGAAAGACCAGATCCTCCTCAGGGGGGTGCCGGAGAGCTGGAGGGAGGCAAAGATCCTGAATGAGATACCAGACTGATTCTGCTCTGAACTCTCAAACATGAAACATGTGTTGAATCCTTCAGTGTGACCTCACTTCCTGAGGATATCATTTCTCTGATGTCCCGCCCTCCACAATAAAGCTCCAGAAATCATCTTAGAAACCAGAGAACAAAGAAACTTCCTGTTTTTAAGTTTTCTTCAGTGATTGTTGTTTGTGCATCCATGATACAGCATCTGTCTACATTTTTCACTTCTCCTTCTCAGTTTGATGTTATTGATGCACACTTTTTTCCACCTTAGACGTTTTTTTGCGACGTTACAGAAAGTGAAAGTTCTTTAGTTCATCAAACTCGCTGACAGGATGACGTTTTTTTCTCCGATAGTAACTGTCGCTGCTCCTCGTGTCCTTTTGTTGTTTAGTAACAAAAAGCAACAAAAATCACCTGATCTAAAGTGTAATAAGATGTTAAACTGAGAATCATTACAAATAATCATGTTATAACATGAAGGTGCAGATATGCACGAATACACTTTTACACACACACACACACACTATAACATCATAATGAAACGACCATGTGTTTCTCCTCCAGGACCTGATGGAGAGCGACAGCATCACTCTGGATTGGATGTTCAGATACTCTCTCATCAACGACATCGTCAAGGTAACGGCCTGTCAGCGCAGCAAGCGGGCGGGGCAGATTGGTGGTGGGCGGGGCTACAGAAACACCTGCTGACAGTAAACCTGCTGTAGCTTCACACTCATACCTGGGATCATTGTTGTTGTTTGTTTGTCACCAGGGCATGTTGTTCCTCCACAACAGTGTCATCGTCACCCACGGCAACCTCAAGTCTTCAAACTGTGTGGTGGACAGTCGCTTCGTGCTGAAGATCACAGACTATGGCCTGGAGAGTCTCCGGCCCAGCAGCTGCCCCGAGGACACGCACACTAACTATGCCCGTATGACACACACAAAAATACCATAACATACATGATTCACAGCATTCAACAGTTAAAACACATTAAACAGGAAGCTGCAACTGTCTGCTGCTCTTCAGTCCTCCATCTCCAGAGTGCTGAAAAGTGTTAAGCATTACCCCCCCACATGCAGGTAAACTGTGGACATCCCCGGAGCTGCTGAGGAGTGAGAGCCCCCCCTGTGGGACCCAGAAAGGAGACGTCTACAGCTTCGGGATCATCCTACAGGAAGTTGCTCTGCTGAAAGGCGTCTTTTACCTTGAATCCCAAAGTCTGACTCCCAAAGGTGTGCAGATTTCACCTACCTTATGGGGACCAGGCCCCCACAATATCTGTGATTCACACACAAACACGCACACACACACACTCACTGGATGATGAATGGATGAATGATGAATGGATGATGATGATGGATGGTGAATGAATGATGATGGATGATGAATGGATGATGAATGGATGATGATGAATAATGGATAAATGGATGACTGATGAATACTGGATGAATGGATCACTGATGAATAATGGATGAATGGATGATGGATGATGGAGGGATGATGGATGGATGATGAATAATGGATGGATGGATGAAGGATGGATGAAGGATAATGGATGATGGATAATGGATGAATGGATGATTGATGAATGGATGATGGATGGATGATGAATAATGGATGAATGGATGATTAATGAATGGATGATGGATGGATGATGAATAATGGATGAATGGATGATTGATGAATGATGATGATGATGGATGATGATGGATGGATGATGGATGGATGGATGGATGATGGATGGATGAATGATGAATGGATGATGGATGGATGATAAATGGATGAATGATGAATGAGTGATGGATGATGAATGGATGATGAATAATGGATGGATGGATGATGGATGGATGATGGATGGATGATGGATGGATGATGGATGGATGGATGATTGATGAATGATGAATGGATGATGAATAATGGATGATGATGAACGGTTCTCAGTTTTAAACAGAATCAGGAACACTGTGTTGAGTTTTTTCTGTTTGGTGAAGAAGACGACAAACTGTTGGATGTTCTTAAAGAGAATCAGCAGATGGTGCCCCCCCTCAGAGACGACAGTATTTTTAAATGTGATGCCCCCCCCTCAGAGATTGTTCAGATGGTGCTGCAGGGCGGTGCCCCCCCCCTCCGGCCGTCCCTCTGCTTCCACAGTCACAGTGAGGATCTGGGGGTCCTGATGCAGCGCTGCTGGAGCGAAGAGCCGAGTGAGCGGCCGGACTTCAACACCATCAAGATCCTGCTGAGGAAACAGCACAGGTACAGATGAATTTATAGAACATTTAGAATCCTGTTTCACCACAAATAACAAACAACTGGAAAAACTACACAAAGAAAACCAAACCTGAAAACCAACATTCACACCTGTCTGTCTCTTTGTCCACCTCTCTGCCCACCTGTCTCTCTCTCCCTGCCTGTCTGTCTGTCTTTCCCCTGCCTGTTTGTCTCTCCCCCTGCCTGCCTGTCTGTCTGTCCCCCTGTCTGTCTGTCTGTTCAGGGGTTATGGCTCTAACATCCTGGACAACCTGCTGTCTCGTATGGAGCAGTACGCCAACAACCTGGAGGAGCTGGTGGAGGAGCGAACGCAGGCGTATCACGAGGAGAAACGCAAGGCAGAAGCTCTGCTGTACCAGATACTCCCACAGTAACTATACTGCAGTACTCCCACAGTAACTATACTGCAGTGCTACCACAGTGTAAATATACTGCAGTACAACTGCATCACACAGTAAATATATGCATACTACAGCATGCTGTACTATCACACAGTAAATATACTGCAGTACTACTGCATCACACAGTAAATATACTGCAGTACAACTGCATCACACAGTAAATATACTGCAGTACAACTGCATCACACAGTAAATATACTGCGGTACTACCACAGTAAATATACTGCAGTACTACTGCATCACTGAGTAATACTACACAGTAATGGCCCTTTTCCAATAGTACCTACTCAAAGCTTGGCTCAACTCGACTTCGACTTGGTTTGTACGTGTTTCCATCCCGTGTTAGTACCTGGTACCAGGTACTTTCGTAGTAAACCTACTACCGGCCGGGGTTCCAAGCGTGCTGAGTTGAGCCGAAAATGTGACGTCGGCAGACAGCAGACCACTGATTGGCCAGGGCGTGACGTCACTAGAGTTGAGTCGGGAGAGCGACTCGTTCATAAGAGTCAACCGGGCGCCATTTTTAAAATGCAATAACAACAACGAACATGATCAGAGATGGCTGCACAGAAATCAACGACGAGGTGCAGACATTTCTTTCGTCTGGTGGCCTCCATTGCTCCATAGTTGTTTCGTGTTTGTGTCGCATAACAAATGACGTCACTGGAGTTTCAGCCGCGTTGCTATGACGACCCCACCCACGCTGAGGTGGTACTCTGTTGTAAAACAACCGAAAGAAACTGAGAATCGAGAGCTGAGCCGAGTAGGTACTAGTGGAAAAGGGCCATAAATATACTGCAGTACTACTGCTCACACAGCAATACTACCACAGTAAATATACTGCAGTACTAACTGCATCACACAGTAAATATACTGCAGTACTACCGCAGTAAATATACTGCAGTAATACTGCGCGCTGGTATATGGAGTACAGTTCTCTCACCTGTGTGTTGTTTCAGTTCGGTGGCGGAGCAGCTGAAGCGAGGTGAGACGGTTCAGGCCGAAGCTTTTGACTCCGTCACCATCTACTTCAGCGACATCATCGGCTTCACAGCACTGTCTGCTGAGAGCACGCCACTGCAGGTCAGTAGAACAACACTGCAGGTCAGTATAACCCAGCAGAACCCAGTAGAAATACTGAGTGACGCGTTTAATTTACCATGTACATGAATGTGATATTTCTTCACATGTGGTTCATATGAAGAAACCGTGTGGGAAGATCTCTGTATAGCAGGGCTCCATCTAGTGGTGTTTCCCGTTACTACTGTAGCAGAACCCACTTCATACATTGAACACACACCTGAACGTTCTCCACAGAACCACATACAATGTGAGGTGTTTTTCACACACAGGTCGTGACTCTGTTGAATGATCTCTACACCTGCTTTGATGCCATCATCGACAACTTTGATGTTTACAAGGTAAAATATTCCTCCTGACATACTCTCCTGCTAAGCTAGGCTAACAGTTCCCCTTGCTTCCAGTCTTTGTGCTGAGCTAAGCTAACTGTACTAAACTCACAGAGATTAAACTGACGAAGAACGTGATTTCAGAGAGTATAATATGCTGAATTCATAACAAAACAGTGACACAACAGATCGTATAAACACAAACGAAGGAGTGTAAACATTTATTACACAAACATATGTTAACAAAATTTCAAGAATTTATTGTCATTACACAACAATTTACATCAGCAATCATTGGTAATGAAATTCTTAAATCCCAGGCTCTCCTAACAATGCTAAAAGAATATTAAAAACAATAGAGGCTGTCAACAAGAAAAAAAAAGAATTTAAAAAATAAAAATATAAAATAAAATTTAAGATAAATAACTAGAGTAATAAAATAAATAAAGACCTTAAAATATAAGTTATACAAATAAAATATAAACTGTAAATGTAAAGTAAGTATTATAAGTAACATATATACAATGAGATATATATGTACAATAGAAAAATATATACAACAAGAAGTGAAGGTGATATTTAAAAAGTGGTGGTGCTGTGGACAGAGTTTAAAAGTCTTATGGCCTGCGGGATGAAGCTTCCCTGAGCCTGGTGGTTCGGGCTCGAATGCTGCAGAACCGTCGGCCAGACGGCAGCAGGCAGAACAGTTTGTAGCTGGGTGACTGGGGTCCTTAATGATTTTGGTGGCCTTCCTCCTACACCACTGGGTGTAGAGGTCCTCCATGGATGGCAGCTCCATCCTGGTGATGTGCTGAGCAGCTTTCACCACCCTCTGTAGAGCCTTACGGTTGAGGGCGGTGCAGCTGCTGTACCAGGCGGTGATGCAAGCCAGTCAGGATCCTCTCTATGGGTCACCTGTAGAAGCTGCAGAGGATCCTGGAGTCCATGTTGAGCCTCCGCAGCCTGCGGAGGAAGAAGAGCCGCTGTCTGTCTGACTTTGTGATAAAGTCAGTGTGATGAGTCCAGGTCAGGTCCTCTCTGATGATATGAGAACCCCGAGGAACCTGAAGCTGCTGACTCTCTCCACCGTAGTCCCGTTGATGGAGAGGGGGGCGTGTTCCTCTCTCTGCCTCCTCCTGAAGTCCACAATCAGCTCCTTAGTTTTGCTGACTTTGAGATGGAGGTTGTTGTCCTGGCACCTAAGATGTCAGGGCTCTGACCTCCTCTCTGTAGGCCGCCTAAATCGTCGTCGCCGGTGATCAGACCAATGATGGTCGTGTTGTCAGCATATTTGATGATGGTGTTGGAGCTGTGGGGGGCCACAGTGTGAAGAACAGGGAGTACAGCAGAGGGCTGAGCACACAGCCCTGGGGGGCGCCAGTGTTCAGAGAGTCAGGGTGGAGGATGTGGTGCTGCCCATCCGCACATGCAGCCTGGGTCTGCCCGTCAGGAAGTTCAGGATCCAGTCACAGAGGGGCGCTGTTGAGCCCGAGGTCTCTGAGCTTGGTGACGAGCTTGGAGGGCACGATGGTGTTGAATGCTGAACTGTAGTCAATGAACAGCATTCTCACATATGTGTCCCTCTGGTCCAGGTGGGGGAGGGCAGTGTGGAGGGTGAGGGCGATGGCATCTTCAGTTGACCTATTGGGCCTGTAGGCAAACTG
This sequence comes from Scortum barcoo, assembly GCA_023238725.1. NCBI lineage: Eukaryota > Metazoa > Chordata > Actinopteri > Centrarchiformes > Terapontidae > Scortum > Scortum barcoo. Next base: position 26,466,251 of record CM041548.1, read on the forward strand.
AAGTGGGTCCAGTGAGTCCGGGATGGAAGAGGTGATGAATGATTTGACTAACCGCTCAAAGCACTTCATGGTGGTGGAGGTGATGCTACTGGGTGGTCGTCATTCAGGCAGAGGATTTTGGTTTTCTTGGGGACAATGATGGTCTCCTTGAAGCATGTGGGGACTACAGACTGGAGCAGTGACATGTTGAAAATGTCTGCAAAGACGTCTGCCAGCTGGTCTGCACACACCTTGAGAGCTTCGGCCGGGGATGCCGTCAGGTCCAGGAGCCTTACGTGTGTTAATCCGTTTTAAAGTTCTGCACACGTCTGCCCTGGATATCACAGGTGGGCAGTGGTCCTCCTGAGCCTTTTGCACCTCCACAGCTGGAGAGGTGCTCTCAAAGCGGGCATAAAAAGTGTTCAGCTCGTCAGGCAGAGATGCAGACATCACCTCAGCACTGCTGATCTTCTTTTTGTAGTCCGTAAGAGTTTTTAATCCGGCCCACATGCTCCTGGCTGTTGGAGTCCTTGTAATGAGACTCCACTTTGTCCCTGTACTGTCTCTTTGCACTGCTGATGGCTCTCCGGAGTGCGTACCTGGACTTCCTGTACTCCTCCAAATCACCTGAGTTGTAGGCGTCTGTCCGTGCTTTAAGTTTGGACTTCTCCGTTAACCCAGGGCTTCTGATTGGGGAATGTCTGCACAGTAATCCCTTGGTACGACGTCATCGATGCATTTTCCGATGTATCCAATGACCGCGTCCGTGTATGTGTTTATGTCTGTGTCCTTAAACACACACCACTCCGTCGTGCTGAAGCAGTCGCAACGGTTGTGCGCAGAGAAGAGTCTGATTGGTCGGACTACTGCTGAATGGTCCGTCACGTCAATTTCAATTTCTGCCTAGGAAGGCAGCAGCAGAACTGGCAGAAGCTGATTTTCGAAGAATGGAGAGCGAGGAAGGGATCCTTGAATTGTACGCATGTCCGATGTTGTCACCCGTAAGGGGTGTATCTCGGCAATTTTCCATGAGGTTGGCGCTGTTAAAGTGTGTTCTCACCACGCGTAGGACTTGAGCTGATGGTCAGGATTTTCACCGGCGGCAGGTTGGTCCGGTTACTTAAAGTCCTCAGCCAATAAACGCAGCCCGGCCGTGAGGTCTCTGTCCTGTCGATAACTCCAAACAGCTCGTCCATGGCCTTGTTGTTGTGTCGGCGTGTGGCGGAACATACACTGCTGTCATGACAACTGATGTAAACTCACAGCGGAAGATAATAAGTAATAACAAGTAATGTAAATTTTGATCATGAGGTGCTCCAGGTCCGGAGAACAGCCTGTAGAAATAATCTCCACGTCTGAGCACCACTTGTTGTTCACCATGAAGCAGACACCTCCTCCCTTGCTCTTCCCTGAATTAATTGTCCGGTCCTGTCGGTGAATGGAAAGTCCCTCGGGAACAATGGCGGAGTCCGGGATCGAGGGGTCGAGCCAAGTTTCTGTGAAAACAAAAACGTTACAGGGACTGAACATTAGCCAGAAGAATACTCGGTAGAGGAGGCCGGTTTTCACGTTTCCTCAGCCGGACTAGGACTCCGGCCCGCGACCCTCTTTTCCTCCGCCGCCTCCGCTGCTCAGGTTCAACAACAGGTAGGCTCCTGCCATGGAGATTCCCCGTTGTACGCTGGAGGCGGTGGCGATGAAAAAGTTTTTTCCACCACCAACCTGATGTATAGAAAGTTTTTCTCTATCATGTTGTATGATAGGGCTCTCCTTAGCAGGTTGCATAACTTAAAAGAAGAAATAAATAACAAAATAGTGCAAAAAAAACAGCAAAGTTGAGGGGAGAGCTCGAGACACGGCAGCCATCCTCTGCGCCATCTTGTTTGCCAACGTTCACACTGTGGTGATTATAACACTCTGTGTCATGTGACCACCTTACCTGCCCCCCCAGGTGGAGACCATCGGCGACGCCTACATGGTGGTGTCCGGACTGCCGGTGAGAGGAACGGGAAGCTGCATGCCTGCGAGATCGCCCGCATGTCACTCGCCCTGCTGGACGCCGTGAAGAGCTTCAGGATCCGACACCGAGCCAATCAGCAGCTCCGCCTCCGCATCGGCATCCTGGCAGCAGGTGGTGTGTGTGTGTGAGGTGAGTGTGATGTGTGTGTGTGTGTGAGAGTGAGTGTGTGTGTGTGTGTGTGTGAGTGTGTGTGTGTGTGTGAGTGTGTGTGTGTGTGTGAAGTGTGTGTGTGTGTGTGTGTGTAATGTGTGTGAGTGTGTGTGTGATACTTCAGCAAAGTCCTATAAAATAAGTGTTTGCTGTGTGTGTTAATGTGTGTGTAGGTCCGGTGTGTGCAGGTGTGGTCGGGCTAAAGATGCCCAGGTACTGTTTGTTTGGAGACACTGTCAACACAGCATCACGCATGGAGTCCAACGGAGAGGGTAACACACACACACACTCAGAAACTCACATGTTGCACACTGTGTGTGTGTGTGTGAGAGAGTCAAGTGTGGCACTGTGTTGTGTTTAGGGTGATGAAGAAGATGATCTGTACAGGTGGATTGATTCTCTTTCTGAGCAGGTTTCGCCTGCAGCCTCCTCACTCCAGCGTCTCGCTGTCTTTTCTCCGATGTTCTGATGTTCTGATTCGTTTGGTTCTGCAGCTCTGAAGATTCACGTGTCGGAGGCGACCCGTCAGGTTCTGCAGGAGTTCGGCCACTTTCAGCTGCAGCTCAGAGGAGAAATCGAGATGAAGGGAAAAGGACGCATGAGAACGTATTGGCTGCTGGGAGAGAGCAGCAACTGATGGAGAGAGAGAGCAGGCAGAGAGAGAGAGAGAGGCAGGCAGACGTCCTTCACAGTTTTGAGGTTTCAGGTCAAAGGTCACCTCAGAAACAACCAGCTGACACTCCTCCTCTCTGACTGGACAATTTTCCTCTGACATTATTTAAAGCAACAGTTCAGGATTTGAACTGGTGACCTTCAGGAACTTGTACGGAGGAACGTTGGACCAAAACACAGACACACCAATATTTCACTGTAAAAATAAATCATTTGAAATTTCTCCTGTAATTTTGTGTGATTATTATATATTATTATTATTAACATTTATTATATATAATGTTGATGTTAGATGTCAGTCATCCATCTTCATCCGCTTGATCCGGGACCAGGTCGTGGAGGCAGCAGTCTGAGCAGAGATGCCCAGACTTCCCTCACCCCAGACACTTCCTCCAGCTCTTCTGGGGGACCCCGAGGTGTTCCCAGGCCAGCTGAAAGACATAGTCTCTCCAGCGTGTCCTGGGTCTTCCCTAGAGGCCTCCTCCCGGTGGGACATGCCTGGAACACCTCCCTAGGGAGGCGTCCAGGGGGCATCCAAAACAGATGCCTGAGCCACCTCAGCTGACTCCTCTCGATGTGAAGGAGCAGTAGCAGCTCTACTCCAAGCTCCTCCCGAGTGACCTGAGCTTCTCACCCTATCTCTAAGGGAGCGCCCAGCCACCCTGCTGGAGGAAACTCATTTCGGCTGCTTGTATCCGCGATCTTGTCCTTTCGGTCATTACCCAAAGTTCACATGACCATAGGTGAGGGTGGGAACGTAGACTGACCGGATAAATCGAGAGCTTCGCCTTTCGACTCAGCTCCTTCTTCACCACTATTAATGGTCCGGTACACCGACCGCAGAAACTGCGGACGCTGCACCAATCCGCCTGTCAATCTCACGCTTCATCTTTCCCTCACTCGTGAACAAGACCCCGAGATACTTGAACTCCTCCACTTGAGGCAGGACCTCTCCACCCACCCGGAGGAAGGCACGCCACCCTTTTCCGGTCGAGAACCATGGCCTCGGTTTTGGAGGTGCTGATTCGCTCCAGCACATGCTGAAGGTCCTGGCTTGATGAAGCCAACAGGACAACATCATCAATCCTGTGGTTCCCAAACGAGACTCCCTTCAACCCCTGGCTACACCTAGAAATCCTGTCGATAAAGATTATGAACAGGACCGGTGACAAAGGGCAGCCCTGCCGGAGTCCAACATGCACTGGGAACAGGATCTGACCTTACTGCCGGCAATGCGAACCAAGCTCCTGCTCCGGTCGTACAGAGACCTGAACAGCCCTTAGCAAAGGCCCCCGGACCCCATACTCGCGGAGCACTCACCCACAGAATACCACGAGGGACACAGTCGAATGCCTTCTCCAGATCCACAAAACACATGTGGACTGGTTGGGCAAACTCCCATAAACCCTCCAAGCACCCTGTGGAGAGTATAGAGCTGGTCCAGTGTTCCACACGACCGGGACGAAAACCGCATTGTTCCTCCTGAATCCGAGGGTCGACTATGGGCCAGAATTCTCCTCTCCAGTACCCTGGCGTGAGAAGTGTGATCCCCCTGTAGTTGGAACACACTCTCCGGTCCCCCCTTTTAAAAAGAGGGACCACCACCCCAGTTTGCCACTCCAGAGGCACTGTCCCCAACCTCCATGCAATGTTGCAGAGGCGTGTCAGCCAAGACAGCCCCACAACATCCAGAGACTTCAGAAATTGAGGTACTCAGGGCGGATCTCATCCACCCGGCGCCTTGCCACTGAGGAGCTTGCGAACTACCTCAGTGACTTTGGCTTGGGTGATGGACGAGTCCACCTCAGAGTCCCCAGCCTCCGCTTCCTCATTGTAAGGCAAGTCGGTGGGATTGTATTTTTATTGTAAGTATTTCTTCCACCGTCCGACACTGTCCCCAGTCGAGGTCAACAGCTCCCCACCTGCACTGTAAACAGTGTTGGCAGAGTACTGCTTCCCCCTTCTGAGGCGCCGGACGGTTTGCCAGAATTTCTTCGAGGCCGACCGATAGTCCTCCTCCATGGCCTCACCGAACTCCTCCCAGACCCTGAGTTTTTGCCTCCAGGACCGTCCAGGCTGCGGCTTGCTTGGCCTGCCGGTACCCTGTCAACTGCGTCAGGAGTCCCACAGGCCAACATGGCCCGATAGGACTCCTTCTTCAGCCTGACGGCATCCCTTACTTCCGGTGTCCACCACCGGGTTCGGGGGTTGCCTTGCCACGACAGGCACCAGAGACCTTGCATCCACAACCTTCGAACTGCCGCGTCGACAATGAAGGCAGAGAACATGGTCCACTCGGACTCAATGTCCCCAGCCTCACTCGGAATCTGTGAGAAGCTCTTCCGGAGGTGGGAGTTGAAGAACTCCCTGACAGAGGGCTCGGCCAGACGTTCCCAACAGACCCTCACAATAATACGTTTGGGTCTGCCAGGTCTGTCCAACTTCCTCCTCTGCCAGCGTGATCCAACTCACTACCAGGTGGTGATCAGTTGACAGATCAGCCCCTCTCTTTACCCTAAGTGTCCAAGACATATGGCCGGAGATCAGATGAAGCAACAACAAAGTCGATCATCGACCTCCGACCTAGGGTGTCCTGGTGCCACGTGCACTGATGGACACCCTTATGCTCGAACATGGTGTTCGTTATGGACAAACCGTGACTAGCACAGAAGTCCAATAACAGAACACCACTCGGGTTCAGATCGGGGAGGCCGTTCCTCCCGATCACGCCCCTCCAGTTATCACTGTCGTTACCCATGTGAGCGTTGAAGTCCCCCAGTAGAACAATGGAGTCCCCGGTCGGAGCACTATCAAGTACCCCTCCCAGGTACTCCAAGAAGGCCGGGTACTCTGTACTGCTGTTCGGACAGTAGGCACAAATAACAGCAAGAGACCTATCCCCAACCCGAAGGCGCAGGGAAGCGACCCTCTCGTTCACCGGGGTGAACTCCAACACACACGCTTCAGGATGGGGCCCTGGTAACGCATGCCAATCTGGGCGGACGTAACGGTCCCTGATTGTTCACTATCCATGATGGGCTTGTGAACCACTCTTAGTCTGGCCAGACACCTAGGACCTGTTTGCCATGGGAGACCCTACCAGGGGCGTAATGTCCCCTGACAACATAGCTCCTAGGATCATTTGGGCATACAAATCCCTCCACCACGTTAAGGTGGCGGTTCAAGGAGGGGATGTCAGTCATTTGTAGAATCATTTTCCAAATATTTCCAAGATGTTTTCTGGAAAAGGCTGCTCCACCTAAATTTTTTATTTATTGTAAATTTACTTTGATTCTCTATGTACGTTCCAGGTTTGTCCGTAGGTGTGTTTTACGTCTGTATGCTGAGCTGACCTGCTCTGAACTGACTAGAAGATACTGGAAGTCTAAGAATTTATATTTTCCCTAAAATATGTACAAATTTATTTCCAAAATGAAGTCTTTTGGTGAAAGTTAAAGCGAAAACACAGAGGATTGAACACATCTCAGAAATCAGCAGCAGTTACAGCAGGTCACTTCTTCATCATCTCATTCAGTCTGGACTGGAGGTCTCCACAGAACCAACACTAACATCAGGAGACAGGAAGTGTCTTGTCACACTTGATGAGTTGTAATGAGTGACACGTCAAAGTAAAGTGAAGTGACGTGATGTGATGTTGAAGGTTTAGTGAAACACACCTGGGGGGTTTCCATCAGCATAGCTAAAGAAAGCCAGGCTGACTTGAGAAAGCCTCGCTTGAACTAACACCGTCTCCCAATTAAGCCTCAAGTCGTTCCACTAACACATTTCAGCCTCATCTAATCGAGGCTAATTCAAGCGAGGCTTTCACAGCCCGGCTATGTGCAAGTGCCTGAGGAACGTAAGAAGCCCTGACGAGTTGATGGGAGAAAAGAGGATGGTGCAAGAGGAAAGTAGAGCGAGAGCTTCTTCTCATCAGCAGAAACGCTGCTGAAATTAACAAAGGGAGGGAGATCACATGAAAAATAAAGAAAAGAAAGAAAAAAAATAGCCAACAGACTAAATGCAGTTGCGCAAGTTGTACAAGCCTAATCCTATTCTTTCATGTTACATGTTTATTTCACTTTTATCTTATTTCTCTTTGCTATTTTTTTTCATTATTTTTATTTAAAGCATGTTGAATTGTATCTGTGTGAAATGTGCTGCACAATTAAACTGGCCTTGCTTTGTCAATTTATTCATAAATGAGCATTCAAATAACTATACAGTGCGACTATATTATCAGTGGTATTAGGCTAGTATTATTAGATTTATATTTAAAACAATAGTATAGAACAACTTAGGAAAATCAACATAACCACAATGTACAAGCATCAAACCTATGTGGGGAGGTAGTAGCTGGCTTGGGAACCAGAGGATCACTGGTTCAAGGACCACATGTGTTCATTAAAGTTGCACAATACATAGGAAGTTGTCATTTTATGAGCACATTTTTATTAGTTTTCCTTTTTACTTTCATTATGGAGGAGACAACATTACAAAAATAGGTCACTGAAATATTGTGTTGAAATTTCATAACACATCTACCTCTGTACACTGAGGTCAGCATATGTTAGCACACATTTATATTCACATAGTGGGATGCTCATGCCCTGGGAACATTTTCAATTCATTATTTATTATAAATTATATTTATATTTTTCTCAGAGCTCTGATTTATTTTTTTAAATCAACCACGTTCTTTTTTTATTTAATTCAATTTTCAGTACCTAGTTGCAATTGATGTGTGAATTGTGCCATTATAACTGAGGTTTCATTGACTGATTGATTGTGGAAACAGTGAAAGTGGAGACGTGATTTTCATGAGTTTTTCAGTTTCTTTTTACAAGACATAAGCGGCGCGAGCGTGGAAATCCACCAGGCGGAACTTTGTTTCTGGAGTCTGTTTCAGCCCGTCACACATTCTTTGACACACAGCTAAACTAAGCTCGACAGTTAGCTTAGCTTCCCGGAGCAGGCTAGCTCTGCGGCATTAGTTACCATGGTTACTCAGCGGGCATTCAAATAAGCCACGATGATGGAGCGAGACTCTCTCTTAAATGAGCCAGACTTATCGAAATAAGACAGGCTTTCCCTTAATCCGGCTTCGTGTAATACAGCTCAGGTATTGATCTGAACCAATCACAACACGCTGCTGTTTGTTATTTATAAACAAGCTCAGCGCTATGGATGCAGGCCGCGGATTGGCTGCAGACCTTCTCTGCTGTTATTGGGCCGCACGTACGTCACTTAGCAGTGAGAGCCACATGATTGGGCGGCGGCCTGTAGCCCCTCCCCGCCTGTGCGGATGTCCGTTATGTGAGTGTGGTCGGACAGAGCGGGACTCCGCGCCCCCCCCCCCACAAACTTTACAAACACCCAGACCCGAACAGACCCGAACAGACCGGGCCCCGGACCGGCTCCGGAATCCGCACGGCCCCCACACGGTCCGTGACCCCGGTAGGAAGAGGCCGAAGTCCCGCAGAGTCTCGCAGTCCCTCCAGCTCCGCGGGCCCGGCGAGGCGCGGCCGGACCTGATGGAGCCCGCACCGGCCAAGGCGAAGCCGCAGGGCCGGATCCTGCTCTCCACACAGCTGGACGCCAAGGACGAGCTGGAGGAGGTAAGCTGGGACGGAGGCGGTTTACCGGCCGATGAGCCTGAAGGAGCGGCACAAAGAGCCGGATGGAGCCGAAACCAGCACCCGGCCAGCAGGCTAGTTAGCATGGCTAGCATCGTTAGCACAGCTCAGCCGGTAGTTGCCGTGCTACTGTCGGTCTGATCCCGCAGAGAGCCCGGGGAGCGGGCTGAAGGAGGCTCAGAGCGGATAGAAACAGTCTCAGCTGACGGTCTGTTAGCCTAGCATGCTAATCCGACCCAAACATACGGAGACAGAAAAGTGACAGATGCGCATGCGCCGTGCGTGTCTCAAATGCCAGTAACGTGAAGATATTTATCATGTAAACAACCTTTGTTTACACCGGCAGACATGTTTACAAACAACATGAGATGTTAAAGCAGCAGCTCGTCTCCTTGGAGATGGGAGGGGGGCCGTGTTAAACCTGGATCAGGACTGAGAGGAGACCCCCTTTGTTACCTCAGAGTTAGTTCATGATCTGATTGGTTGTTTAGAGACAGTAGGTGGAGCCAGAGAGTCTGATTTTATCAGATTATCTGTCTCACTGTCAGGAGAGACAGACAGACAGTTTGAGTGAATGTGAACAACAGTTACTTTAAATAAAGTTACCTGCTGCCTTAACCTGTGTGTGTGTGTCTGTGTATCTGTCTGTCTTTCTGTGTATCTGTCTGTCTGTGTGTGTCTGTGTGTGTTTGTAGAGATTGGAGCGCTGTGTTGGGATCGTCCAGTCGTTGACCAATGGGCTGTCAGAGAGAGAAGCTAACGACGCGCTCACCGCTAACGTAAGAAAGACACCACACGCTCCTCTGATATTTAATACTACAATGACCTCAGCACTTCCTGCTGTAAATACCACAGAGACCAGAGACCGGATTAGAAACCAGTCAACAGTCCGGGGGCCCTCGAGGGCCTTCAGTGGCCATGGGGGGCTCAGACCTCCAGGTTTTACTCTGTATTAACTCTAGTAAAAGGATCTAAAGTATTTAAGGTGTATTTTTCATGTTTCTGAGCTTTTTCTGAAGATTTTGACATTTTTGGTGTTTTTGTGTAAAAGAAAAGCAGAATTGCAGCTGAGCATGCATGTGGAGGGAGGACAGTTTAAACAAACATGGATGCAGAGACACTAAAATAAACTGAAAGGTGAACACACTCCTGACAGCCAATCAGAATGCAGTGTTTCTGTCATCATGGTAAAAACAGACTCTGGATGAAGTACTCACACAATGATGATGTAACTGTAGCTGGAGCCAGGACCTCTAAATAATCTCCATGGTAACCAGCAGTACTGCAGTAACTAGGCGATATGACTTATGTTTCCTTGTTGGTTAACTTCTTGTTTACCTGTCCACTAGGTGTGTAAAGGTCAGCAGCAGCATGAGGAGGTGTGTCTGGGTCTGTTCACTCTGGTCCTCACAGAGCCGACCCAGGCCCAGAGGGTAAGACGCCACTGCATCTTTATCAATGTGTGACATCACTGTGACATCACCCTGACATCACTGTGTGTGTGTGTGTGTGTGTGTGTGATGGGTTACAGTGTTACAGAGACCTAACGCTCGTCAACAGAGACGGCATGAATGTGATTCTGGTGAAGATCAACCAGATTCTGATGGAGAAGTTCCTTAAACTGCAGGACATCCCCAGAACACAGGTAATCACAGGTGTACACACACAGGTGTACACACACAGGTGTACACACACAGGTGTACACACACAGGTGTACACACACAGGTGTACACACACAGGTGTACACACACAGGTGTACACACACAGGTGTACACGCAGGTATAGTTTCATTCAGAACAGAAGGAAATCTCAGATTCTGAGGTGACGTGTCCATTTTAATGTGAGTGTCTGAATGAGTTGAACATTTAATGAACAAATGTTGAATCTGCAGAAACAAACTGTTTTTATCACGTCCGTTTGATTTGTGTCACTCAAACTTCGACTGTTTGAGCTGACAAACATTCAGATTGATGAAAGAGTTTAAGGTCAGCTCAGTATCACATGAGGAACTTGTGCATAATCTGCTTTCTCACACACTAACATGGACGTGAGTAGGGCTGGGGCGATTCGTCAACGTACTTAAGTCGCATGATATTTTATCCGCTCCGTGGCCGCAGCTGTTTGCTGGCCAGCAACTGAATGAATGAATGTTTGAAGCAATCGTGATCATGGTGATGTTATCACAACAAACGGCAGTGTGACGTTGCTACGACACATTTGGATGCGCTGACGTTTGTGTCTGTTATTGTCGCATTTATCACATTCGCCCGCCTGCACTCGCAAGATTGGCGCTGGCAGCCGCTCGTTAACTGCTGAACGGCGGCGTAAGCGCTGTAGAGATGTGTGGCAAGCAGAGGAACAGCGGACACAAGTGTGTACAGTGACCCCCATGCGAAAGGTGAAAATCTGCAAAGTAGAAACCATATGTTTATATGGTTATTTTTATATATTTAAGCCCTTATAAACATGTCCCACACAGTTATACAGTATAAACCCTTTATATTCTCTTAGATATTAGGTAAGATTAGTTGAAATTATGTATGTAAACACACTGTTTATATACTACAAACAAATATACGGATTGTATATCATTGAGGAGTTTTATTTAATACGTAATACAGTTTTAAACGCATTGTAATACATATTATTGTAATATATAGTAAAGCACTTTCGTTTTACCTACTTACCCAGTTATATTAGATATATTGTGATTATCTAATATAAAATGTGTGTACCGTACAGTATACGTCATGTACGTAAGTGTACGCCAATGACATATTCACTGAGCCAGTCAGCGCCCGGGATACATGATTGCGCGTCAATATCCTCAGTAGAAATCCAGCGAACCAGTGTAACATCATCGCGATATATGTTTTCTTGTAAAGCCGTGAAAATCGAAGCGCGATATAGCGAGGGATTACTGTACTTTGATCACTGCTCTTCTCTGAAGTATTGTTGAAACTTTTAGTAGTGAAGAAAATATTTGAATTAGGACCTACAGTATGTCGATAAATTAGTTCAATAGATTAGTCGACTAATCGAAAAAATAATTGTTAGATTAATCAATAAAAAGATAATTGTTAGGTGCAGCCCTAGACGTGAGGCAGAGCTCCTCCAAAGATCAGCTGAATAATTCTGATGACGTTTTGAAGCTGTGACGTTAATATGAGTGTGAATGTGTGCAGCTGGTGTGGCTGGTCAGAGAGCTGGTGAAGAGCGGCATGATGGGAGCTGATGGCGTCGTCATGACGCTGCTCAAACAGATCGCAGGTCAGAGTCACACACACACAGTTTTCTGTCAGCAGTAATCCATGTGCTGTTGTCCTTCAAAAAGCTGTTTTCTCTGGTATCCAGGCGGAGATGTTTCCACAAAGAACCTTTGGCTGGCTGAGAGCGTCCTGGACATCCTTCTGGACCAAAAGTACCTTTTTACCTCTTTAACAAGTGTTTTTACTGCACTACAGGAACAATTCGTCACAGTAACAGTGAGCTGCTGTGGTCAGATGAGCTCACAGCGTAGCTCTGAGGGGAGCGATGACGTTACTTATGATGTGTGTGTAGGGACACCACAGCAGCATAATTATCAGAAATTAATATTAATGAATAAACACACTTTGTGGTTTATGTCAGGAGCCTTCAGTGTGCATGAACCTTTTAAAGCATTTTAATGCAGCCGAAGGGCTTTTATTGTGAAGCAGCTGAATATTTGTCTCTGTAGGGAGTGGGTGTTGAAGAGCGGGATGCTGATAGCGATGTCGGTCTACACCTACCTGCGCCTCATTGTTGACCATGGAGCACCAAACCTGCTCGCTCTGCGCCAGAAAGAGGTCGACTTCTGCATCGGCATGCTGAGGGAGAAGGTAAGGAGGCAAGGAAAGGAAAGAAAGAAGAGCTCATGAGGTCTGTTTGCTGTGTTGTCACCGGTCCCGCCCGTCTCTCTCTGCAGTTCATGGAGTGTCTGATCATCGGCAGAGATCTGGTTCGTCTGCTGCAGAACGTCGCTCGCATCCCAGAGATGGAGCTGGTGTGGAAAGACCTACTGCACAACCCACAAGTGCTTAGTCCTCAGTTCACCGGTAAAACTACATTACCCACAGTCCTCAGCTCCGCCTGCGTGGTGACGAAGCTGCTTTGACCTCCTGTCTGTTTCCTGTCGTGTGCTTCAGGTGTTCTCCAGCTGCTGACAGCTCGGACCTCCAGGAAGTTTCTGGCCTGTCGCCTCACGCCCGACATGGAGACCAAACTGTTGTTCATGACTTCCAGGGTACCGCACATCTTCACCTCTGACCTCCAGCATGACACCTCTGAGAGTGTGTGACGGTGACCTCTGACCTCTCTGCCTGTCTTACCTGTGCTCAGGTGCGTTTCGGGCAGCAGAAGCGGTATCAGGACTGGTTTCAGAGGCAGTACCTATCCACAGCAGAGAGCCAATCACTGCGCTGCGATCTCATTCGTTACATTTGTGGAGTGGTCCATCCGTCCAATGAGGTGCTGAGCTCTGACATCCTGCCGCGCTGGGCCATCATTGGCTGGCTGCTCACCACCTGCACAGTAAGGAGGCGGGGCCTTGGGCTCTCAATCTGAAGATCATCGTCTATTAAAAGCGATAACTAATCAGTCAATCGGTTGATTTGTGTGTCTCCAGTCGAATGTTGCTGCCTCCAACGCCAAGCTGGCTCTCTTTTATGATTGGCTGTTCTTCAACCCTGAGAAAGACAGCATCATGAACATAGGTGACACACACACGTTTGTTTGTCTATGCTTGTGAGGACTATTGCTGACGTGTGTTCTCTGACCTCTGACCCCTACCCCAACCTCCACAACTGAAACCCTGATCTCTGACCCTTAAACCATCTGAACCTGCAGAGACGTTCTTTAGACCTGAAGCTGGTTTCAGTAAACAGCAGAGCCCTGTGACACAGATGACAAATAAGACAAGATAACCCCTTACACCTGTAAGATGAGACAAATTTACAGGAGTTTGGTACACACACAACTGAAATTTTCCTTACAGGCTCTGTGACACCAGAAATCTGCTAAATATTTGTTCTCAAGTCTTGGTGACGTAGTGGAGACTCACAGGGCTAGCTGGGAAACCACCAACTTCAAGTTAACTTTGGGTTAACTTCTGTGTATTGGTTTACTGTGGGTTTTGTGCATCACATTAAGAGGGATCAGTTAATGTGCAGTATGAACAGGAGGAAGGATGACTTCTAGAAAAACATGTTTCAGTTCATATTCAAACTCCTGACAGTCGTTTTCAGACTTCAAACTAAAAGAAAAAGTGCCTCAAAGATTTGACACACAGTCTCATGTTGTGTTTTCTCTTCCAGAACCAGCAATCCTGGTGATGCATCACTCCATGAAACCTCATCCTGCCATCACCGCTACGCTGCTGGACTTCATGTGCAGGGTAACATGCCAAAAGACCCACTGAACACTGAAACACACTCTGTTACACAGAGTGCACTTTACACACACACACACACACACTAATACACACACACACTGAAACTGAAACAACCACATACTCTAAAAGACACACACTGTAATACACTCTGTAACAAGCTCTGTAACACACACTGTATATACACACACACTGTAATACACACACACACACACACACTCTGTACACAACACACTGTAATACACACACACACACACACACACACACTGTAACACACACTGTAACACACACACTGTAACACACACTGTACACACACTGTACACACACTGTACACACACACACTGTCACACACACACACACACACACACACACTGTACACACACACTGTACACACACACACACACACACACACTGTAACACACCACACACACACACACACACACACACACACTGTGCACACACACACACACTGCTATACACACACATAACACACACACACACACACACACACTGTACACACACACACACACACACTAACACACACACACACACACTGTACACACACACACACACACACACACACACTGTACACACACACACACACATGTACACACACACACACTGTAACACACACACACTGTACACACACACACACTGTAACACACACACACACACTGTAACACACACACACACACACACACACTGTACACACACACACACACACTGTAAAACACACACACACACACTGTAATACACACACACACACACGCTGTAATACACACACACACACACACACACACACTGCAACACACACACACTCTGTGCACACACACACACACACACTGTAACACACACGCTGTACACACACACACTGTCACACACACACACACACACACACTGTAACACACACACACACTGTACACACACACTGTAACACACACACACACTGTACACACACTGTAACACACACACTGTACACACACACACACACACACTGTACACACACACACACACACTGTAACACACACACACACACACACTGCAACACACACACACACACACACACACTTTACACACACGCTGTAACACACACACACACTGTACACACACACACACACACACACTGCACAACACACACACACACACTGTACACACACACACACACACACTGTAACACACACACACAGTACACACACACACACTGTAACACACACTACACACACACACAGTACACACACAGTAACACACGTAACACACACACAGTAACACACACTGTACACACACTGTAACACACGTACACACACACTGTAACACACTGTAACACACACACGTAAACACACTGCTGACTCTTTGGAGGGGCCCGAACCTCAGGTTGGACATCACTGGACTAAACTGACAGTGTGGAAAGTGACTTTGTGGCTTTGTTTCCTTTTATGTTTCCTTACCTTCCATGTTTCCTTCCTTGTTTTCTTCCCTCCTCAGATCATCCCTCACTTCTTTCCTCCGTTGGAGTCTCAGGTCCGTCAGGGTGTCTTCAACTCACTCACCTTCATCATGGAGAAGAGTGCATGGCGTAAGCACACACACACACACACACACACACACAATTCACTTGCAGTCCATCTTCTATTGATCATTGATTATTGATCATTCTCTCTCAGTCACCTTGCTCCGCTGTTTGATAATCCAAAGTTGGACCGAGAGCTTCGGTCGATGCTCAGAGAGAGATTCCCTGAATTCTGCAGCTCGCCCTAGCCCTCCCCGACTGAAGGTAACACACACACACACACACACACACACACACACACACACACACACACACACACACACACACACACACTGAGGAGATACACTCACCTGATTATCTAGAGACCGGATCATTCAGGGTCACATGACCTGTGTGTGTGTGTGTGTGTGTGTGTGTCATTCCTGCAGTCAAAATGGAGGAGGCTGTTTCCTTGGAGATGGACAACCATATGTTGGACAAGGAGGAGGGTTGTTATGACAACACAGAGGCCGCCTTCAGCGACGATGAGGAGGAGGTCACCAACAAAGGTGACCAGTTTAAACTGGTTTAATCCCAGTTACAACACTTTAAACTGGTTTAATCTCAGTTACAGCCTGCTCTCTCAAATCAGGAGAAACTAGAATAAAGCAGGTTAACCAGGATGAATCAGTTTATAATCCAGGTTAAATATGAAGTAACGTCGTTAAAGCAGGTAACCAGGATAAGAAATTATTGAAGCAGTTTGACTAAACACACTTTAGACCAGAACAAAAAAGTCTGATCCAGTTCACAGAGGCAAGTTCTTTCAGAGCACCTGGATCTACCTGCTGCAGATGAACCTGTTGATGACATCACACTGCCTTCTGACTGTCTGTCGACCAATAACTTTGCAGGAAAGAAGAGGGAATTCAGGTTCCATCCAATCAAAGAGGACTGTGATGGAGGAGCCTGCTGACATCACGCCCTGGCTTGACCAATTAGACGACACCATGAAAGAGAAAGTCCAGCAGCTGCAGAAAACCAGGTGAGAGGTCAAAGGTCGCAGCAGAGTTGACTGATTATTTACCTGCTGGTTAAAAGTAATAACAATAATAATAATAATGATCATCATCATCATTTCTCCTCAGTGACACAGAGACTCAGTGTGAGGTGATGCAGGAAATCGTGGATCTGATTCTGGAGGTGAGTCCCCCCCCCCGCCCCGTGTTTCTCAGTGTTCCTCAGCGTTTTTCAGTATTTCTCACTGTTCCTCTGTGTTGCAGGAGGACTTTGACTCGGAGCAGATGTCGGCTCTGGCTTCCTGTCTGGCTGAACTGTTCAAAGATCATTTCCGCGGCGACGTTCTGCCGGAGGAGATCACTGAGGAGTGAGTTCACTTTCATGTCGTCACCTTGTTGTGTCCTCAGCGTGTTTGAGGAACTGAAGACCTAAAGAACTTCACCTGAGCAGGTGTTTCTGATCTAATGTGTTCTCTGATAGGAACCGTTTATGTCGGAGCTTAAAGAATGAACAGGATCTGAGACAGAATCATCATGAGAACACCTGACTGCTTACCTGTCTGTCTCTCAGGTCCCTGGAGGAGTCAGTGTCCAAACCCGTCTGCCTGGTCTTCAGGAACCTGGTCACCATGCAGGAGGACAACAGCGGCTTCTCGGTGCTGCTCGACATGCTGGCTGAATTTTACCAGAAACAGCCCAAGATCGGATATCACCTGCTGTACTACCTCAAAGCCAGGTGAGTCCTGAGGGGGGTCACATGACCACCTCCTGACAGAGTCACACACACACGCACTGCACAGTATGTGTCCGTCTGCTGCTGCTGTCGTCATTACATAAGTGCTAAAGACTGTGTGTGTGTGTGTGTGTGTGTGTGTGTGTGTGTGTGTGTGTGTGTGTGTGTGCAGCGTGCTGCAGTGCAAAAGCGGCAAGCGGTAAGATGATGTTATGTACAGAGTCCTTCGGCTCAGGCGACGGCGCTCGGTGATCTGCACACGTGTCTGATGATGGACATGAAGGCGTGTCAGGAGGACGACGTCCGGCTGCTGTGCTACCTCACCCCCTCCATATACACAGAGGTACACACACACACACAATCACAATCACTGAGGCACACACACACTATCACTGAGACACACACACACACTCACAGCTGATGAGTTGTTGGTTCAGTTTCCAGATGAGACTCTGCGAAGCGGCGAGCTGCTCAACATGATCGTTGCTGTCATCGACTCCACACAGGTAACTCACCTGTAAACAAAACAAGTCAGTACTTTGCTCCTGGTCCTGGTTCTGGTCTCAGTCCCGGTCCTGGTCCTGGCCCTGGTCTCAGTCCCGGTCCTGGTCCTGCTCAGTAACAGGATGTTGTCTGTGTGCAGTTACAGGAGCTGATGTGTCATGTGATGATGGGGAACCTGGTGATGTTCAGGAAAGACTCCGTGCTCAACATCCTGAGTGAGACACACACACGCACACACTCTCACACACACGTGTCAGTAACATGGACTCGGCCTTCACGTCTTGGTCTTGATGTGTTCACAGTTCAGTCTCTGGACTGGGAGACCTTTGAGCAGTACAGCACCTGGCAGCTGTTCCTGGCTCACAGCATCCCTCTGGAGACCATCATCCCCATCCTGCAGCACCTCAAGTATAAAGGTGAGTACTGAGGCCCCCCAGACCTCCCAGACTGTGCTGGTCCTGACCGTCCCTCAGACCCCCTCAGTCCGTGCTGGTCCGGACCCTCTGACTCTGTCTCTTGTGTGCCTCCTGTCTATCTGCAGAGCATCCAGAGGCCTTATCCTGTCTGCTGCTGCAGCTCCGCAGAGAAAAGTAAGACAGCACACTTAGACTCAGGGCAGTGCGACAGGCTGCAGGCTAACCTGTCTGTCTCTCTGTCTCAGGCCCAGTGAAGAGATGGTGAAGATGGTCCTGAGCCGGCCCTGCCACCCCGAAGACCAGTTCACCACCAGCATCCTGAGACACTGGGCCTCCAAGTACGACGACACGCTGGGAGAACACATCAAGGCCCAGTTGATCAAAAACAACAACCAGCCACGCAAGAGACAGAGGTGAGACAGGCAGGCAGGCGGGGAGACAGGTGAGGAGAGACAGAGGCAAGTCAGGCAGGAAGACTGGTGAGACAGTTGAGACAGGCAGACAGGCAGGCAGCCAGACAGGTGAGACAGGTGAGGAGAGACAGAGGCGAGTCAGGCAGGAAGACTGGTGAGACAATTGAGACAGGTGAGGAGAGAGGTGAAAGAGACAGGTGAGACAGACAGACCAGCAGACAGACAGGTGAGACAGGTTGGATCCAAATGGGGACAGTTTCCTGTACAAAATAAAAGCCTGTGGAGTGACGTGTTGGTGTTTGGCGTTTCAGTCTTCGCAGTTCAAGCAGTAAACTGGCTCAGCTGACGTTGGAGCAGATCCTGGAGCACATGGACAACCTGAGGCTGAGCCTGAGCAACACCAAGAACAACTGTCAGTGCACACGTATTGATCCATCCCTGCTCCACTGATAACTGATCACTGATACTGACTGACTGTGTTTGTCTCTGGCAGTCTTCACACAGACTCCCATCCTTCAGGCTCTGCAGCACGTTCAGGCCAGCTGTGACGAAGCACACAAGATGAGGTACACACACACACACACACACACACACACACACACACACAGAGAGCGCTATACATCACACCTGGTGCTGATGACATCACTTCTTCCTGCAGGTTCAGCGACCTGTTCGCCCTGGCGGAGGAGTACGAGGACTCTCAGGCGAAGCCTCCAAAGTCTCGCCGAAAGGCTCCGGCCTCCTCGCCTCGCTCCCGGAAAGGAGCAGCTCCGCCCTCCAACAACGAGGAGGAGAGCGCCTCCAGCAGCGCCTCGGTACTGTCTGTTTACACCTTCTGGGGGGGGCGCGGTCACAGTAATAATGGTGACAACAACAATAATAATAACAATATGATCTGTTCAGGAGGAGGAGGACTCGAAGCCCAAAGCTCCAAAGAGAAAGAGGAAAGGCTCGTCAGCCGTCGGCTCAGACAGCGACTGATGGACCTTCTGACCAATCACACACCAGCTGCCACAGAGACAGTCAGCCAATCAGCCGTTTTGACCCCTGGAAGAGGCACCGCCCCCTCCAGATGACACGTGCTGCCTGCAGTGGGAGGGACGGGTCTCTGAGATGCCATGTGTTTAACTGACTTTAACATGATGAGACTGAGACTGTTTCCATGGAGAACAGGACTGACCAGTGGGTCAAAGGTCACCGCGTGGCTCCCATGTAGCCATTCTCCCATGATGCACTGAGAGGAAGAAAGCACAAACTTTGGGGACATGCAGACTGATTTTAATACAGGGAACGTGATGATGACGAGGGTGGAAATAATGATGAAGATCAGTGTGGCTGTTTGAGGGTACTTCAGTCCTTTTTTTCAGTTCTTTTCTCCCTTTTTTTTGAGGGGGGGATTTTGGACTCTTATTGTGGAGGATCCTGACTTCCTGCTGTTTTTAGCAGCTGCTTCCTGTTTGTCTCACTGCAGTAAAATCTCCTGGTCTGTTGTGAACATCATGTTGGAGGAATTCTTCATATAAAACAGTTTTGTTTCAGGTTGACATCTGTCTGTTACTGGTGGGGGGGGGTTGAGGGTTTGATGCTGCTCGTGGACACTGTGGCGCCTCAGTAAAGGACCTTTCCAACCATTTTTATCAAAGTGGAAAACAAAAAAAATCCAAATTGGAGTTCAGTGAGTCGCTCAGTGTCCGTTCAGATTTCAGGAAACCTCTTGTTGGTTCGAATTTCAGCTTCAAGTCTTTCTGAGATAACAGCAACAAGAAAAAACAAAGAAAGAAACTTAGAATGAATAAACAGGAAAATAATGGCCACATATTTTAAAGTTTTTTTCAAATGGATTTTTTTTCTTCTTTGGGATTTTTGCACAGAATGAATTGCATCAATGTGTCAAATGTGAAAATTAACTAAATCCAAATGCCGTTTGGTGCAAGTTTCTGTTCAGATTCTCAGCAGCTCGTGTCTTTGTGTTTTTTAGTGAAACATTTCAGGAGCAGATTTTTGCTCAGTTGTTTGATTTCTGTCTTTAATAAGTTGTGGAGTTCATCAGGGAGGCGTCCTGGGTCCTCTGTCCTTTCTATTAAAGTTGGTAAAGACTTAAAGAAATGTTTAGATTTATCGCATTCTGTTTTCACAGACACGTCAATTTCATTTCCACTGCATCATAACACTGTGTGTGTGTGTGTGAAATTTAACCAGTTGATCATAAATTTCACATTAATTTGTCCATTTAAAGCAGCAGGAGGTAATTTTATTAGAAGTAACTTTTCTTCATATTCACTCAAACTGTCAGATGATCTGTGATAATCTGACTCTTAGGCCATGTGACAAGAATTATTTACATTTTTTAAAAAATACTTGGACTGTAAGTTTTTGGAGTGTAAAAACAACTGAAAGAGCTTCCTGTTTGAATTAAGTGTTTTTAATGAGTAAGAAACTAATGCTAAAATAATCTTGTTTGATGTGTCATAATCTCAGAGAAGGACGCTCATTATAAAATACTGCAGTTCTGTAATATAATACTGCAGTAAAAACTGCAGTCTGAAACAGGTGAGCTGATTCTACAGATATAGACTGGTGTGTGAGCGGTGTGATTGGATCCTCCTGTCCCTGCTCTAATTTAAAGTCTTGGTGCAGAGTCAGACCAGGTGAGACTCAGGTAGGTGTTTCAACACGTTTCTGACGTCATCTCGTGACCTCCACCTGACCCTGGTCCTGTCTCTGCAGCCTGCAGCTCCTCATATCTGCAGGCTGGTTGTGACTCTGGAACAGAGTTGTCACATGACTTCTGTTGAACTTAAATTTTAATAAATGATTTTTAAAAAAGTCTTTCTCACCTTTGACCTTCATAACAGCTGCTGGGGGCAGAGCAGATGATGGTGAATAAAAGTGTAGAGTAACATTTACAGGTCTGACACACAAAGTGTGTGTGTGTGTCATTAACATAACATGGACGGTCAAGTCCAGCAGGGGGCGATAATGAAACTAACTGTTGTAAAATACCAGAGAAGAAAGAAAATGATGACGTTACTAGGTGACGCAAAGCCGGAAATGTAGTTTTTCACAGATGGTGTCGTTGTGGCGGGTAAGTGTGCGCGGAGCTTTCGGTAAATCTCCATCAAAGTGTCCGGTACCGGTCCGTTCGTATCGGGTCAGATCCGGACCGCATGCCCGACTATATTCCGTCTATAGTCCGTCTATCAGCATGTTAACGTCAGCTGCTAGCCCCCTGGAGCTGTTAGCATTTTAGCCTGTTAGCCTGAAACCAGACTGAATACACCGGAAGTCCCGCCTGAGATAGAGGAGCTAACTGGAGCTAACTGAAGCTAACAATTGACAGACAATCTGACAGTCAACAAGCAATAGTTATTAGTTATTAATTAACATTATAATTAATAATCATGAAATGTTTGTGTTAAAGTAAAATGCTAATTAACAGCTGTGATGAAAAGTAATCATCAGTTATTCATTATTGATTTACTTTTCAAATTCACAGTCACTGTGGCTCGTCACCAGTTGTCACCATGGAAACTTGTTTTTCATGTTGTGTCATTTTTCATGTCAGGTGTTTTTAAACAAACATCCTGTTCACCCTCTCACCTGTTCCTGTCTTCTCTCTTTCTGATGATGTCACAGAGGTCAGAGGTCATGTTTCTCCAGGATGAACCCGGTCCATAAACGCCTCAGATTCCACACCTGTCCATCCTCACCTGCTGCTGTCGATGACATCACACCACCATGCTCCGGTCCCCAGCTTCTTTCCCATGATGCTTTGCTGCTGCCGCCTCTCGCTGCTTCAGCAGGGGGCGGAGCTCCGAGGGAGGAAGATGAGGAGGAAGAAGAGGAAGGTTACCTGCTGGTGGAGGAAGACACGACTGACTCCAGCCTCATCATCACCATGGGTAACACACACACACATGCACTAACACAGCAGATGGCTGCTCCACGAAGCTGGATTAAGGGAAAGCCTGGCTTATTTCGATAAGTCTGGTCTCATTTAAGAGAGAGTCTCGCTCCATCATCGTGGTCTTATTTGAATGCCCGCTGAGTAACCATGGTAACTAATGCGCTGCAGAGCTAGCCTGCTCCGGGAAGCTAAGCTAAGCTAACTGTCGAGCTTAGTTTAGCTGTGTGTCAAAGAATGTGTGACGGGCTGAAACAGACTCCAGAAACAAAGTTCCGCCTGGTGGATTTCCGCGCTCGCGCCGCTTATGTCTTGTAAAAAGAAACTGAAAAACTGATGAAAATCACGTCTCCCCACTTTCACTGTTTCCACAATCAATCAGTCAGTGAAACCTCAGTTAAATGGCACAATTCACACATCAACTGCAACTAGGTACTGAAAACTGAATTAAATAAAAAGAGAACGTGGTTGAGCTTCACCTTTTTAATTTGCAGCCTCTTGTATTTCATTTCAGCCTCTGACACTCCATGTTCAGCTTTTCACTTTCAGTAGATGAAGTTTACGTTTGTGTGTACAGCACAGGATGTCCTGTGACAGAGGAAATGTGTCAGTGAGTAACTGAGTATGTAGGTGTAACAGTAATATGAATACTGTGCAGTATAATGTGCAGCAGGGCTGTTTGGGTGATAATTAGGTAGGTAGACGTAAATAGATAGACTGCAGACACATCCAAACCATTTCACATGTGAGCTGACCTCTTTACCTTTACCTGACCTCTGGTGTTTCTGTGTCTGCAGACTCAGTTTCTTCATTGAAGGCTCAAAATGTTCGGGGCCATTTAACTGCAAACAGAGGAACACTGCAGTTGTTGAAGCAGGAGAACACAGAGTAGCATGAAATGCACAATATTTTATTTAAATAAATAAAAACTCAAAATAACTCCTCACAGATGTGTTAGGCATGTCCTCAGTATCTGGTGTCTCCATCACTGACAGATACAGGCTCATCATTAGTTATTACAGCTGACAGACTGACTCAGGAGGAGCAGAGGACAAACCTCCTACATACTGATTAATTCTGAGGAGGTCCGCCCGTCTGTCCCTCCTCCTTTGTCCGTCCCTGCCTGCTGCTCACAGCTCCTCTGCTGTGGGAGATTTTCAGGTGGAGGTTCCCCTCCAGTGTCAGAGGCCTCCTGTCTGTTTTTTGGTGGCTTCAGTGCAACATATTTACAGCTCAGCACCTTTTTGGACAAACACATTTCACATTTCTTTACAGGCTGCTGACCACTCTGACAGATGTTCTTGTGTTTAATTTGAAGCTGCTGCCAGGTTTGTTCTGTCTATTTGCTCCTGTTGAGATGTGACAGTGAAGAATGAATGTTTGTCAGGAGTTAGCAGGTCAGTAAGTTCACACAGCTCACCCAGTTGGGCTGATTAACGCTTAAACACGTTGTGGTTATGTTCGATTTTCCTAAAGTTGTTCTATACTATTGTTTTAAATATAAATCTAATAAGGCTAGGCTAATACTACTGATAATATAGTCACACTGTATAGTTATTTGAATGCTTATTTATGAATAAATTGACAAAGCAAGGCCTGTTTATTTATGCAGCACATTTCACAGAGACAATTCAACATGCTTTACATAAAACAAATAAAAGAAAAGAGCAAAGAGAAATAAGATGAAAGTGAAATGAACATGTAACATGAAACAATAGGATTAGGCTTGTACAAATTGCGCATTTAGTCTGTCGGGTATTATGTGTTTTTTTTCTTTTTTTGGTTTTCCATGCAATCTCCCTCCCTTTGTTAATTGCAGCAGTGTTTCTGCTGATGAGAAGAAGCTCTCGCTCTACTTTGCTCTTGCACCATCCTCTTTTCTCCCATCGACTCGTCAGGGCTTCTTACGTTACCTCGGGCACTCGCACATAGCCGGACTGGGAAAGCCTCGCTTGAATTAGCCTCGATTAGATGAGGCTGAAATGTGTTAGTGGAACGACTTGAGGCTTAATTGGGAAGACGGCATTAGTTCAAGCGAGGCTTTCTCCAGTCAGCCTGGCTTTCTTTAGCTATGCTGATGGAAACAGCCCCAAGGTATTTGTTATGGAGCAGCAGGTTGTTGTTGTTGTAGAGCAGCAGGTTGTTGTTGTTGTTGAGCAGCAGGTTGTTGTTGTTGTTGTTGTTGTTGTTGTTGTTGTGGAGCAGCAGGTTGTTGTTGTTGTTGTTGTTGTTGTTGTTGGAGCAGCAGGTTGTTGTTGTTGTGCAGAGTTGTTGTTGTTGTTGGCAGCAGGTTGATGTTGTTGTTGTGGAGCAGCAGGTTGTTGTTGTTGTTGTTGCAGCATGGTTGTTGGTTGACTTTTGTTGTTGTGTTGTTGTTGTGGAGCAGCAGGTTGATGTTGTTGTTGTGGAGCAGCAGGTTGAGGTTGATGTTGTTGTTGTGGAGCAGCAGGTTGATGTTGTTGTGTTGTTGTGAGCAGAGCAGTTGTTGTTGCAGGGTGTTGTTGTTGTGGAGCAGGGTGTTGTTGTTGTGGAGCAGCGGGTTGTTGTTGTTGTTGTTGTGGAGCAGCAGTTGTTGTTGTTGTTGTTGTTGTGGAGCAGCGGTTGTTGTTGTTAAGCAGCTGTTGTTGTTGTTGTTGTTGTGGAGCAGCACGGGTTGTTGTTGTTGTTGTTGGGTTGTTGTTGTTGTTGTTGTGGAGCAGCGGGTTGTTGTTGTTATTGTTCATCCACCTCTGAGGATCCGTTGAAGGGTCTCCATCTGAAGGGGAGTCAGCGGTCCAGGACTGTGGTGGACTAGGCTCTGCAGACTGGTCATGAGATGATGCTACAGGTACTGCTCAACAGCTGCCTGTAGACAGGTCCAAATAATATGTCTGTCTGTCTGTTTACCCGACTGTCTGTCTGTCGGACTGTCTGTCTGTCTGTTTACCCATCTGTCTCTCAGAAGACAGTCAGGTGGAGGTGAAGGCAGCGAGGAGGAGAGCAATGAGGAAGAGGAAGAGGAAACTGACAGAGGAGGAAGATGATGGAGGGGGCGGGGCCTCTGAGAGCGAGGAGGAGGAGGCAGGAGTAGAGGTGGAAATTGACAGACAGCTGGACCAATCACTGGAGACAAAGTCCAAACAACACAACCTGACCACAGTGAATGTCCGAAACATCATCCACGTGAGTTCATTCGCTCAAAACCGTCCTTACCTGTCCGTTATTGCACGTCATCATCGTAAACTTTGACTTTTTTTATCTGTTCCACAAAAGAAAAGGATGTTCTTCTTCCTTTCCTTCACATACAGGTACTTTTCCTACTTTTTCACTATACCTGACACACTACGTCACCCACAAGCCACCTTGTTTATTGTAAGCTTTATTAACTTGGATGTCACATTAGGATTAAAATCTCTGAGACTTCGTCAATATGGCGTCAAACATCAGCAACTACACACAACAGGACAACAAGATAAACGACATTCAGCAGTACAGCGCACAAACAGGGCAGCAACGTGTCGCCATGTCCGTCCATGCATCATGTTTCGACTCTTCAGGGCCGTGTATCAGACAGATGATTGATAAATAGGTATTGATTATCTATAAATCATTAGCTCCTGAACATTTATAGTAATTGTTCCTGCTGCCAAAGTAGAATAAGCTCTGTACGCTCTGCCTGCTGTTTGCTGTATTGTTTGTTAGAGATGTATTGTTTTGTGTGGCTTAAATCAAAGTTTATCTGGGTAGAATTTCATTTTTGAACGGAGGGTGAAAATTGTGCTTTGTAAAATAGACATTTTGCACATGTGAGACTGAAAAGACTCAAACATGAGCTTCATGCTGTAGAGCTGAATGTGACCTCTGACCTACAGGAAGTGATCACAAACGAACATGTGGTGGCCATGATGAAAGCTGCCATCAACGAGACCGAGGCCGTCCCTCCATTTGTGAGTCATCCAATGAGAACAAACGGTTGGACCTCATTAATATGTAACGACCCGCAGAACTCTTCATTCTTTTCTTTTCCTCAGGAGCCTAAAATGACTCGGTCCAAGTTTAAAGAGGTCGTGGAGAAAGGAGTGGTGAGACCTGTCTGTCTGCCTGCCTGTCTGTCTCTGCCTGTCTATCTGCCTGTCTCTCTCTTTCTGTCTGTCTGTCTGTCTCTCTCTCTATCTGCCTGTCTCTCTCATTCTGTCTGTCTGCCTGTCTGTCTGTGTCTCTGTCTGCCTTTCTGTATGTCTGTCTGCCTGTCTCTCTCTCCATGTCTGTCTCACCTGACCTCTGTACCTGTGTGTTTCCTGTCAGGTGATCCCAGCCTGGAACATTTCTCCCATCAAGAAGCCCAGTGAGGTCAACAAGGTAAAGGTAAAAACCTGAACCTGAGTCTGAACCTGACTCGGGTTCAGACTCAGGTTCAGGTTCAGGTCCAGGTTCAGGTTCAGGTCCAGGTTCATGTTCAGACTCTGTGTCTCTTCAGGCGCCTCAGTTCGTGGACATCCCTTTGGCTGAGGAAGACTCCTCTGATGAAGAGTACCGTCCTGATGAGGAGGACGAGGACGAGACGGCTGAAGATGTGAGGCTCCACTCTGACTCATTATTGATTATTGATTGATGGAAGTCTATGTGGACACTTATGTGATTGATAACTGATGGATAGATGTGTGTGTAGACTGTATTATTGATCACTGATTGATGGATGTGTGTGTATACTGAATTATTGATAACTGATTGATGGATGTGTGTGTAGACATTTGAATTATTGATAACTGATTGATGGATGTGTGTGTAGACGTTTGAATTATTGATAACTGATTGATGGATGTGTGTGTAGACTGCATTATTGATCACAGATTGATGGGTGTGTGTAGACTGAATTTTTGATAAGTGATTGGTGGATGTGTGTAGACATTCCAGGAGAGTGACATGGAAAGCACTGCTTCGTCTCCCAGAGGGACTCGGCTAAACCGGGTGGAGGAGGACGGCTGCAGCCCCTGGCAGGTAAACTCGCTCAGGTTTCTTCCTGTTTTACCTGCGATGGTAAAAGTTCAGCCAATCACAACAAGTGACATCACACATGGCTGATCATTACATGAAAACACAACATAGCTCAAACTTAAATCCCCCCACCTCCCAAGACTTCTCGGACCCGCTCCAGACGTTCGAGGGCGGGGTTTGCCTCAATGGGACCGCCCCCTGTCCCCAAAGCCCCGCCCCCAAAAGCAGTGACTGACAGCACCTTCCTGGAGAAACTTCATGCTGTGGAGGAGGAGCTGGCTGTGTGTATGGAGCCGTACCAGGTAAGGATCAGTCTGTAGATCATTAGGATCAGTCTGTAGATCATTAGGATCAGTCTGTAGATCTGCTGGATTGGTCTGTAGATCATTAGGATCAGTCTGTAGATTTTTGGGATTGGTCTGTAGATCATTAGGATCAGTCTGTAGATGTGAAGGACCAGTCTGTAGGTCTTTGGGATCAGTCTGTAGATCGTTGGGACCGGTCTGTAGATGTGAAGAATCAGTCTATAGGTCTTTGGGATCGGTCTGTAGATGTGAAGGATCAGTCAGTAGGTCTTTGGGATCAGCCTGTAGATGTGAAGGATCAGTCAGTAGGTCTTTGGGATCAGCCTGTAGATGTGAAGGATCAGTCTGTAGGTCTTTGGGACTGGTCTGTAGATGTGAAGGATCAGTCTGTAGGTCTTTGTGAGGCTTTTGAATGTGTCGTTCTGTTTGTGTTTGCGGGTTGATCCTGATGTAACTGGTGCTGTTTCAGGTTCAATAACATTTTACTGAATCCTTTTAAATCCCCAATTGAACGCAGTGATTAGTTATAAATTAGTTATTGATTAGTTATTAATGATGTTATAACGAAGGTGAACACGTAATGTTGGTTTAAGGCATCAGAAAGTAGTTGCTGTGATGATACTGAATGGATTACTGATTATTGATCTGTCTGTGTCAGCCTCTGTCTGAGTCTGAGGATGAGGTGGGTCTGATGGCCTACCGGACTCGGTCCAAGCGACCTCTGCGTGACGTCCCACTGGGCCGGCTGGAGGCGGAGCTACGAGCTCCTGACATCACACCTGACATGTACGACTCCAGCTCTGCCCACGAGGACAGAGAGTGGACTGATTGGCTGAGAGGCCTGATGACCTCAGAGATGGACAACGAAGGTGTGTCTGTGTGTGTTTGTGTCTGTGTCTGTGTGTGTTTGTGTCTGTGTTTGTGTGTGTTTGTATATGTGTGTGTCACCCTATGTGATCTGTCTGTGTCTCTGTCAGAGGAGTGTGATGATGAAGATGATCCTGAGTATAACTTCCTCGCTGACATCGATGAACCCGACCAGGAGGATTACCGTGACGACAAAGCTGTCCGCATCACCAGTCAGTATACACACACACACACAGTAAAGTTATGACATCATTCTTTTGGTTAGAGCTGTATTGATCAATCTGTTATTTGATCAGCTGATCAATAAAACAGATTGTAATTCAGATCAGTCAGCTCAGAAAACATTTGGCTGTCGTACAATAAACTGATCAATAATTTGTTAGATGATTGGATCAATAATTGTTTCATGTCTGTGATTGTCTCTTGCAGAGAAGGAAGTGAATGAACTGATGGAGGAGCTGTTTGAAACGGTGAGTCCTTCATCACTCACTTTTCTCAGGTTTCACCTGTTTACCCCTTGTACCTGTTTACCTGTCGTACCTGGACGCTCTTCATGTCAGAGTGTAAACCTCTCAGTGATCAGTCTTTTTGTAAAAAGCTGTTCCTTCTCTTTCAACTTCGTGTTGGTTCTTTTACACTGGACAACATTTTAAACTATCTGTCTGTAGTTTTGACTCCCATGATGCTTTGCTTCGTTTACACACGGTGTAGCATTCAGGTTTGTGTGTTTCAGTTGAAAGAAGACCTTGTGGGACAGGAAGTGGAAGATGAAGGTCATGAGGAAGAGGAGGAGCCTCAGGAGGAGACTCACCCTGTTCAGATACACACACCTGAGGAGCAGCACAACACGTATGTAACACACACTCACATACTCACACACTGATGCGTGTCCTGCTGACATGTTGTATTTCCTCACAGAGGTTCAGCCAGTGACGAGGTAGAGGACGAACCAATCACAGCGCTGCACACGGTGAAGCAGCAGCTGGTGTTGATAAAGAGGCGGCAGCAGACACACACACTCCGAAACACACACACACACTGCCTGTGCCGAGCCGTACACACTGAAGCTGGACCGACGGCAGAGGGAGCCGACTGCAGCAGCAGCTCCAACAGGTGAGTACAGCACACACTTGTGAGAGAGAGTGTGTGAGAATGTGGGAGAGTGTGAGAGAGTGTGACTGAGAGAAGAGTGTGTGTGTGTGTGTGTGTATATACATGTACACAGGTACGTACAGTATACACACACACACACACACACACACGCTGTGCCATTGACAGACAGGAAGCTGCAGGACCAACATGTGAACACAGTTCAGGTGGAGATCAGGTCTGTGACAGGTGATGCTTCCTGCTTCTGTCAGCTGTGCTCAGGTGAGCTGAGATCGATTCTTTCC
This sequence comes from Scortum barcoo, assembly GCA_023238725.1. Classification (NCBI taxonomy): domain Eukaryota; kingdom Metazoa; phylum Chordata; class Actinopteri; order Centrarchiformes; family Terapontidae; genus Scortum; species Scortum barcoo. The sequence continues at coordinate 26,496,130 of CM041548.1, forward strand.
TACACCTCAGATCCAGGTGTGTCTCACTGATCCAGAGTCACAGCTTTACAGCTGATTTTAACAAACACTGTCTGTCTGCCTGTCTGTCTCTCTGTCAGCACGTCCAGCTGTTGACTCAGATTCACCTGCTGAGTTCACCTGTAGCCAAACTTCAGAGTGAGGCTGAGACCACCAGACAGTTCCTGGTAACACACACACAGGCGCTCTCACACACACACAGACACACACTCAAACACAGACAGACACTCACACACACTCACACTCTCTCACACACACACACACTCACTCTCACACACACACACTCACACTCTCTCACACACACACACACACACTCTCTCACACACACACACACACACTCTCTCTCACACACACACACACACACACACACACAGTCACATTCTTCTCTCTCTCACACACACATACACACAGTCACATTCTCTCTCTCACACACACACAGTCACACTCACAACATGTTTGTGTGTGTGTGTCTGTGTCAGTTTGAGCTTGACGTGTTGGCTCAGAGAGGGGAGCTCCTGATGTCTTCAGGGCGTTCTGGTTTCTGCAGTGTCTTCAGAGCCTCCAACCTGCAGGGGGCGCTGCAGCTGCTGGAGGAGCTGCAAAAGACCCCCATCAGCTACCGGCCCCAACACCCCACCCCTGACGCCAGAGGACACAGTGAGTGCAGCTGCAGCAAGGAATCATGGGAGGCTGTGTGTGAAAGTGTGACTGTGTGTGTGTGTGTGTGTGTGTGTGTGTGTGTGACTCTCTCTGTGTGTGTCACTGTGTGTGTGTTTGTGTGACTCTGTGTGTGTGTGTTTGTGTGACTCTGTGTGTGTGTGTTTGTGAGACTGTGTGTGTGTGTGTTTGTGTGACTCTGTGTGCGTGTGTGACTCTGTGTGTTTGTGTCACTGTTTGTGTGTGACTCTGTGTGTGTGTGTCACTGTGTGTGTGTGTTTGTGTGACTCTCTGTGTGTGTGTGTGTGTGTGTCTCCAGCGCGGTGTTTCCCCGTCATGCCGGCTGACCTGGCCTGGCTCTTTGCCACCCGTCCAGTCTTCTTGTACCCGGAGCTGCTGCCCTGCGTCAGCCTCGACCCGGCGTTATACTGCCCCCGCAGGACTGCTGCCTTCACTGCTGCTGAGGACTGGTAAACACACACACATTCAGGACCTGTATAGACCTGCACAGGCATGCGTCCTGGGTGATCTGATCACAGACCTGGACCTGAGCAGACCTGAACAGGTGTAACAGGTCCTCCTGTGTTTGTGCAGGCTTCTTGAAAAGGTGTGTGTTTTTCTGTGTGTGTTTTCAGCCTCCTGGTTCTCGGCCTCAGGAACATGGAGGGGTCATGTGACCCGACTAAGCTGGTGTCTCAGTTCCTGCTGAGGAAGACTCTGGTCCAGGTCCGACGAAGAATCCTGCAGTGCTGCAGACCTGGTTTTCCCGACAACATCGTCAAGGTAACAGACTCATCCAGCTGACTGAAGTCTCTGACTCTGCAGGACTCTGCAGGACTCTGCTGGACTCTGTGTGACTCTTCTGGACTCTGTGTGACTCTGTTGGACTCTGCTGGATTCTGTGTCCTCTGCAGGCCTTCAGGTATCAGCGAGTGCTGTGGCCGATGCTGGTGGCCTGCCGGCATGTTGATCCAGCAGAGCAGCGCCCCCCGGTGGAGAGAGAGGAGCGCGTCATGCCTCTGTGGCTGGTGGTACGTGACACCATGTTAATGAGGAGGTCCGTCTTCAGGACCTCCACTTTCAACTGAGCCTTTATGTGGATCACATCAAGACCACAATGAGAACCACAAAAGTCTGCTGTGGTCTGTGAACACCCCCCCAGTGAGAAAACAAAGACCTGCTGCTTCACAAACGCCTAATTAGCTGGATCCAGTTCAAATCCAACAGGAACTAAATCCTGTAGACCTGTAGACTCATGATCGTAGTCCTGTAGACCTGCATACGAATATGAACAACTTTATTAATCCTGAAGGAAATTGTTTTGCCAGAGTACAATACAGTAACAATAAATAATAACAAAAAAATAAAAAATACAAATATAAAGTGTCTAAAGTTTAAGTACTTTAGTAACAAGATAAGATAAGGAGTGCACAGGAGTTGCTGCATAAAGAGAGAATGAGCCAAGCTCTGAGACATTTGCATTGATGATAAACTATTTCCAAGAAAGATATTGCACATGAAGAATATTGCACATAATAATAAACTATTGTATGAATATACTATCACCTTATAAAACTATGCTAGTTTACATATTTACACATAAATAGAATAGAAAATATTGCACATGTTATGGTTATGGGCAGATATATACAGATATATTGTTAATCTTATTTACAGTAAGGTTTTTTTTTTAGTTTTTTTTTTAAGTTTCCCTGCAGCTGAAGAAGGGAGGAGAATTATAGAGTCTGATAGCCTCAGGTAGGAAAGACCTCCTGTGGCGTTCAGTGCAGCTCCTCGGTGGTCTCAGTCTACGGCTGAAAGAGCTTTGACAGGACGTCAGTGTGGCATGCAGGGGGTGAGAGACATTGTCCATTATACTGAGGAGCTTCCTCAGCATCCTCCTCTCGGACACCTCCGCCACAGACTCCAGTTCAACTCCCAGGACAGATCCAGCTCTCCTGATGAGCTTGTTGAGTCTGTTAGTGTCGGCTGTCTTCAGCCTGCTGTCCCAGCACACTACAGTGTAGAAGATGATGCTGGATACCACCGAGTGATAAAACATCTGCAGCATGGTCCTGCATGGTCCACACTCCTGTACTCCTCCTACTGGCCCTGACGACTGTGCGAAGGTGCCTCAGCACAAGCCTCTCCAGCGACTTCATGACATGTGACGTCAGGGCCACTGGTCTGTAGTCGCCGTGTGTGCTGGGATGCTTCTTCTTGGGCACAGGAACCAGACACCGGTCAGGGACAACCATCTGGATCAGGCTCAGGTTGAAAACGTGTTGGAAGATCCCACACAGCTGAGAGGCACGTCCTTTCAGCACTCTGGGACTGAGGCCGTCAGAGCCCACAGCTTTCCTTGGACAAAAGCGACTGAACTCTCTCCTCACATCTTCAGCAGTGAAGGTGACAAGAGAGGCTGGAGAGAGCCCCAGTGGGGGGTATGAGGGCTGAGGTGTTGATGAGACGTAGTACAGGGGAGGAGAGGAGGGGCGTGGGGGAGGGGTATGGTCGTAGGAGTGAGACATGAGTGTAACAGTCCTTGCCCTCTGCAATTCAAATTAAAATTTCAAATTTATTTATTTAGAGCCCAAAATCACAAACATCATTTGCCTCTGAGGCTTTACAATCTGTACAGTTGTGACACCCTCTGTCCTTAGACCCTCGAACCGGGTCAGGAAAAACTTCAAAAAAGCCTTTATGGGAAAAAGAAGAAACCTGAGGAAGAGCCACAGATGAGGGATCCCTCTCCCTGGGACGGACAGACGTGCAATAGATGCCACATGTACAGAGAACATCATCATCAGTCATATATGGAGTTAAACATGGGTCGTAATAAGTAAACTGTAGATAAACTGAGTTCATGGGTTTAGTCCATGTGTGAAGCAATCTTCTCCCTCAACTCAGTCTGCACCTTCTTCAACTCCTCTTTGTCTCCCCTCCTGAATGCCGCCTTCTTCCTGTTCAATGTGTCCTTGATGTCCTTAATCACCCAGGGTGTGTTGTTTGGGAAACAATGCACAGACTTAGTGGGGATGATATTGTTTCTACAAAAATTAACATAGTCTGTGATGCAGTCTGAAAGTTTTCCGGATGTCCTCTCCCTGCGCATCACAGAGCACATCCCAGTCAGTTGCGCATCAAAGCAGCCCTGTAGAGTCTGTTCTGCCTCCTGTGAACACCTCTGGACAGTTCTGGTGATCACAGGTTGCCGCTGGACTTCAGGAATGTAGCAAGGCTTTAAGTGGATTTGCCGAGAGCAGGGAGAACTGTGCAGCTTTATGCGTCCTTAGCATTTTATTGTCTCTGGTCTTGCAATCCACAAACTGTTTGAAAGTGGACAGGGATGATGATTATGAAGGCACTGGGGTGCAGTGTCTGTAGTCTTGCAGTCGTGGAGCTGATGACGTCATTAGCCCGCGATGCATCGGCCGCAGGTGGGATGTAAATAGTGATGATAATGGCGTGGCAAAACTCTCTGGGCAGATAGTATGGACGAAGACTCACTGCTAATAGTTCGATGTCCGGGCTGCACACATGCTCCTTCGCCGTGATGTGTCCAGGGTTGCACCATTTGTCTTACATTCCCCATAAAAATGGAGGGGAGATATGGTCGGTATCTCCTCTTCCTTAGCCACCGTCTCTTCCCGTCTCTACAGCCCCGTACTTCTTCCGTAGCTCTTTGTGATGATGATGGTTTTCAGGGGGAGAATTTTGTGCTTCTCCCATCCATCCCGCCGCTGCGTCTGAGTTCCATGAGCTGGTCCCTGGTGTAAACGATGGAGCCATGGCGCTGCTCCGCCAGGACCGGGACCCGGCTCGAAAAAAAAATACTCCAAACACAACGAAAAAACAAAAACAGAACGAGTGGATCTCCCGCTTTGTCAAATTCCTTATCTAACTTGTTTCTATCAGGAGAAAGAATTGGGTAAAGTAAATATTAAGGAAAAAAAGATGAAAAAGACACGACGACGAGGAGCAACTCTGGCAGGCTGCTGTCCGAGACAGCGCCGGAAGTATAGACTGTAGTCCTGCAGACTGTAGACCTGTAGGCCTGCAGACTGTAGACCTGTGGACTCATGATCGTGGTCCTGTAGTCCTGCAGACTGTAGTCCTGTAGTCCTGCAGACTGTAGTCCTGTAGGCCTGCAGACTCATGATCGTGGTCCTCTAGTCCTGCAGACTGTAAACCTGTGGACCCGTGGTCCTGTTCGTTCTGTAAGCGGTTTCAGATAAAGGTACAGTGGGGCAAAAAAGTATTTAGTCAGCCACCAATTGTGCAAGTTCTCCCACTTAAAAAGTTGAGAGAGGCCTGTAATTTTCATCATAGGTACACTTCAACTATGAGAGACAGAATGGGGGGAAAGAATCCAGGAAATCACATTGTAGGATTTTTAATGAATTAATTGGTAAATTCCTCGGTAAAATAAGTATTTGGTCACCTACAAACAAGCAAGATTTCTGGCTCTCACAGACCTGTAACTTCTTCTTTAAGAGGCTCCTCTGTCCTCCACTCATTACCTGTATTAATGGCACCTGTTTGAACTCATTATCAGTATAAAAGACACCTGTCCACAACCTCAAACAGTCAGACTCCAAACTCCACTATGGCCAAGACCAAAGAGCTGTCAAAGGACACCAGAAACAAAATTGTAGACCTGCACCAGGCTGGGAAGACTGAATCTGCAATAGGTAAGCAGCTTGGTGTGAAGAAATCAACTGTGGGAGCAATTATTAGAAAATGGAAGACATCGATCTGGGGCTCCACACAAGATCTCACCCCATGTGGGGTCAAAATGATCACGAGAACGGTGAGCAAAAATCCCAGAACCACACGGGGGGACCTAGTGAATGACCTGCAGAGAGCTGGGACCAAAGTAACAAAGGCTACCATCAGTAACACACTACGCCGCCAGGGACTCAAATCCTGCAGTGCAAGACGTGTCCCCCTGCTTAAGCTTAAGCCAGTACATGTCCAGGCCCGTCTGAAGTTTGCTAGAGAGCATTTGGATGATCCAGAAGAGGATTGGGAGAATGTCATATGGTCAGATGAAACCAAAATAGAACTTTTTGGTAAAAACTCAACTTGTCGTGTTTGGAGGAGAAAGAATGCTGAGTTGCATCCAAAGAACACCATACCTACTGTGAAGCATGGGGGTGGAAACATCATGCTTTGGGGCTGGGGCTGTTTTTCTGCAAAGGGACCAGGACGACTGATCCGTGTAAAGGAAAGAATGAATGAATGGGGCCATGGGCCATGTATCGTGAGATTTTGAGTGAAAACCTCCTTCCATCAGCAAGGGCATTGAAGATGAAACGTGGCTGGGTCTTTCAGCATGACAATGATCCCAACACACACCGCCCGGGCAACGAAGGAGTGGCTTCGTAAGAAGCATTTCAAGGTCCTGGAGTGGCCTAGCCAGTCTCCAGATCTCAACCCCATAGAAAATCTTTGGAGGGAGTTGAAAGTCCATGTTGCCCAGCGACAGCCCCAAAACATCACTGCTCTAGAGGAGATCTGCATGGAGGAATGGGCCAAAATACCAGCAACAGTGTGTGAAAACCTTGTGAAGACTTACAGAAAACGTTTGACCTCTGTCATTGCCAACAAAGGGTATATAACAAAGTATTGAGATGAACTTTTGTTATTGACCTAAATACTTATTTTCCACCATAATTTGCAAATAAATTCTTTAAAAAAATCAGACAATGTGATTTTCTGGATTTTTTTTCTCATTTTGTCTCTCATAGTTGAGGTATACCTATGATGAAAATTGGAGACCTCTCTCATCTTTTAAGTGGGAGAACTTGCACAGTTGGTGGCTGACTAAATACTTTATATACTTTGACTGTATAAAAGCTTGATGAGTTTGGAATAAAACATATTTATTAATATTTATTAATCAAAATGCAGCACTCTCTAATGTTTTTTCACAATAAAAGCCTTACCTCACACATTCCCCAAAAAGCTTAACAGATTTGAAACTTTATGTAAAATTTGAGTTAGATCAGCCGCTTCACAACCACAGACAAATTTTGTGTCTCTTGTTTCAGCCCCCCCTACAGAATCATATTTTTTGGCTAAACAAAGCTTTCCCCCCCCCACAGAGGAGCCTCTCCCGTTATTTACCCCACCATCAAACGCTACAACAGCCTGTCGGGTGACGCCACTGAAGCTCCGCCCCCCTGCAACTCAGGTCGAGCCCGTCAGAGTCACCTGACCTTCCTTCGCTCCGCCTCAGACACCTACAGCTTTCCCCCCAGCACCAGGTACCCCCCCCGCCTCCCCAAACACCTCGACTTCAGACGGATCGGCTTTGTACTGCTGAATCACTCCTCCCCCCTGCCTGATGGACAGGTGGACTCCTCCCCCCTCCCTGATGGACAGCCTAACTCCTCCCCCCCGTCCCCTCCCTGCAGCCCCCGAGCTCTCAGTCCTCCTCAAGTCCTCCGGCGCCTCCTCCTGTTCAGGACTGACCCCCCCACTGACATCATCACCAACTCTGCCGTCTCCACGACAACCAGAGAGCTACTCAGACAGCACTTTCAGACCCTCGTCAGTCTGAGGAAGAGGAGGAAAAGTGATGAAGAGGATGTGATTCCTCCTCCCGACTGTCCCGCTGCCTCTCAAGGTGATGCACAGGTGGCTGATGATGTCATCAGGATTACGGAGGAGGAGGAGGAGGACGAGGAAGAGGAGAGCGAGGTCCTCCTGACTCTGTCTGACTCCTCCCCCAGCTCACCAGGAACTACCAATCCCAAGGAGGCGGGGTTAGAGAGTGAACAGGAAGTGACATTGACACCATCCAGAGCAGAGGATGATGAAGATGAAGAAAAATCTGTCATCCAGTTGCAGGTGAAAGAATGAAGCACTAATAAATAAATTTATGTGAGAAAGAACTGAAACATCGTTAATACAGTCATGAAACTGTTTTAATGTGTTTTTGAAGAACCAGGATCAGGACCAGAACTGGGACCAGGAGCAGGACCAGAGGGAGTCTGAAGACGTGGTGTTTGCTCAGGATTACCTCGTCAGAGTAAGAGTCAAACAACAGTGAACATGTTTTTAGATGTTTTCCATCCGTCCTTTATTTTGACAGTGCTTCCTGTTTCCTGTGCAGGTGTGTGATGCGGTGCAGGTGTGTCCAGGTCTCTCTGAGCAGCTGCTGCTGGTGTTGGATCAGTTCTCAGCTGGGGGACCCCTGGAGGCCTCGGGGGCCCCAGAGGTCCTGTACGATCGACTGAGCCGCCTGCTGCGACCCTGGCCTCAGCTGCTCCGAGACTTTGCCGCCTTCCTAAGTCCAGAACAGGCACGGCGCTGTGGACTGGTGCGTGACATCACTCTGACATCACTCTGACATCACTGAAATACACACTGAACCTGCTCAACTCTTCTTCTGTGGTTTTCTCTGCCAGCTGTTGGAGCAGCAGCTGTTTGAACGTAGTCGGCGGTTTCTACAGCGACTGGGTCGGAGCCTCGGAGAAGGCTCCTCCCCCTACCAGCAGGTGGTGTCAGTACTGCAGGGAAGCCCCGCCCCACTACCTGAGGACATGGACAAGGTAAACAATGACCTTTTACCCCTTCAGGAAGCAGCTATTTTCTAATTGATTGCTGATCGACAATCGATAGATCAGTAGAGATTTGATTCAACGTTACTGATTCTTTTTCATTTATAATTACAAACATCAGGGGAAAGCATAGTGTTAATATATCATCTTTTTTTATATATGATTCAATCTTTATTTGATATTAAATCTTTGTATTTTCTGTGAAAGGTTTTTAAAATATTTACAGTTCAGATCAAAATGATTAGCCCCCTAGGAACTATTGAACATTTCCCTGAAATACCGCTCAATGTTTGCAATATTCATAAAATTTTATATAATAAATCATTCATCAGTGATATGGCCACACTTTGGTACACTTTGGAATGTACAATAAATATTTAAGGTAAGATTTCTTTATGAATATATGGTGAAAACTGAGATGGTCAAAATTATTAGCCCCATGTGATTTTGTGCTTTCAAAACACATCAGCTAGGTTTGGAACCACACCTGAGCAATCAGTTAGCACTGAATCTCATTTAAGTGACTCCAAGAAACAGGTGAAGGAAGGGCGAGGCCTTCAACCCTAAAAATACTGTTCCCACAGTGAAGCATGGTGGTGGGAGCATGATGCTATGGGGCTGTTCTGCTGCTTCAGGCACAGGAAACCTTGGTCAGGTGCATGAGACCATGAAAAAAGAGGATTATGTTGATATTTTGAAGAATAACATCAAGAAGTCTGCTGCCAGTCTAGGTTTAGGTCGTTGGTGGGTCGTCCAACAGAACAATGACCCAAAACATACATCACAGTTGGTCTGAAACATTTTGAAAGACACCAAAATCAAGGTTCTGGAGTGGCCCGCTCAGAGCCCAGATGTCAATCCTGTGGAGTGAGCTCAAGGTTAGGGTCCATGCTTGGAGGCCAAGCAATTTGAATGACCTTGAACAATTTGCCATGGAAGAACGGTCTAACATCCCTCAGGTGACATTTGCCAACTTAGTTAGAAACTACCATAAGAGGTTGTTGTCAGTTGGATCAGAAAGGCTACACTATTGACTATTGATTGTCAGATGGCTAATAATTTGCCTTTGGATGGCCTTTGCATTTTTTGTTTTTTCTTGTTTGAATTCAGCAAATGAGTAAAAATGTTAATTTGGCCTTTCGCAGATGTTGTCTTTGTTCTTTTGTATGCAAACAAACTGTAAACAATTTGGGTTGTGGCCCATGTCATTGAAAAGATAAGAGTTTTATTTGATTTCATAAAGGGGGGTAATCACTTTGACCTTAACTGTAGTTTTCTTTCACAGACAGAATTTATTGATAAAGTTTGGAACAAAAAATTTGGAACAAATCAAAATAATTGAAATTGTGTATTTTTCTTTTCAGATCTCATTTCTCCTCAAACGCCACCCAGACCTGCAGCAGGAATTCTGGGAGTTTTTCCAGCAGCTTCGTGCCCAGTCGTCACCCCTAGGAACCAGCTCTGAGGCTACAGAGATGGACTGCATGTCCCAGAATCCTCGTGACAGGAAGAGAGTTGATGGGGAGACATCTGTAAAGAAAGAGACAGGAAGTGACAGACAGGAAGAGGTGGAGTCAGAGGCAGCAGTTTGTGCCAAAAACATCTCAATGACGTCAACGGGAGAGAAAGTCGTTGTCTGGACCCGGTCAGCACAATAAAGATTGATTGATTGATTGATTGATTGATGCTAACCAGTATAGCTAGCATCTAAAAACACCTCTTCCTGTTTCAGTGAGGCAGACCGTGCCATCCTGACAGCCTGTCAGCAGAGAGGAGCCAGTCGGAAAACATTCAGACATGTCTCCGCCCACCTGGGAAACAAGACTGCCCAACAGGTGAGAGGGGGCGGGGCTTCAGTGTGCAGATGAAGACTCTGCCAGGTTGTCACTCTTCTTCTGTAAATATTTAAATGCTGATGATTTCTCCATCTCCTCCAGGTGAGTCTTCGTTTCCATGAGCTGATGAATCTTTTCCACTCCGCCTTCCAAAAATCCACTTCCTGTTCCTCAGAGGCTCAGCCAATCAGCACACAGGAAGAAGCCTTGGACTGAATGTGGGGCCAAAGATGAATCTGTGATCAAAGTCCAGCAAAGGGCGCTGTTCTCAGTTCAGGAACCTCCATCCAGTCACTTCCCCTCTGAAGAGAACCAACATCTGGACATCACTAATGTTGCTGCAACCCTCTGGAACGGCCTGAAGGTGGAACCAGGTTATACTGAACGCTGCTCGAAATGTTCCACACTTTCAGAACTTCTCTTCTTCAGACAGATCTGTTGTTCTCCAGCTGTTCTCCAGCAGGGTGAGAAGTTTTAAGTGAACTATCAGAAGTGAAGGATTTAAAAAAATTAAAGGAAACCTCTGAACTGTTCTGGGTTCATTTGGTAGTTTCTCCAGTTTCAAACAGAGGATTCAGGACTCAGACACATTAGAACCACTACAGTGTTCTTCAAGGTTCAGAACTGTCATTTGAGAGCTGAGTGGACGTCACTGTGGACCTCTTCAGGTGGTTCTTCAGATGGTTGCACTGTTCTGTTTTGTGAGTGTGATCTAGATTTGATCCAGAATTATTTTAGTTCGTTGTTCAGTCTCCAGAGCCTTTTTCAGTTCAGTGTTCTCTTATGACCAAGCAGAGTTCTCAGTCTTTATATTTAAACAATATTTATTTTTAAGTAATCTCCTGACAGTGAGGCCAGGGGGCGGGGCCACATGGATTAGGGGCGGGGTCACAGGTGGATCCTCGAAAACAAAACAAGGGCCCACTAAAACAAACAGAATGAAGTGACGACTTCAGTCTTTACAATCATTTCAGAGTATGTAGTTCTTTTTTTCCTGATAAAACACTGTCGAGTTGAAGATTATTGTGTTCCAGTTCCACACATTACACCTGCTGAGCTGCAGGACCAGTAAGAACCAGTAACACAGCGCTACTGGTCGCGTCTCTGCCAGGTTTTATTTCGTTTTTGTAAAACTTTTCCAACCAGAGGCTGAAAACTCAAACATTTAAACATTCATTGCACTAAAAATAAGTCATCTTTATCATTTTTCTTCCTGCACCTCTGAAACAGTTTCTGAAGGTTCCTGTGAAGGTTCAGTCTTACCATGATGGGAATGACCGTTAAAGCACGCAATCAATCCTTTCTTAGCAGCCTTACAGACTGGTGCAGGATGAACGTTCTGTGAAGGTTTTATGAAAAATTATTATTCATATTGAATATGAATGAAGGTCAACTGCTGAAATAAAACATTTTTATGTTTTTTCAAAATGTTTTGAGTGATTTCTATTCAGAACCAGATGAAGCAAACATTTTTTATTTTCCTTATAAAGTCTGATATGAAAAGTGAAAAAAAAAAGTCATCAGTAATAAAGAAATCAATAAATCCATAAGAAAGGAATGAAAACAACCCAATGAAGGAAACCATCAGGGACAGAATCCGTGTCTGAACCTTGCAGCCTCACTGCTGGAGTCCCTCAGGGTTCTGTTCTGGGTCCCCTCTATTTTCTTTGTACATCGAGTCACGGGTCACTGGTGTCCACTCACATGGTTTCTCCTACCACAGCTCTGCAGAGGATTCTGTCATGTCCCAGTCTGAAACCAGGAGGCAGCACCGATCTCTGACAGTCTGGCTAAAGCTAAACCAGGACAATACCGAGCTGTTCCTCTCGTCCATTGTGCGGAAATGTGTGGACTGGACGTCCTTCTGTCCTTTGCTGCCAACATCACTGCAACAAACTGTTCCTGCAGGTCCCTCCTCCACAACATCTGGAGGAAATGTCCTCACCCAAGAAGTTCTGGTCCAGACTCAGTTTTTGTGTTTTATCTCACTGATCTCAGAGTGCGCTGATGACCTTTTTATAGATTTATAAAGACAGAACGTGGTTGGCACATTCAGCTCATTATTAAATTAATCCAAACAGGATGTCTAACATTTAATAAATTTCATTTAGCCTTTGAGCTTTTTTTACTTTTTCAAAAGTTGTTGTAAATTAAGCTCTATTCTCAAGATGGCGCCAAGTGAGTGGTAGCTAGTTACAGTAGCCCTGACTTCTTTGTTTATATTGACTTTTTTGCACTTTTAACTTTACTGTTTTTCAGCCTACACTAGTCGCTCCTGCTCACGTCCACACTTGGATGTGAAGCTGGTGAGACTGGTGTTGTGCCTTTTACTTTTTTGCAGACTTTTTAAACTCCGTGTCAGCCAACACATTCAGCCAAGCTCCGGTTGTTTACACTCGGGAGCAGCTGCTGGATGGAGATCCCTGCCGAACTTCGGAGGAGGAGAAGGGGGAAGCAGAGCCGGAGTTAAGCGCCGTGAGTGGAAACGACAGTACAAACCCTGCCTTCCATCTGTTATCACGGGAAACGTGAGGTCTCTGCCGAACAAGATGGAAGAGCTGGCGGCGCTGACGAGGCTGCAGCGGGAGGACCGGGACTGCAGCCTGATGCACTTCACAGAGACCCTGGGCTGAACCAACTCAGCCCGGACTCACTTTATCTCGTCAGAGCGGACAGGAATATAAGGGAGAGCGGTAAGAAGAAGGGCGGGGAATTGGGCGCTGTTTGTGAACGACAGGTGGTGTAACCCTGGACACATCCATGTGAAGGAGCAACGATGTACCAGGGACATTGGAGCTGCTGGCCGTGAGCATCCGGCCCTACTACCTGCCGAGGGAGTTTCCACATGTCATCGCAATAACGACGTACATCCCTCCCTCGGCCAACGCCGATGCAGCCTGCGAGCTTCTCCACAGTGTTGTGGCACAGCTTCAGACAGAGCATCCTCAAGCCTTTCTCCTCATCACCGGGGATTTTAACCACGCTTCCCTGTCTGCCACTCTCCCCAACTTCCACCAGTACGTGAACTGCTGCACAGGGACAATAAAACTCTGGACCTGCTGTCTGCAAACACAGCAGGCCTACAGCTCATCACCCCTCCCCTCCCCCGCTGGGCCTGCTCAGATCACAACCTGGTCCATCTGCGCCCTGTTTACACACCTGTGGTGAAGAGACAGCCCCCCAACAAAAGGCGTGTAAAGCAGGTCTGAGGAGGCTAGAGATGCACTGAGGGACTGTTTTGACACCACGGACTGGGAGGTGCTCTGTGGGCCACATGAACAGGACATCGACAGTTTAACGGACTGCATCACAGATTACATAAACTTCTGTGTAGAAACCACCGTGCCCACCAAGAGGGTACAGTGTTTCTCAAACAACAAGCCCTGGGTGACTCCTGATCTGAGAGCCTTGCTGCTGGAGAAAAGGACGGCTTTCCAGTCAGGAGACAGAGATGAACTGAGGAGGGTGCAGAGGGATCTTGAAACGGAAGATCAAAGAGTGCAAGGCCAGCTACAGGAGGAAAATGGAGGACCACCTGCA